>JAQPPZ010002642.1:21585000-21735940 GCA_028583015.1 Wollemia nobilis
TGAATACAAATATTCTAGAATTTAGCATCCTTTTTTATATTTTCCTACAGTAGCCTTCACAATACCAAAACTTCACCTCTACTATCTATGCATTGCATCTTAGTAGAGTAATATTTTCAAAACATTGCACTATCATAGTCTGCTTTACCAAATATGGATTGCTAGTTTCTTTCTTGAAGCACAAGTGCAACCATAAAAATTATAATAAATAATTTATATCAAAACACATTATTGTTATAAAATAAAGTAGATATTACCAATGAAAAATATTAAAGTAAATCTTAATCATTATTTTATTTAGGCAGTCAACATTTTCTTGTTAGCTTCAACTAAACTTACTACTTCCTCTAACCATGGAAAAGAGAATTTAACTTCATGATCCTTAATTAAAATCCCTATATTGGCTAAGCCTATTTACAAATTTTTTTCCTTCCCTTAATGTATATGTAAAATTAATTTCTTCAAACTCTTTAGCAAGATCTTGAATTTCCACAATTATCTCTTGTATGTTCCATGGAGCCTTTGCTTTTTTAAAATTGTATTTATTACAATGAGTTAATTACCTTACATCAATATTCTATTCCGTTTCACTTGTTTGCATATTTTTAACCCTTCTAAAGCTTCCCAAACTTTATCTTCATTATTTGTCTTAAGTCCACTATTAAAAGAGTAATGAGACAAAATATTTCTATTATTTCTAATTATTCCTCCTCCTCCTCCTATTGGTCCTAGATTTCCTTTAAATGCTCCATAAAAATTCAATTTGACAAACTCCACATCTAGTGGTTTCCACTTTATATTATTTGCCTTCTTTTTCTTTCTCTTGTACCCAACATCATAATTCCATTTGATGACTTGAATCTATCTATCAAGGCTCTCTCCTTCCAAATTAGGAATTGGGTGAGCTGATAGGATTGGATTAGAATCATCTATGGATAAACATATCTTCCTTTTCATTACCACTAAATTTCTTTCCTTTCCTTTAAATATTATTCTATTCCTTTCTAGACACATAGTCCAAAGTATTGTATATTTTGATAAATCCTAGAATATCTATAAAGCCTCACTTTTAAAAGTGATCTACCATTGCTTTAACCATTCTTCAATTCTATCATTCATCACCATGTATTTACCAAACATGTTGAGAATCCATTGTTATAGTTTCTAGACTATTAAGCAATGTTCCAAGAGATGCTATAGACTCTCCTTTTTACAAAGAACACATTGTGAGAGGTAATGAAAACCCCTTTTCATAAGGTTATTCTAAGATAAAATTTGTCTATGACATACTAGCCAAAAAAATAGTTTGAATTTAGAAATTCTTGGGCTATCCCAAATATCTCTCCATATTCTTATGATATTCTTATTTTGTTGGTGCTTTACATTGTATCCAATTCTTGTTGTGTATTCTCTTGAGCTATTCAACTCCCAAATCCTTGGTTCCTCTTACAATAATAATTGTTGCTATATTTCTACTCAAATGCCTCCTAAAATCAATGTCCTGTATACTTGTAAATAAATCTTCTTTCCATTTGTATCTTCCTTCCTGATCCTTGTTCAAAATGTTTGAAACCCTATCACTATATTTGAAAATTGGATCTAGATTGAGTGGTTTTTCATCACACCAAGTATCCATTCAAATAGAATGTTTTCTCCAGTTCCCACCACTCATATTAAACCTTTAATCACTAGATCAATAGATTTTCCATTCAAAAGTTCAAAATTATTTTGTAGAGAGAATACAGTAAATATTAAGCTTGGTTAATTGGGCTCAACATAATTAAAAGAATTCTTACCCATTGTCTTTGACTCTCTTTGTACAATATCCAAATTATGTTTCCCCTAAAAGCTAAGTTTGCATCTATAAGAAATTTTAAACTGATACCTACCCTAGTTTTATCATCACACACCTTGATCCATTTCACCAGAGAAAAATTCCTTTTATCATGTAATCTTGACCACAAAAAGGATCACATATTATAGATTAAAAGTTTTCTATTGATTTTGGAATAGTATACAATGGCATATAATATGTTGGAATGGCTTGTAAGACTAGATTAATTAGATAAACTCTTCCTTATAATGATAACCATCTACCTTTCCATGTAGGTAGTTTATTCTAAACTTTACTTATAACTAGATTCCATAATTATATCCTCATTCTACCCACAAATAAGGGCATCCCTAGATAAGTTGCTAGCAAATTTTCCTCCTTCATTTGAAGTAACCTGCAAATCCCTACTTTGATTTTAGATGGAGTGTTTAGGAAGTAAATTTTGGATTTTGTCCAATTAATTTTTTGCCCTAATGTTCTTTTGTATTCCTTTAATAAGTTATTCAATGCTTTGGCATCATTTATCCTTGCCCTCCCAAAAAGGGTTATATCATCTATAAAATATTGATGGGTGATGTTGTCGATGTTATTACTAGCCTTAAGTCCACTTATAAGCCCATATTTGTTAGCCTTATTCAATTTCCTACCCAAAACCTCTACCATAATAATGAACAAATATGGTGATAGAGGATCTCCATGTATAAGACTACTCTTCACTTTAAATGATTTGTTACTAACCCATTGACCAACATTGAATATGAAAATATAGAGACACAAGCTTTAATCCATATAACCCATTTCTTCCAAAATATAAATTTTATAATACTACAAAAAGAAAATCTCATTTAAACCTATCATAGAATTTACTCATATCAAGTTTTAATATCATGGCTTTCTCTTTTCTTAAAGTCGTTGAATGTATAACTTCATGAGCTACTATGATCTTGTAGACACAAAATATTGACCCACTTCAATGGGTAATCTTCCCTAAGATCTCTAGATGACCCCCTTAGACTTGCCTAGGGCAAGGGCAAGGCTTCCCCCCCGTTTTGCTTGTTTTCTCTCTATGCAAAATCACACCTAGTCCCTGACGGGGTGCGACTTCGCATTGCAATATTGTGAACGGTTCGGATGGGGCACAATTTTACCTTTTTAGGGTTTGACACATTAAAACCCTAAAATTTTTGGGTTGGCATGTTTTATGTTGGCCCTCCTTGGTTTTCTCGCTCTTTCCACATTCAAATCCTCTATATAAGGAGGTTTTGAATTCACATTTCAGACACAAGTTAACACATGCTAACATAATTGACACTTCATAATTTTATTGTTCACATTTGATTTATGACGAAGTATTTATTTTGGTTTTCACTCTTCTTCTTCTCTTCTTACAAGAAACTTTGAAGTTTAGAGTTTGATTATTTTCTGCATTGTATTGTTCTTATTTGCTCTTTGTGGATTATTGTTGAAGCTTTAACGAAAGATTGACTACTCGAAAGATCTTAAAATTTTTTTCCTACTTCCTCACTCTTTGTTAGGTGAAAACATTTTGCTGTATATTTTATTTTATTTTCTGCATATTGATTTAATTATTTCATTTATGTCTGAGATGTTTCATCTCACTTCTGTGAAATCGTACCCAATCCTTGATTAGACATGCCTTCGCTTGGCATTATCATGATCAGCCATTACGGGGCATGATTTTACTTGAGACCAATATAGGGGTAAACAGTTGTTCCTATTTTTACCATTACATGTTAAATTGCATCTAGAACATAGTGGCATATTCTATTCTATGATTGGTATATTTTGTTTTTCTTTATTGCATTAATGCTTGTTTTCCTTTAAAGGTCATTTTTCACTTTTAATTATCAAAGGTCAAATAAAAAGGACCTAGGGGGCTTGAATGATGCACCTCCAAGCACTATTGTGTTGGACATTTTGAGTCCTTAAGTCAAAGTTGTCATTGATGTCAAGAAATGAAGTCATCATTAAATGTCAAGGAAATTGTCAAGAAACAAAGTTGTCAAGAGTTGTTATTGATCTCCAAAAATAAGCCACTGATGATGTCAAAGGTCAAGAGGAATAAAGCAGAGGTTAAAGGCAAAAGGGCTCCATAATATTTTTTATTATGTGGAAGCATAAGTTAAAAGGTTTTTCATAAAAACCCAAGGAAGACTATTGCAAAGCTAAAAGAAGGTTTAATATTTATTTAATAAAATATTTAAATTCAAAGTGAATTTAAATTTTATTAATAAATATTATTTATACCAAGGTGTACAATGGAAGATGGTCTTAATAAAACCAAAGGGTTTTAAAGAATTAATTTATAAAATTTAAATTCAAATGAATTTAAATATTTTATAAATTAATAAGCTCCAAAGGAAATTCGAGCTCGACGTCTAATAAGGTTGGAGGTAATTCGAGCGCCGACGTGTTTGCATAAAGGAGGGAAAGGACTATATAAACCATACCTTAAGAGGTATTTTAATTATCCTTGCTCGAACATTTTAAAGTATGCAAATTTGAATTGAAGAGCTCGTGCAAAAAAGGGAAACGAATCCTGTGTTTTATGTGCCAGAGAATAAGGACAAAAATGAAAGCGCTGAAAAATTGGGAGCCATCTGGGCAGCGTGGCCTAGTGGCAAGGAGGCATTGGTTAAAGTGTTTGAGGTGCCAAGTGACCTACGTTTGAAACATGGTAGCAACGAATTCTAGTGTTTGCGTTGGTGTTGGAAGCGCCAAGGGAATGGCACACGTTTTGCTTGGCAAAGCGGGGAGGTTTATTGAGCACGTGGTGCTCTCCACTCCTCAAGCGAGCGCCTAGCTCACGCGGTAGTTGGAGCCACGGCTAGGGCATTGGGTGAAGGCTGCATTGTGAGTTCGATTCCCACCAAGGCCAAGGTAATAAAAATTGTGATTATTTTTTTATATTGCCTAAAGTTGACATGAGGTCTTAGGGAGTTAAAAGGGTTGCTTAAAATATTTTTATTTTGATTATTGATCTTTTGAAATTTGGAGGAATAAGGTGCTTGCTTTATTTTTAAATAAAGTGTTGGTGTCACATTGAGTTGTTGAATTTATAAAAGGATAAAGGGAACTTCTAAGCATTGAGTTATTTTTAAAAGAAGAGTGCATTGAATATTATTTTAGTTGGGGAGATCATAAGGTGTAAGTGGTATATTAATTTTTGTAAATGTTGATGAATGATTTCTTAAAGGTGGAGTGATAAGGTGTATATTTGTCTTGATACTTACATTGTATTTTGAGGAAGATTATTATCTAATAATTTCTTTGAGCTTGGCAAAAGAGTGTTTATGTTTGTGGCAGATTTATGAGATTCCTCCATCATCAAGAAAAAGGTATGAGCACATTCTTCCTTAGTTAAATTGATTGGTTGGTTTTATGGAAAATAAGTTTGGAGTGAAAAGGACTTGATTAGGGTTTCCTATTGAATGAGTTGAGTTAATGCTTCAAGGTTTTCTGGAATAAAGAGTTGTTGTTAAAACCTTTTCTTAAATTGTTGTTGTTTTGGAGTGTAATTTAAGGTGAGTATTTTGTGAGGTTTTTATTGGAAGTTGTTTTATAAGCATTGTTGTTGAAGTGAGTTGTTGAGCAAAGAACTTGAACTAGGATTTGAAAAGAACATGAGTATCATTGTTATGTGAGATTTGATTTTATGTTGAGCATTGTTGGAAATATTTTGAGTTGAGTGATCATAAGCTTGGACTAGGGTTTGTAAGCAAGGGTTGTTTCATTGAGTGTTTGGTTGAGTAAAGTTGGTTGAACCTAGTCAAGTGGGTATGTGAAGTGATTGTTCAAGTTCCATAAAACAAACTATTCTATATTATGAATTGAGTTGAGAAAGTGATTGAGCATTGAGTTGAATTTGAAGCATATTGAGTCTCTAACAATTCTCCTTATGTTTCTAAGAGAGTGATTGAAATAATTGAGCATTGTGATGAGTATAGAGCATATTGAGTCTCTAACAATTCTCTTTATGTTTCTATGAGATTGGACAAGTTTATGTGTGGACTTGTTGAGCAGATTTGAGGTAAGTCTTTGAGGAGACTTGTGGACATTTTTGTGAGATTTTTGAAGCTTACAATAGATTTGGATAAGTTCTTAAGAGGACTTATTGAGCAGATTTGAGCAAGTTCTTGAGAGGACTTGTAGAGCAGATTTGAGCAAGTTCTAGAGGACTTTAGAAAAAGTAGAGGACTTGTTGAGAAGATTTAAGCAAGTTATAAAGAGGACTTGTGGAGCAGATTTGGACAAGTTCTAGAGAGGACTTGTGGATAGATTAGTGTGAGCTTTTGTGGAAGCTTACAAGACAGATTTGAGATAAGTCTTTGAGAAGACTTGAGAGCAGAGTTGATTGATTTATTCAAACCTTGAGTTAAGGTTTAGGGTAGATCCATAGAGTTAAGTCAAGCCTTGAGTTAAGTCTTGAGGATAAATATCATTGAATAGATTTGTGCTAGACCGAAGGACTATGTTTAGTGCAGATTTGAGAGCAGATTTTGGTGTATATTTGAGGATAGGTTTGTGCCAGACTAGAGACAGAGATAGAGCAGATTTGTGCTAGACCGAAGGACTATGTTTAGTATAGATTTGAGATAGATCTTTGGAGGTGATAGAGCAGAGAGGATAGTAGTCTCCAGTGGATAGAGATCCATTAGCTAGGGTAGTGAGGATAGGTCTTCTGAGTGGGGATAAGAGTCTTCAGTGGAGAGAGATCCACAAGCCAATGTAGTGGAGGTAGTAGTCTTCTAGAGGATCACCAACCAGAGCAGAGGAGAAGGAGTTCTCCTATGGATAGAGATCCATGAACTTGATTTAGGGTATTGGTGTCTCCTTTGGATAGAGGTCCATAAACATTATAATAGGGAAAGGATTCCCAAGAGATTGATTGAGAAGATTTTAGTGAAATATTTTCTCCGTGGAGTAGCCCACATTGGGTGAACCACGTAAATTATGGTGTCTCTATTTTGTGTGGTGATTTATGCATTGCTTTGATTACTATTATTAATATTGCTATCTATACATTGCATAATATTATTTGGGAAAGAAAAGTAAAAAGTGGCCTTATACTATTCACCCCCCTCTCAATATAAGCTTGTGTTCTTCAATTGGTATCAGAGCGGGTTCCTTCAGAAGAGTTTAACAACTTGAAGGAAAATCTAACAAGAACACAATGGATTCTAAGAATGTGTCCTCAGATAATTCAGCACTAGTATTTTATGGAAGTGACTATATGTATTGGAGTATGAGAATGAAGATCTACCTGATGGCACTTGGCAATGAAATTTGGGAAGCAGTTGAATTTGGATATGATCCCTTAATTAATCCTCCTACAGATAAGGAAGGTAAGCTCCTACAACATTACAATTCAAAAGCAATGAATGCACTTTTGAGAGGTTTGCATAGAACAGAGTCTATGAAAGTTATGCATTGTCAAACTGCAAAAGACATGTGGGATAAATTGCAAAATATATATGAAGGAGATAAATGTGTCAAGAAAGCAAAGATGTAAAATATCAAAGGACAATTTGAGGAGTTAAGAATGAAGGATGAGGAAAACATTAGTACTTATCTACTTCAAATTTATGAGGTTGTTAATGCTATGCAAGGACTTGGAATGAAGATTGATGAATCGGATGTTTGTGATAAAGTTTTAAGAACTCTCCCAAACAGATTCAGTGAAAAATTTTCTGCTATAGAAGTGTCAATGGATGGTGATACTTTGAAAAGAGATATGTTGCTTGGTATTCTTACAACACATGAGATAAGAACAAAATATCCTATTCCCCTAGAAGGAAGCAACATTCAAAGCAATCAAGAAGACTAAGGGTAAGAAGTTAGAATCAAGCAATGAGTCATCCAGTGATGAAGAAGTAAATTATGGTAGAAGGAATAAGGATTCAAGAAGATCTAGAGATACAAGATCTATTAAATGTTTCAATTGTGGAAATTTTGGTCATTATGCAACTGATTATCAAGAAGCTAAGAATAACAATGGTGAAGAAAAATAGGATCACAGGAACAGGGAATCAGAGAAATATAGGCACCAAAAGCAAGGCAAGGATAAACAAAGCAGACAAGGAAAGAAGTTCTTTCAAAGGCAAAAGAGGAGCTACTATGCGGATAATGCAAGTAAGTACTCAAGTGATAGTGATGCTAGTTTTTCAGACAATGATAGAGATGAAGTTCTTTTTATGATTGAAGAAAAAGAACAAGTTAAGAAAAGGACTCCAATAATTCTCAAGTGTTTTAGATGTGGTAACTTTGGACATCTTGAAGATGATTGTACAAGGGATGGCTATAGTTTTAGTGATGATGAATATGAGGATGCACTTGAAGGACCAGATGAAAACCTTCTAATGGCATTAGAAGAAGAAGTAGGTGATCCTATAGAAGACAAGCCAACAGAAAATAAAGATGTGGACAAAGGTAAACAAATAGAGGAATATTCAGAAAAGGATGGATATGATCTCAAAGGAGAACTTATTTATGCCCTTGACATGGTAAAGAAGGTAAGAAAGCAACACTCTAAACTTGAAATTCAGTTTCAAGAATGTGATGAAGAGAGAAGATTGCTTATAGAGGATTTAGAAAAATCAAAGGCTAAGGCAAAAAGGTTCAAGGATAAGTTAGAAGCAAAGATCTTAGAATGTGAAAAGTTAGCACAAGAAGTGGCACTACTAAGAGAATATTTGGAAGACTCCAAAGTCAAGCTAAAAGGATTCAAAAATAGCTCAAAGAACTTAGATAAGTTCATCAAGATACAAAAGCCTACATCAAGCAAAACAGGTCTTGGATTTGGACAGGATCAAAAGAAATGGGAAGGAGAGTCAACCTCAAGTTTTGGAGGAGAAGAAACTTCAGATGAAGATACTTCAGAAGAAGAAAGTGTAAAATAAAGTGAGACATCTGAGGATGAGTTGGACAATAGAGAGTTCAACAAGAACAGGAACAATGCACAAAGAAGATATAGATGGAACAACAATCAGAATAGGTCAAGAGAGACTAGGAGACCAATGAGGTCAAGGCAAGGAGGCTTCAATGGAAGATGCTTTTCATGTCACAGGTTTGGGCACATGGCTTCACAGTGCAGGACATAGGAAAGATAGGAATATGGGAACATACAACTTTTCCATGGGTATTGCTACTCATGTAATCAGTTTGGTCACAAGGCAATGAATTGCAGGGTTCATGATAGAAGAAGGTATGGCTTTACTAGGAGAAATCCTAAAACATTTGCACCTCCAAGGAATAATAACATTAAGTGTTACAAGTGCAATAATGATGGTCACACAACAAAGTGGTGTAGAACAGACATTCCAGAATCAAGCATGAACAGGAACATGGATATGAACAGGAATAGGAACAGGAACATGGATATGAATAGGAATAGGAACAAGAACTTGGATATGAATAGGAACAGGGATAGGAATATAGACATGAACAGGAACATGGACATGGAAAGAAATAGTCAGAGGAATCAGAAGGATCAGATAAGAAGGAAAGAGGATAAAGGTAAAGAACAGTGTTTTCTAGGAGTAGAAATACTCCCACTCCAGAATTAACCACCTCAAGAGGAGGTGGGGGAGGGGCTAAGCTAAGAGGCTCATTCTTAGCCCCGAGCCCCAAAGGTGACCCTTTGCCATTGATGTCAAAGGGGGAGAGATTTGAGTAAGGGGGAGAGATTTGGTATTTGAGAAAAGAGGAGAGAGCATTGAGCCAGGGGGAGCAATGTCCCAAGGGAGCAGAACAAAAGAAAAGGTAAGTTTTTGGTAAAAATAATTTGGGTTGCCATCAATGACAAAGGGGGAGATTGTTGGACATTTTGAGTCCTTAAGTCAAAGTTGTCATTGATGTCAAGAAATGAAGTCATCATTAAATGTCAAGGAAATTGTCAAGAAATAAAGTTGTCAAGAGTTGTTATTGATCTCCAAAAATAAGCCACTGATGATGTCAAAGGTCAAGAGGAATAAAGCAGAGGTTAAAGGCAAAAGGGCTCCATAATATTTTTTATTATGTGGAAGCATAAGTTAAAAGGTTTTTCATAAAAACCCAAGGAAGACTATTGCAAAGCTAAAAGAAGGTTTAATATTTATTTAATAAAATATTTAAATTCAAAGTGAATTTAAATTTTATTAATAAATATTATTTATACCAAGGTGTACAATGGAAGATGGTCTTAATAAAACCAAAGGGTTTTAAAGAATTAATTTATAAAATTTAAATTCAAATGAATTTAAATATTTTATAAATTAATAAGCTCCAAAGGAAATTCGAGCGTCGACGTCTAATAAGGTTGGAGGTAATTCGAGCATCGACGTGTTTGCATAAAGGAGGGAAAGGACTATATAAACCATGCCTTAAGAGGTATTTTAATTATCCTTGCTCGAACATTTTAAAGTATGCAAATTTGAATTGAAGAGCTCGTGCGAAAAAGAGAAATGAATCCTGTGTTTTATGTGCCAGAGAATAAGGACAAAAATGAAAGTGCTGAAAAATTGGGAGCCATCTGGGCAGCGTGGCCTAGTGGCAAGGAGGCATTGGTTAAAGTGTTTGAGGTGCCAAGTGACCTACGTTTGAAATGCGGTAGCAACGAATTCTAGTGTTTGCGTTGGTGTTGGAAGCGCCAAGGGAACGATGCACATTTTGCTTGGCAAAGCGGGGAGGTTTATTGAGCACGTGGTGCTCTCCACTCCTCAAGCGAGTGCCTAGCTCGCATGGTAGTTGGAGCCATGGCTAGGGCATTGGGTGAAGGTTGCGTTGTGAGTTTGATTCCCACCAAGGCCAAGGTAATAAAAATTGTGATTATTTTTTTATATTGCCTAAAGTTGACATGAGGTCTTAGGGAGTTAAAAGGGTTGCTTAAAATATTTTTATTTTGATTATTGATATTTTGAAATTTGGAGGAATAAGGTGCTTGCTTTATTTTTAAATAAAGTGTTGGTGTCACATTGAGTTGTTGAATTTATAAAAGGATAAAGGGAACTTCTAAGCATTGAGTTATTTTTAAAAGAAGAGTGCATTGAATATTATTTTAGTTGGGGAGATCATAAGGTGTAAGTGGTATATTAATTTTTGTAAATGTTGATGAATGATTTCTTAAAGGTGGAGTGATAAGGTGTATATTTGTCTTGATACTTACATTGTATTTTGAGGAAGATTATTATCTAATAATTTCTTTGAGCTTGGAAAAAGAGTGTTTATGTTTGTGGCAGATTTATGAGATTCCTCCATCATCAAGAAAAAGGTATGAGCACATTCTTCCTTAGTTAAATTGATTGGTTGGTTTTCTGGAAAATAAGTTTGGAGTGAAAAGGACTTGATTAGGGTTTCCTATTGAATGAGTTGAGTTAATGCTTCAAGGTTTTCTGGAATAAAGAGTTGTTGTTAAAACCTTTTTGTTTTATAAGCATTGTTGTTGAAGTGAGTTGTTGAGCAAAGAACTTGAACTAGAGTTTTAAAAGAACATGAGTATCATTGTTATGTGAGATTTGATGTTGAGCATTGTTGGAAATATTTTGAGTTGAGTGATCATAAGCTTGGACTAGGGTTTGTAAGAAAGGGTTGTTTCATTGAGTGTTTGGTTGAGTAAAGTTGGTTGAACCTAGTCAAGTGGGTATGTGAAGTGATTGTTCAAGTTCCATAAAACAAACTATTCTATATTCTGAATTGAGTTGAGAAAGTGATTGAGCATTGAGTTGAATTTGAAGCATATTGAGTCTCTAACAATTCTCCTTATGTTTCTAAGAGAGTGATTGAAAGAAATTGAGCATTGTGATTAGTATAGAGCATATTGAGTCTCTAACAATTCTCTTTATGTTTCTATGAGATTGGACAAGTTCTGTGGACTTGTTGGAATTTGAAGATTTGAGGTAAGTCTTTGAGAACTTGTACAAATATTGGAGCAAGTTCTAACTATGAGATTGGATAAGTTCTTGAGAGGACTTATTGAGAATTGAGCAAGTTCTAGAGAGGACTTGTAGAGAAGATTTGAGCAAGTTCTAGAGAGGACTTGTTGAGCAGATTTAAGCAAGTTCTAGAGAGGACTTGTGGAGCAGATTTGAACAAGTTCTAGAGAGGACTTGTGGACAGATTAGTGTGAGATTTTGTGGAAGCTTACAAGGTATATTTGAGACAAGTCTTTGAGAAGACTTGAGAGTAGATTTGATTGATTTGTTCAAACCTTGAGTTAAGGTTTAGGGTAGATCCAACAGAATTGAGACAAGCCTTGAGTTAAGGCTTGAGGACAAAAATCATTGATAAATTTGTGCTAGACCGAAGGACTATGTTTAGTACAGATTTGAGAATAGAGTTTGGTGTAGATTTGAGGATAGGTTTGTGCCAGACCAGAGATAGAGATAGAGCAGATTTGTGCTAGATCGAAGGACTATGTTTAGTGCAGATTTGAGATAGATCTTTGGAGGTGATAGAGCAGAGAGGATAGTAGTCTCTAGTGGATAGAGATCCATTAGCCAGGGTAGTGAGGATAGGTCTTCTGAGTGGGGACAAGAGTCTTCAGTGGAGAGAGATCCACAAGCCAGTGTAGTGGAGGTAGTAGTCTTCTAGAGGATCACCAGCTAGAGTAGAGGAGAAGGAGTTCTCCTATGGATAGAGATCCATGAACTTGATTTAGGGGATTGGTGTCTCCTTTGGACAGAGGTCCATAAACATTGTAATAGGGAAAGGATTCCCAAGAGATTGATTGAGAATATTTTAGTGAAATATTTTCTTCGTGGAGTAGCCCACATTGGGTGAACCACGTAAATTGTGGTGTCTCTATTTTGTGTGGTGATTTATGCATTGCTTTGATTACTATTATTAATATTGCTATCTATACATTGCATAATATTGTTTGGGAAAGAAAAGTAAAAAGTGGCCTTATACTGTTCACCCCCCTCTCAGTATAAGCTTGTGTTCTTCAATTGGTATCAGAGTGGGTTCCTTTAGAAGAGTTTAACAGCTTGAAGGAAAATCTAACAAGAACACAATGGATTCTAAGAATGTGTCCTCAGATAATTCAGCACCAGTATTTGATGGAAGTGACTATATGTATTGGAGTATGAGAATGAAGATCTACATGATGGCACTTGGCAATGAAATTTGGGAAGCAATTGAATTTGGATATGATCCCTTAATTAATCCTCCTACAGATAAGGAAGGTAAGCTCCTACAACATTACAATTCAAAAGCAATGAATGCACTTTTGAGAGGTTTGCATAGAACAGAGTCTATGAAAGTTATGCATTGTCAAATTGCAAAAGACATGTGGGATAAATTGCAAAATATATATGAAGGAGATAAATGTGTCAAGAAAGCAAAGATGTAAAATATCAAAGGACAATTTGAGGAGTTAAGAATGAAGGATGAGGAAAACATTAGTACTTATCTACTTAGAATTTATGAGGTTGTTAATGCTATGCAAGGACTTGGAATGAAGATTGATGAATCAGATGTTTGTGATAAAGTTTTAAGAACTCTCCCAAAAAGATTCAATGAAAAAGTTTTTGCTATAGAAGTGTCAATGGATGGTGATACTTTGATAAGAGATATGTTGCTTGGTATTCTTACAACACATGAGATAAGAACAAAATATCCTATTCCCAAGAAGGAAGCAACATTCAAAGCAATCAAGAAGACTAAGGGTAAGAAGTCAGAATCAAGCAATGAGTCATCCAGTGATGAAGAAGCAAATTATGGTAGAAGGAATAAGGATTCAAGAAGATCTAGAGATACAAGATCTATTAAATGTTTCAATTGTGGAAATTTTGGTCATTATGCAACTGACTATCAAGAAGCTAAGAATAACAATGGTGAAGAAAAATAGGATCACAGGAACAGGGAATCAGAGAAATATAGGCACCAAAAGCAAGGCAAGGATAAACAAAGTAGACAAGGAAAGAAGTTCTTTCAAAGGTAAAATAGGAGCTACTATGCGGATAATGCAAGTAAGTACTCAAGTGATAGTGATGCTAGTTTTTCAGACAATGATAGAGATGAAGTTCTTTTTATGATTGAAGAAAAAGAACAAGTTAAGAAAAGGAATCCAGTAATTCTCAAGTGTTTTAGATGTGGTAACTTTGGACATCTTGAAGATGATTGTACAAGGGATGGCTATAGTTTTAGTGATGATGAATATGAGGATGCACTTGAAGGACCAGATGAAAACCTTCTAATGGCATTAGAAGAAGAAGTAGGTGATCCTATAGAAGACAAGCCAACAGAAAATAAATATGTGGACAAAGGTAAACAAATAGAGGAATATTCAGAAAAGGATGGATATGATCTCAAAGGAGAACTTATTTATGCCCTTGACACGGTAAATAAGGTAAGAAAGCAGCACTCTAAACTTGAAATTTAGTTTCAATAATGTGATGAAGAGAGAAGATTGCTTATAGAGGATTTAGAAAAATCAAAGGCTAAGGCAAAAAGGTTCAAGGATAAGTTAGAAGCAAAGATCTTAGAATGTGAAAAGTTAGCACAAGAAGTGGCACTACTAAGAGAATATTTGGAAGACTCCAAAGTCAAGCTAAAAGGATTCAAAAATAGCTCAAAGAACTTAGATAAGTTCATCAAGATACAAAAGCCTACATCAAGCAAAACAGGTCTTGGATTTGGACAGGATCAAAAGAAATGGGAAGGAGAGTCAACCTCAAGTTTTGGAGGAGAAGAAACTTTAGATGAAGATACTTCAGAAGAAGAAAGTGTAAAATAAAGTGAGACATCTGAGGATGAGTTGGACAATAGAGAGTTCAACAAGAACAGGAACAATGCACAAAGAAGATATAGATGGAACAACAATCAGAATAGGTCAAGAGAGACTAGGAGACCAATGAGGTCAAGGCAAGGAGGCTTCAATGGAAGATGTTTTTCATATCACAAGTTTGGGCACATGGCTTCATAGTGCAGGACACATGAAAGATAGGAATATGGGAACAAACAACTTTTCCATGGGTATTGCTACTCATGTAATCAGTTTGGTCACAAGGCAATGAATTGCAGGGTTCATGACAGAAGAAGGTATGGCTTTACTAGGAGAAATCCTAAAATATTTGCACCTCCAAGGAATAATAACATTAAGTGTTACAAGTGCAATAATGATGGTCACACAACAAAGTGGTGTAGAACAGACATTCCAGAATCAAGCATGAACAGGAATATGGATATGAATAGGAACAAGAATAGGAACATGGATATGAATAGGAATAGGAATAGGAACTTGGATATGAACAAGAATAGGGATAGGAATATAGACATGAACAGGAACATGGACATGGAAATAAATAGTCAGAGGAATCAGAAGGATCAGATAAGAAGGAAAGAGGATAAAGGTAAAGAATAGTGTTTTCTAGGAGTAGAAATACTCCCACTCCAGAATTAACCACCTCAAGAGGAGGTGGGGGAGGGGCTAAGCTAAGAGGCTCATTCTTAGCCCCGAGCCCCAAAGGTGACCCTTTGCCATTGATGTCAAAGGGGGAGAGATTTGAGTAAGGGGGAGAGATTTGGTATTTGAAAAAGAGAGAGCATTGAGCCAGGGGGAGCAATGTCCCAGGGGGAGCAGAACAAAAGAAAAGGTAAGTTTTCGGTAAAAATAATTTGGGTTGCCATCAATGACAAAGGGGGAGATTGTTGGACATTTTGAGTCCTTAAGTCAAAGTTGTCATTGATGTCAAGAAATGAAGTCATCATTAAATGTCAAGGAAATTGTCAAGAAACAAAGTTGTCAAGAGTTGTTATTGATCTCCAAAAATAAGCCATTGATGATGTCAAAGGTCAAGAGGAATAAAGCAGAGGTTAAAGGCAAAAGGGCTCCATAATATTTTTTATTATGTGGAAGCATAAGTTAAAAGGTTTTTCATAAAAACCCAAGGAAGACTATTGCAAAGCTAAAAGAAGGTTTAATATTTATTTAATAAAATATTTAAATTCAAAGTGAATTTAAATTTTATTAATAAATATTATTTATACCAAGGTGTACAATGGAAGATGGTCTTAATAAAACCAAAGGGTTTTAAAGAATTAATTTATAAAATTTAAATTCAAATGAATTTAAATATTTTATAAATTAATAAGCTCCAAAGGAAATTCGAGCATCGACGTCTAATAAGGTTGGAGGTAATTCGAGCATGGACGTGTTTGCATAAAGGAGGGAAAGGACTATATAAACCATGCCTTAAGAGGTATTTTAATTATCCTTGCTCGAACGTTTTAAAGTATGCAAATTTGAATTGAAGAGCTCATGCAAAAAAGGGAAACGAATCATGTGTTTTATGTGCCAGAGAATAAGGACAAAAATGAAAGCACTAAAAAATTGGAAGCCATCTGGGCAGCGTGGCCTAGTGGCAAGGAGGCATTGGTTAAAGTGTTTGAGGTGCCAAGTGACCTGCATTCGAAACGTGGCAATAGTGAATTCTAGTGTTTGCGTTGGTGTTGGAAGCGCCAAGGGAATGACACATGTTTTTCTTGGCAAAGTGGGGAGGTTTATTGAGCACGTGGTGCTCTCCACTCCTCAAGCGAGCGCCTAGCTCACATGGTAGTTGGAGCCATGGCTAGGGCATTGGGTGAAGGCTGCATTGTGAGTTCGATTCCCACCAAGGCCAAGGTAATAAAAATTGTGATTTATTTTTTTATATTGCCTAAAGTTGACATGAGGTCTTAGGGAGTTAAAAGGGTTGCTTAAAATATTTTTATTTTGATTATTGATCTTTTGAAATTTGGAGGAATAAGGTGCTTGCTTTATTTTTAAATAAAGTGTTGGTGTCACATTGAGTTGTTGAATTTATAAAAGGATAAAGGGAATTTCTAAGCATTGAGTTATTTTTAAAAGAAGAGTGAATTGAATATTATTTTAGTTGGGGAGATCATAAGGTGTAAGTGGTATATTAATTTTTGTAAATGTTGATGAATGATTTCTTAAAGGTGGAGTGATAAGGTGTATATTTGTCTTGATACTTACATTGTATTTTGAGGAAGATTATTATCTAATAATTTCTTTGAGCTTGGCAAAAGAGTGTTTATGTTTGTGGCAGATTTATGAGATTCCTCCATCATCAAGAAAAAGGTATGAGCACATTCTTCCTTAGTTAAATTGATTGGTTGGTTTTCTGGAAAATAAGTTTGGAGTGAAAAGGACTTGATTAGGGTTTCCTATTGAATGAGTTGAGTTAATGCTTCAAGGTTTTCTAGAATAAAGAGTTGTTGTTAAAACCTTGTTCTATAAGCATTGTTGTTGAAGTAAGTTGTTGAGTGAAGAACTTGAACTAGGATTTGAAAAGAACATGAGTATCATTGTTATGTGAAGATTTTTTTATAAGCATTGTTTTAAGTGAGTGTGAAAGAAGGTGTTGAGCATTGTTGGAAATATTTTGAGTTGAGTGATCATAAGCTTGGACTAGGGTTTGTGAGCAAGGGTTGTTTCATTGAGTGTTTGGTTGAGTAAAGTTGGTTGAACCTAGTCAAGTGGGTATGTGAAGTGATTGTTCAAGTTCCATAAAACAAACTATTCTATATTCTGAATTGAGTTGAGAAAGTGATTGAGCATTGAGTTGAATTTGAAGAATATTGAGTCTCTAACAATTCTCCTTATGTTTCTAAGAGAGTGATTGAAAGAAATTGAGCATTGTGATGAGTATAGAGCATATTGAGTCTCTAACAATTCTCTTTATGTTTCTATGAGATTGGACAAGTTCTATGTCTTTAATTTGTGTGGACTTGTTGAGCAGATTTGAGGTAAGTCTTTGAGGAGACTTGTGGACTGATTTTTGTGAGATTTTGTGGAAGCTTACAATACAGATTTGGATAAGTTCTTGAGAGGACTTATTGAGCATATTTGGACAAGTTATAGAGAGGACTTGTTGAGCAAATTTGAGCAAGTTCTAGAGAGGACTTGTAGAGTAGATTGAGCAAGTTCTAGAGAGGACTTGTAGAGCAGATTTGAGCAAGTTCTAGAGAGGACTTGTGGAGCAGATTGAGAAAGTTCTAGAGAGGACTTGTAGAGCAGATTTGAGCAAGTTCTAGAGAGGACTTGTGGACAGATTAGTGTGAGATTTTGTGGAAGCTTACAAGATAGATTTGAGATAAGTCTTTGAGAAGACTTGAGAGTAGAGTTGATTGATTTGTTCAAACCTTGAGTTAAGGTTTAGGGTAGATCCAGTAGAATTTAGACAAGCCTTGAGTTAAGGCTTGAGGACAGAAATCAAGGATAAATTTGTGCTAGATCGAAGGACTATGTTTAGTGCAGATTTGAGAGTAGAGTTTGGTGCAGATTTGAGGATAGGTTTGTGCTAGACCAGAGATAGATATTGAGTAGATTTGTGCTAGATTGAAGGACTATGTTTAGTACAGATTTGAGATAGAGCTTTGGAGGTGACAGAGCAGAGAGGACAATAGTCTCCAGTGGATAGAGATCCATTAGCTAGGGTAGTGAGGATAGGTCTTCTGAGTGGGGACAAGAGTCTTCAGTGGAGAGAGATCCACAAGCCAGTGTAGTGGAGGTGGTAGTCTTCTAGAGGATCACCAACTAGAGCAGAGGAGAAGGAGTTCTCCTATGGATAGAGATCCATGAACTTGATTTAGGGGATTGGTGTCTCCTTTGGATAGAGGTCCATAAACATTGTAATAGGGAAAGGATTCCCAAGATATTGATTGAGAATATTTTAGTGAAATATTTTCTCCGTGGAGTAGCCCACATTGGGTGAACCACATAAATTGTGGTGTCTCTATTTTGTGTGGTGATTTGTGCATTACTTTGATTATTGTTGTTGATATTGCTATCTATACATTGCATAATATTGTTTGGGAAAGAAAAGTAAAAAGTGGCCTTATACTGTTTCACCCCCTCTCAGTATAAGCTTGTGTTCTTCATATTGTATAGTGTCCTAAGAAGGCCCCCTAATGCTAATTCCCTTTTCAAGTGTTTGTTGAGTTATCTTGCAAGAATGGGTGTTATTGATAGCATTTAACAAAGGAATAAAAACAAGAATCAACCACTGAATAAGCTAAGTATTATGATTAGTCTTTAGGTTGTTTGTTGAGTGCCTACTATTTCTATTGTAAACCCTCTATATAATTTAATAGAAGTATATTTAATTGATTTCTAGGTATTTGAAATATAAAAAACATATAGTGTGCACTTAGGGATAATTTTGTTTATGCATCTCTTCTTGAGACTTTGCTTAAAGGTTGTTTGTTTAGAACCCTAGGTTAGAAAAATCATGCAAAAAGAATAATTCTAGGGTTAGCTCTTGTATTCTTGCATTCCATATTTTTGCATTGTAATTTATATTTTATAACATACTCTAGAAAGGCCAAATCTAGGTGTTTTTCTTGAATCAAATACGTCAAAAATTCTTGCAATTCCTATGGACTTGGAATGAGTCCTTAAAGCCATTCCTAGTGAACCCTTACCTATCCTTCACACCTAAGTGTAGATAACACAACCCCCATGATTCACCCCATAAGGCTTATCCTCTCTCTTGTAGATCCAACCTTGTTTAGTAATTGTACACGGTAGGGCATTTTTCCCCCTCTACATCTTTAGTGAAGCCGACATGAAAACCTCCTTTTATTTTAAAACTCTAATCAAGATCATTAAGTATGTATGTGATAGATCAAAAGAACATTAAAAAATATAATTTTTGGTGCTTGTGGGTCTTAGTTCCTTTACCTTAACCTTTTTTCTCTTTTCCCAATGGCTTCAAACCTTGGGAATGGAAAAATATTTTTAAGTTTTGATGAGATTTTTCAAGAGAATGATCAAATTGATAGAGAAAATCCTAACCTTGAGGAAGAAGAGATTGATAATAGTCTTGATCCTATTAAGGGACCCAATGAGAACCTTACATTCAAATATTTTGAGCATATGTGGACCTTTTATAAGTATCACAAGCATGCCTTGGATGCAGCTCTAAAGGAAGAAGCCCTACTTGAGGAAGTTAGACCATCCCATGATAAATCCTTGAGTGAATTTTTGAATCATAATAATCTTGTTCATCATCCAACTTATGCTTGCATTGTGCAAAGGTGTTGGTGACAAGGAGGTCGTGTGTTTGATTCCCGCCAGCATCATTTTTGGCTTTGTTCTGTTCAGGCGCCCAAGGCAAATACTTTTTTCTTGGCGAAAGAGGGTGAAGGATAAGAAGCATCTGGTGGTTATTATCACCAATGAGCCCACAACTCATGCGGTAGCTTGGCCACGACTAGGGTTTTCACGTTGGGACAAGATGAGGGTTCAATTCCCCTCAAGGCAGGTATTAAGGTTTTTATTAATATTTTTTTTGGATTGCCTAAGGTGGAGTGATAAGGGGTAAAGGTGCTTCGTTAGTTGATTTGTTGCATAACCTTAGGGAATAAGGTCATGGTGGCTGTTTGAGTTGTGAATTATTTTTAATTGTAATTTTTGAAATTGTTAGGAGTAATAAAGGTTTTTGATAAAGTTCTTTTTAGTGAAAGTTATTTTGAGTAAGGGTTTTCTTTTAAAAAGAAATTTGGTGGATGTTAAAATAAAGTAGGAGTAATAAGGTGTTATTTGTATATTATTGTTGTGTTATTACTCAAGATCTCTAACCCTTGTTAAGAGTTGAAAAAGAAAGTGTGTTGAGTGTGACAGATTTAGTGGACAACTCATAAGGCATCAAAAAGGTATGAGTAATACTCTCCATTGATTTTATTTGGGTGGTTGATTTTTGAAATATCATTGGAGTGAAAACAATTGATTGTGGTTTCCTTTTCAAAAGTGGTAGAGTTAATGCTTCAAGGTTTCTGGATTATGAGTTGTGATTAAACCTTGTTTGATAAGAATTGTTGTTTAGACCATTAGTTGAGTGAAGTACTTTGAGTTTATGCTTCAAGGTTTTCTGGATTGTGAGTTGTGATTAAACCTTGTTTGATGAGCATTGTTGTTTAGACCATTGTTTGAGTGAAGTACTTTGATTTTATGCTTCAAGGTTCTCTGAATTGAGAGTTGTGATTAAAACCTTGTCTTATTAGCATTGTTTTTTAAGCCAATGGGTGATGCAAATAACTTGAACTTGAGTTAGAAAAGAACATGAGTATCATTGTTATGTAAGATTTGTTTTTGAACATTATTAGAAACATTTTGAGTTAGTTGATTCATGCTTGGACTAGGTTTTGTGAGAAAGAGTTGTTTCTTGAAGTGATTGGTTGAGTAGAGTTGATTAAGCCTAGTCAAGTGGTTGCATGAAGTGGTTGTTCAAGTTCCATGAAACAAACTATTCTATATTCTGATTGAGTTGATATTGAGCCTTGAGAATAGAACATATTGAGTCTCTAAAAATTCTCTTTATGCTTCTATGAGATTGATTTAAGATTGAGCTGAGTTGAGATTGCTTTGAGTTGATATTTGGATTTGAGTATAGAACATATTGAGTCTCTAAAAATTCTCTTTATGCTTCTATAAGATTGATCTAATTTGAGGTAAGTCTTTGAGAAGGCTTGTGGACTATTTTTGTGTAAGATTTTGTGAAAACTTGCTATGTAGATTTGAGCAAGTCCTAGAGAGGACTTATTGAGCAAATTGGGACAAGTTCTGTGTGATATTTTTGAGCATATTTGAGCAGGTTCTGAGTGAGCCTGTTGAGCATATTTGAGTAGGTTTTGAGTGAGCCTATTGAGCATATTTGATCAGGTTCTAAGTGAACCTATTGAGCATATTTGAGCAGGTTCTGAGTGAGCCTATTGAGAAGATTTGAGCAGGTTATGAGTGAGCCTATTGAGAATATTTGAACAGGTTCTGAGTGAGCCTATTGAGTAGATTTGAGTAGGTTCTGAGTGAGCCTATTGAGCATATTTGAGCAGGTTCTGAGTGAGCCTATTGAGTAGATTTGAGGAGGTTCTGAGTGAACCTATTGATAGAGATTTGGATGTGATAGAGTATAGAGGACAGATTATCAGTGGATAGAGATCCAGAAGCTAGGACAATTGAATACAAATCTAAGTGAGGAGTCTTCAAGTGGAGAGAGATCCACAAGTCAGTGTAGTAGAGAGATAAAGTCTTCTAGAAGATAACTAGCTAGAGCAAAAGGGGAAATATTTCTCCTATGGAAGAGATCCATGAACTTGAGATTTAGGGGATCATAATATCCTTTGGATAGAGGTCCATAAACATTGTAATTAGGAAGGATTCCCAAGATATTATTTGAGAAATATTTAGAAGAAATATTTTCTGTGGAGGTATCCCACATTGGGTGAACCACGTTAAAAATAATGTCTCTCATGTGTGTGATGCTTTGTGTGATATTTACTACTTCATTAATGTTGATGCTACTATTTGGGAAAAAAAATTATATTATATTGTTCACCCCCCTCTTAGTATAAGCACATATTCTACAACAATGGTCTTAATCGATTCACCATCACTTTGGAGATAATATTATATGCCATATTACATAGACTTATGGGTCTAAATGAATCAAACAATTCAACATCCTTCTTTTTGGAATCGGGGTAAGATATGTTGCATTTATTTTATAAGGTATGTATTGTTTTACCCTAGATTGTTCCACTACCACAAATAAAGAATCCTTCACTATATCCCAATTATGTTGGTAAAATTTTGTAGAGAGCCCATCCAAACTTGGGGATTTATCCTTATTAAAAGAGAAAAGAGGTAATTAAACTTCTTCTAGAGTAATAAGCTCCATCAATTTTCTATTATCTTAATTTCTTATAATTGAAGGTACTTCTTATAGAAGTTTATCATTAAGAACTTCATAATCCTTTCATCCTATAATATTTTGATAAAATTACCTTACCTCTTTCTAATTTCACTTTGGTCTTCAATCCAAACCCCTTCTATTGATTTAATTCTACTAATTCTATATGTTGATCTCTATACTATAGTCATCCTATGAATTTTGTTTTATTTTTATCTCCTTTTAACTAAGTCTATCTTGATTTTAAACTCCGAAATTTCTCTTCCTTACTCAAAATATAATGATGTTCATAAAGCAACTCACTTTCCTTTGAGCTTGGATTATTATGATCACCTTTTTGGAGTTTGGAAGTTTGTCTTGTAGTTCTTTCTTCTCAAAAATATTTCCAAAAGTGTTCTTGCTCTATTCTTTTAATTTAGACGTCATTGATTTAATTTTTTTTGGAAGTGCATACAACCCGTTGTTTCTTGAAGAATTTTATGTCTGTGCTATCATATAAAAAAATTGAGGATGGTCTTCTCTCATCTGCTCATATTTAAAATATGATATTTTTTTAATTCACTTACCACCATTTTAACTCTTATTGGCCAACTATTTGAACCAATTCTTGTTAAGGTATTAATATTAGCATAAATCCCTTCATTTAGACAATGATTTGAGAGTATACATATGTCTAATTTACATGCTATTAGATTCTGACCTCTCCTATTTTTGGTCCATGTATAGTTATATTCTTCAAACCCAACCTCCCATAGATTATTATTTTGAATAAAATCTAAGAGATCTTTGATAATTTGGGTTAATTTCCTAATTCCCCTAATTTTTTCATCTAGCTTAGTTATAGCATTAAAATATCCTATCATCTTGAATCAGGTTTCTTGGTCTTTGATTCTCATAAAGGCTTTAATACCACTCTAATATTCGAATCTACTTATTGAGTTGTAGGTCCATAGATATTGATCAGGATGAAATGAATATCTGCAAATTAGCATTTTACTAAAGAGACTATCCAATACCTAGTTTTATGAATGGTTACATAGGAGGTTCTAGTAGGATTCCAACAAGTTAGAATTCCCCCTATCACTCCTTTAGAATACATAATATCTCATTCGCATCTTTCCCATACTGATTTCATAGTTTTTGAAACTTCTTTTGTCATTTTAGTTTCTTGGATACAAATAATATCAGGTTTATTACTTAAACAGAGGTTCCTAATACACCTCTTATTTGAGGAGGAATTAGCACCCCTTATATTCCATGAGATGATAATAATGTCTCATTTGGGGCTATTGTTCCTTCCTGCAAATTACCAATATCATTTTATTTGTAAAGAGAAGTTCAACCAACTTAGTTTTTGTTCCTTTCTCTATGTTTGCTCTTGTTTCCTTGGATCTTGCTTGATAATTTGAGGGATTTTCTCTTTTTTCCTTATCTATATCAGGAGTAGGTCTGATTATTCTATTCCTAAATATACAAATTTGTTTTTCATCAGATATATCCTCTCCTAGTTCTACTACAGATGCCTTTGACTTGTCCTGCTCATTGTTTGGTAGTTCCTTATTAATGGTAGAGGTATTAACATCTAACACTACATTTTCTTTATCAATTTTTTTCTCCTGAATGGTGCATCCAAAAATCTAATTTGCAGGAAGGACCAATATTCAAGAAAGTATTCAAAATTTAATGAGACAAATTCCTTAGTCTCATCAAGAATGTTCATCCCTAAATTAAGATCATATTGAAAAGACGAGTCCTTGTTAATATGTTGAACCTATTGTACCGTGTCCTCTAAGCTCTTATATACTTTTTCTTAATAGGATAAAGCCTCAAAGGAGTTGACACTTCTTCCAATATCCTTCCTTACTGGTCTCTACTATTTAGGGAGACAAGATATTCTATTCCCAGATAGAATATCTTGTCTCCCTAAAGTCCTAGCCCTTCATTTCTCCACCATCATCCAAACCCTTGATGGCAGATATTTGCAATTTCATTTTTCATGATTTAAAAATTTGTCACTGCCCTTGCTTTGGATGGATGATTTCATAGGATTGTATCTCCCTAAATATTACTCAATTCATTCATATGACCACTCATTTTAAAGCTATTCAAATTCCACAAAAATTGGCCCAAGAATCAACTAAATTAGATAACCCTTTGCAAACATATGGCTCCTAAAAAGTAAGATGTTTTTTATAAAAAATTACCCAAAATATTCAAAATAGATATAAATAATAGTTTAACATTTTTATTATTATATATATATTTTTTAAGATAAAAACCCCTTGCGGGGTTGCCTTGGTATAATAGACCACGAACAGGGGGTTCTACACCGTCAAAGTCACCCAGGAGTTGCACCCGACCCTACCCGCACCAACATTATCAATTGGATTTTGGATACCCAATTTAGTTTTTTGGTAGGGTGGATATTTGAACCTAGGACCTCCCTTGGAGGATTGCTCTCTCCTCTCCAACTCACCTACAACACCTAGGTAAAACTAATTTATAGTGGAAAACACCCCTTTCGAGGTGCCACTTTCAATAGGTTGGGCATAGGAGGAATGGAGCCTTGTCGGCCTCTACCAAAGCACATAGGACATTCCTAACTATACCATATATCTGTAGGATGGATACAAGGGGAATGGAACCTGCGTCGGCCTCTACCAGAACCCAGGGCATTTACCACTGCACCACAACAAGCAAATGTTATCTTTTTTTTTTTAATTTTGCTTTTATATTTATTATTAATGATAAGTTTAATGCTTAATGGTAATGCACGAGAGACAAAATATCCATAGATTTTTCATGCTTAAAAAATATAGACATGATATGCTTGCTTTCTTCAATGACCATATTAAAGATATTAATTTCCCATGGATAATAATGTTGAAAATAGGCCATTCAAGAGGTCAATTTTTTCTTAAAACATAGGCAAGTTTATACTTTCCCAAAACCTTATTCCAAGCCCTATCTAATACAAGAGTTTATTTTCCTTTTCTTTTATTTTATTTTATTTTTTTGGATGGTTGTCTTTTATGCACAAGCCCAAGCAAACAAGAGAAAACCCACTAAAAATTTGAAAAAATGGGTCCCTAGTCCATGTATATTGAGGCGTGTTGTGCAAGTGCAACAACAAGACTCAAAGATTTTAATGTTATAATTGCACATAAAAGTGGCAGATATATAGTAAAAGGTACATTGGTAGAGGAAATGAGAAGTTAGATAAGATGAATAACACAATAACATATATAAACAAAGAATAATAAGGGGATATAACCAAATGCATTGTCCTCTCTCCTTACCCCATTTGAAAGAAAGATAAACTCTAAGTGCTTGAGTGTAGAGAATGTGAACAAGAGGGTAAGGGAGCAAGAAAACAAATTCTAAAACAATTAGTGCTTAAAAGTTGTTTATGGAGAGGTCATCCCAATGGCCTAATTTATAAAACTTCCATGGTCTTTGGGGAGGAGAAGATCATTCATGGTAACATGAGAGGATAAGGTAATATTTCAAATTCATATCTTAGGGGACTAGATGGGTAGATTCAAAAAGGGCAACTCTTAGATTTTTAATATCAACTAGGATATGGTGTGGATCCGATGGGAGATCAACTCATAAATGGTGTGAGGATTGAAGGGGTAAAGAATCTAATATTCTAAAATTTTGTATATGTAGAAATAAAATCATTGCCTATGAAATGATTGCCAACAACTTTGTAACCAGTGATTTTGCAATTCTAACCATTATAGGTCAAATTTACCAAGAAAGGTCAAAATTGAGCGAGAAGGTCCATTTCTACAAAATTTCTAGTATAAATAGTGATTTTGTTAGCAAGCAACTTCATGATGTTATAAATGGTTTTACTTTTAAAGAGGGAATATCTAGAATTTGGGTCAATGTAACTAATTAGGCCAATTTGTCTACTTGATGGATTACTACAAGTTTGGCAAGCCAAAATTGGGTGTCTACAGGAACCATAACCAAAATTTTAGTCAAGACTATAACTATAGAAGTCTTCAAGAAATTAGGATTAAAATGAAATCACAGAGACTTCACCACATAAAGTACAAAAACAAATAGTAATTTCAAGACAAAATGCATAAGTAATGGGAAACTCATCATTTTCTATAAAAAGAATATTTAACACCCAAAGAAAGTGAAAAAATCACTAGATTCCTCAAGATAAAATATAAGAAATTTCCCTCTAAATCATTATCAATAATTATAACTTGTGGGAGATATTCCCAAAAATAGTAAAAATAACTTAACTCTTGGTCTGACATTGTTTGTTAAGACCAACTTATTCATTAATAATATATTAAGAGGTATATTGCGTTATAGGTATTCTTTTATCAAAGTCTCATCCTCTAAACAAAGAAAGCAATTATTTGGCTAGATCAAGAAATAAAACAAGTTGTATCATGTACCAAAAATTAGGTCCCATTAAATCAATAAAATTTAAAAGAAGTTAACTTAGGCCTACTTTGATACATGCACATGGATGCCCAATAAATATGCTAAAATCTTCTTTTTATTCATACACCATATGACTCTTTCTAGTTATACTAAAATGTTACACAAAAATTAAAAAAAGCAAGATTTCAAAAAGGAAATTCCACCTACATTGGGTATTCGACTAAGAGGGACCCTCTAGGTAAAAGTAAAAATACTAACCTTGTGTATAGAAATTTTGACCACAAATAATCCATTTCTCATACTCTAATATTGACTATCAACTTCAAGAGTGATAAAACAAATAATTGGCATAGCTTTTTTCAAATTCTTTTATGAATTTAAGTTTCCAACCAAAGGACTCCTATTCAAAACAAACACATTTGTAAAAATTATGTTTTACAAGATCCCTATGTAAGAGGTAGAAAATAACAAACCTCTATTGATAATTCAATTAATTATATAACATCAAAAGACAAAAGGTTCTCAAGAAACCTAGGTGGTTCATAATTTCTATAGTCAAGTTATCAAATATAGGTTGTTGTGAACTACTAGTCTTTATTTGCTCTACAATGAGTGTTTCTTTAAAAATCATTATCTAAAAGAATGAAAGGGGTCTCAAGAACAATAATGACAAGAATATTAGATATGGGGTTTTACATCACATCCAAAATATATAACATCTCAAAGGGTGAAGAGACATAAAAAAAGGAGATCCATAGATAAATAAATTTCACAAGCATGAATCAAAATTGAAAGGCTTTTATTTTTATTCAAAATACATTATATAATACCACCCTTCATAAAAAAATGATAGAAATAATTTTAACATTTTATGACACAAAAATAAAATTCTCACTTCACTTTTAAAATAAGCTATGTATAACTTCTATTGAGGTCCACTCCTATCATGATAACAATATATTATATTTGCTATGAGGTAAATTTTTATTAATTAATTATAAAGGAATGAAATGGTCCCCATCTATGTTATATTGTAATCACAAAATAGTATTATAATAGCTTATAAATTATACATATATTACTTGGCAATATTTAAACCAAGTTGTCCTCTTTGAAAGTCAAGGAATTTAACCGGTTGAACTAATTACATTTGATACTATCATGTAAACTAAATCATACCTAGATTGGATTTTATTAAAAAAAATTATACAAAATGAGACAAAAAATAAAACATGGCAAAAATAAGAATAGGACAAGAACAATATAAAAATCAAAATAGGACAAAATTAGGATTTCAAGTGAAAATTAAAAAAGGAAAAAAAAAAATATCACCTAGATTTGGAGAGAATGTGAATTACCATGACTCTTGAGACAGCCAAGAAATATCCTATTGTGTGTGTGTATGTGTGTGTGTGTGTGTGTGTGTGCGCGCGCGCATGTGTGTGTGTAATATAAGTATAGGGTATTGAATTAAATTAGAATGTATAGATTTCAATTTTGATAAAGTGTTTGTTGGAGGGATTTTGTGCAATATTATTTTTTGTTCATTTTCTTCTTTTTATATTGTATTAATCTATATTTTAGATAAACTTCCATATATCATATGTTAGTATCAAATCTTGGAGATTATAAATTGGAGAAGTGCAAATATTGAGGATTAGATTATCTTGAGACATGAGAAGTGCAAAGATTGAGGATTAGATTCTCTTAAAAAATAAAATTCAAAATTTAAGCTTTTGGAGGAAAACTTCATACATTATTGTTTTAGCTATCATAGATCATGGTAATGCCCATCCATTATTTAAATGGGAAAATTATGATTATTGTGCATAAATATGAGTACTTTGTTGATAGCCAAGGGTGGAGTGTTATGGAAAATGAATACAAGAAATATATAGATTGAATTATTTTATAATCCACACAAAATAATATGGAGGAATCATAGCTAAATCTCTTTGATACAAGTATTTTTGCAAGAATTGCAAGTGTCAAGACTGCTGAAGGAGCTTGGGACATCTTAAATATATCCTATCAATGTTCTGATTAAGTGAAATAAGTGAAATTACAAATACTGAAGAGCAAACATAAAATATTGAGAATGAAGGACAGTGATAATGTGGAAGAGTATTATGTAATGATGCATGAAATTATGTATAAAATGGGTATCTATGGTGAAGAACTAACACAAAAAGATATTTTTGAAGATATGTAGAGAACATTGACATCAAAATGGAAAAATTGTGCAATAATTATTGAAGAAAATAAATATTTGAAGAATTTGGAATTTGATTAGTTAGTGAGATCACTTATGAACCATGATGAAAGAATTAAAAATAATGAAGAAGAAAATTTGTAGGATTTTGCTTCCAAGGAAAAAATTCCAAACAATAATAGGGTCATATCAAGCTCTAATTCCTAAGGTCAAGGAGGGGAGTAGCAAAATTAACATTCTATCAAAGGATAGAGTATTAGTATAAGATGATGCTAGAGTGGAAGAAAAAGAGATAGGTCTATGGATAAGAGAAATATTCAATGCCACTATTTCAAAAGGCATGACCACTGTGAAAGAGAATCTAGACAATAAATTAGTAGAGGTTAAAGGAAAATAAACCTTACAAATGGACAAAATAGATGAAAATAAAAATATCCAAAATAATTATCTCTAGTAGACTTGAAGCACAATTTGTAGAAAAAAATTATAAAGTTGTGTTTGATAATAAGAAATGTATCATCTTTGATAAATCAAATGGAAAAAAAGTAGTGGTTGTTGTGCCTATGACAAAAAAAAAAAAAATTGAAACATGGAAGAGAATAGAGCAATTTATGTTATAGCTATTGAAGACAACAATTGGTTATGTAATCAAATGTATGGTCACCTAAAGTTTTAAAGCTTATATTTGTTGAATGCTAAAGGAATAGTACATGGAATTATTTGTATAGAAGCGATGAGTGAAGTGTGTGAAGGTTGCAAAATGTGAAAACATAGAGAGAGAGATATATTTTCAAAAATAAGAGCATAGATAACTTTGCATCCATTGCATTTGATTCATTTGGATATTCATGGTCCAATACATACACCAAGTGTTAGTAAATCCTTCTACTTTATCACTTTCATTGATGATATTACTAGAAAAACTTGGGTTATATTTTTTTAAGAATAAGAGTGATGCTTTTAAAGGATTAATAAGATTCAAATCCATAGCAAAGAATTAAAGTAGATACATAATCAAAAAATTAAGGATTTATTGTGGTGGTGAGTATTATTGCAAGATATTCAATCAATTTTATAATGATCATAGAATAAGAAGATAATTGATAACTACCTACACATCTTAGTAAAATGGAGTGCCATAAAGTAAGAATAGTACAATTGTAGAGATGGTAAGAAACATGTAACTAGAAAAATAATTGGGCTATCATTTATGGGTTGAAGTGGTTATAATAGTAGTGTACATCCTTAAAAGAAGTCTCACAATTATAGTAAAGGATATGGCATTTCATGAGGTATGTATGGAAATAATCCTTTGGTAAGTCACTTAAGAGTATTTGGTTGCCTGGATTATTTTCATGTTGAATATAATAAAAGGAAGGAGACAAATCCAAAGATTCAAGCATGCATTTTTTTTTGTTATTCTTAAGAAATTAAGGTGTATGGATGTTATAACCTCAAATCTAGACAATACATTGTGCTTAGAGAATTATTTTATGAAGGTTGAATACATGGGCAACAAGCAAAAAATACTATACAAAAAATTACAATTGAATATTTTGGTGTGTTACAAATATCAAGTGAATACACCAACATTTATCCAAATATAATACAAAATAAATAGAACATTACAAGAACATGCAAGCTGTCAAATGCTGGATCAAAATTTTGAGAGGATATTCAGAAGAAGCCAAGCACATTCCCAATAATAAAGGTAAAAGGAATAGGAATATATTATGGTGAACTATGCACTATTGTCCAAGATTGAAGTACAGCCTTCAAGTTTTGAAGAAGCATCCCAAAGTAAGGTATGGATCAAATATATGAAAGAAGAAATGGATTCTTGAAAGTGATTATACTTGGGAGTTGTATGAACACACAAAGAACAAGGAGGTAATTAGAGTGAAGTGGATGTTCAAGACAAAGTACAATAGTGATGGATCAATTTGAAGGTACAAAGCAAGGCTAGTGGAAAAGGGGTATGCACAATAAATTGGCATAGATTATTATGAGATATATGCACTTTTTGCAAGGCAAGATACCATAATAATGGTCTTGGCCTTGGCAACCCAAAAAATATGGATTGTACATCAACTTGATGTAAAAATTGCATTCTTGAATAGGAATATTTAAGAAGTATATACAAAACAACCAAAATGCTTTGAAATGAAAGGTAAATTGGCATAGATTATGATAAGATATATGCACTTGTTGCAAGGCAAGACATAATAAAAATAGTATTGGCCTTGGAAACCCAAAAAATATGGATTGTGCATCAACTTGATGTAAAAATTGCATTCTTGAATAGGAATATTTAAGAAGTGTATACAAAACAACCAAAAGTCTTTGAAATGAAAGGTAAATAATGACATATCTACAAGTTAAAAAGCATTATATTAACTCAAACAACCACCAAGGATATAGTATTCAAGAACTTATGTATACTTTTTTAAAGTGTGTAATTGTGAGAAGTATGAATGAGCTTGAATTATACTATAAAAGGAAATGAGATTATATTTTTATTATTTTCTTGTATGTTGATGATCTAATTTCTATAGGAAGTTCATAAAGAATGAAAAGAGAGTTCAAGCAATGCATAATGCAATAATTTAGAATGAGTGATTTTGATTTGTTGCATTATTTTCTTAGCATGAAGGTACATCCAATACATGATGAGATCTCCATTTGCTAAGCTGAATATGCATATGATATTATTTGAAGAAGTTTGAATAAAAATTTACAAATATATCACTACCTCACTTGCACAAGGTGAAAGAATTTTCAAGGGTGATAAAAGCAAAAGATTGGTTGAGAGGAAGTATAGAAGTTTGATTAGAAACCTTATATGCCTAAAAATAACAAGACCAAATATTACATATGTAGTCTCCTTTGTTTTAAGATTCATTAGTAAGACATCAAAATATCATATGAGATCAACTAAGAAAATTTGGACGTATGTGAAAGGAACTTTAAATTATCAAATACATTATACTTATTCTTGTTCGGTAAAAATTAATTGTATTCATGTAATATCAAATATTTAAATACATGCACATTGGTTATAACCCAATAGTATGAGTTACAACCATATTTAAATATAACCTATTAGTTATAACTGTGAATGCAAAATCGAACAACACCAAACAATGAACTATAAAATTAAATAAGCAATGTGACACATAAAATTGCACAATAAAATAAACTGTTATTGTAACATCGGCAGATCTTCAATGTTACAATAACATGTGCCCCAAATGTGGGGTTAGAAATATTATTATGCTTGATACAATGATTACAAGATACTGGGGTTCTCTGAAACCCTAGTAAACAAATATTGGTGGTGTCTTTGCATTCAATCTAATCCCAACAGTGTGGTGAGTGGGCTTTAGTATCATATGCAGGACCACTCAAGCTTCAGTAGCTACCAATGAACTTGATCCCTAAAACTACAAATAGCAAACAACAAAATAATGTCAATAATATCTACGAGGGCTCCACTATGTGAGGCTCTCAATAAAAAAGTTACTAACCCTAGTTGTAGAAATGAAGATATAAATAGATTTAAGAATAAAAATATTTGTAAGAATAAATTACTTTGTCATACTAAATCATTATTCTCTATTATTCATTATTGTTGTAGGTTTTGGTGCGCAAATGCCCTAGGGACACTCGAAGGATTGCAAGACTGCATAACTAGGACTATGAATTCCAGCGAACACTTAGTGATGGCATAAGGCACCTAGAGGCACTAGGTGATGGTATAAGGCACCTAGAGGTGCTTGGTGATGATAAGAAGCACCTAGATGTGCTCAGGGATGATAGGAGGTACCTAGAGGTGCTCAAGGAACTTGGAGGGGTGTTCTAGGAGTGAAACAAAATCTATAGAAGCAGATCTGGTTCGTGTGAAGTGGGTGGCGATAGATGCAAAAGTGATGGTGAGCAATGGAAGATGACGATGGTGAGGAGGCTTGGATACTTGAGGACTTAGGACATAAGGGCTCAAAGAACTCAAGACTTAGGGAGAACTTGTTAGGGGTTGAGTCATCAAAATGACTCATCTTTATAATCTCTCCTAGGGCACGTTAGGGTTTCAACGACACAATTTGTGTGGTCAAGATTAAAATGTGATGGAGGGTGGAGATTAAATCTGGGTAGGTGGCATAAATTAAGGTGGATGAATGGCTAAGATTAAATCATGAAGGATGGCTAGGATTAATTCATATATATATACATATATTTATTAAACATAAATAAATAAAATATTATTATTTATATATATTTATATGAATGGCTAAGATTAAATCATGAAGGATGGCTAGGATTAATTCATATATATATACATATATTTATTAAACATAAATAAATAAAATATTATTATTTATATATATATTAAACAAATATATATAAATATATATAAATAATGGGTAAAAATGATGGGAAAATATGGATGGATGACAAATGGCTAGGTTTTGGTGTCTACAGATGCCCCTTTTTGTACCATGTTGTGTGAAACACAATGTGGTGCAAAAGTACAAGACACCTAGTTTTGGCCTGAAGTAGAAGCATCGTTTTCTTATTGGAATGCAAATATGAACTTGAAGACAAAAGAATTTTGATTGTGTAGCTTACCCCCTCAATTTGTGAATGAGTGATGGATGCATCTCATGAGCCAAATGATATATTCGTGTAAATTATTGTGTGAATTATGTATGATATGAATGATGTAAATGTGATGTCATTTTTGTCCCAACAGTGGAAGGGGATTGTTGAAAAATACAATTGATTGAATTTGTCTTTGCCCTAACAGAGAAAGGGGTTTTTACCAAGTGTAGATGCCATTATCTCGTTGTGGGAAAATCAAAATCAAATGTAGTTACCCCAATTTTAGGGTGATTCCATATTATTGAAGAATTTGTCGTATGGTATAATTGAAATACAAAGTGATGAAGGTGCAATAAGAAAAGCAGTCAACTTTGAAGGGTCGGCTAGTGACTGTCAATAAATTCCTATAATTGGAACCAATCACCCTAGCTAGGGCTAGTCGCCATGATGACTATCAATGTAAAAATAAATGATGATATATGATGTTGTTCGTGTTTCAGGCCCCATGAACAAGGCCATCAATGATAGTTGTAGAGCAAATTGGTCTTGGCATAGTTTCACTTGAAAGGTGAAGTACCAAAATTTATTTTGTTTTTTGATTAATGAGATATTGGATGATGAAGATGGCCAAGTGTCCTTATGGTGATTTATTCATCTTACCAAATTGCATGGATGCAAATCATTGCAATCACCAAGGAGATAGAATAGACCACTAGATACGAGGTTTACTTGAAATTTGTGAACTTGGTAAAATATGCAGATGCAATGATTAGTGAATGAAAATAGTGTGAAAATGAAGTGATGACGAGAATGATGGTTATGGTCGTTTTGTGAAAATTTGGATTGTTTTGAAGCGTTTTGAATATTAATAGGTAATTTTATGCCTTTTGGGCACAAACAAAAATTATGTGTCCAAATTGTTTTGAACCTTCAGAAAACATATTATGATGAAATTGATGCATGGATGTAATTTGGAATGATTTAGTGGAGGTAAGCTACCTTTTTGGATCAATTTTGGTCTTTTATCAATGTAGATACCAAACTTCGGTGGGCACTTATTGCTTGCACAAACGCCTGCCAGAGTTTTGTGCTTTCCCAAATGCAGGGAGATGCTTAAGTGCACCAGGAAGTACCTATGGGTGTTTTCGTGTGCCTAAAATAGCTATAAAAGACCTACAGAGGGGAAATCAAATTCATTTGTGCATCTACAAATTTTAGAAGCTACATCTGAGGGAATGCAGTGAAGTAAGGTGAAGTGGAGTGAGTGGAGTAAATATATGGAAGCTACGGTGATGGAGGGAGTAGATGCAAGATCCAGTGTGCGCTTTGCAAAGGTAAGTACTTTTGACTTGATTTTGTTTGTGCAAAAATAAAATATTTGTTTTTTTTTTTAAATAATGTAATGTATGTGATATTAATGCTTTGTGTTGTATTGCAGCTAAATATTTTTGTGGCTCGGTATCGGTTATCACCTCTCATATGTGGGGTGAAGAAGGTGTTATAGGAGGATGAGTGATATTAGTTGGAGGTTGTTGGGTTGGTTGGTACAACCAAGATAGATGTGGTGAGGGTAGATGAGGGTATCTCTCTGCCTTGGTAGAGATATGGGATCCAGATAGGGGGATGTTTCAGCTCCCTATTAGAGAGGCGATTGTAACACTTGAGGATGTATATGGGTGGGAGGATGTGTAGGTGACGAGTGGAGGGATTACATACTTACCCATTTATGTGGACAATAATTTGGATGCCCTACCCACATTGGTGTTGTTCGTGTTAGCCAACATAGTAAACCTGAACAGTACTAGTTGTCAATTCCCATGGAATCTTATCAGGTTGGTGTGTGACATGCTTTCTACACCATAGGTGTATGTATGGGCTTCTACTTTATTGATGTAGGTGTACCGAGAGCTATATGAGGTGAAGAAGCTAAAGTGCCAGGGACTAGGTTGTAGTTTGTTACTACAATGCTAGGGTTGGGAGCACTTTAGTGTGGCTTGACTTGTGGGTTTACCTACTAGGGTATAGAATAGAGAGCATCCCTAAACGATGAGGTGGCCAATGGCATAGGAGGTGCAATTAAGTCATCCTATTTAGATAGGTCAATGGTACAAGGATTTGTAATATGGATTGATAGTGGCTCAGGTGGTATGGAGGCCATGGTGAGGTACCATGTGGACAGGTTATGGGGAGCATATACATTAGGTGTTACAGGCTAGATGGGTGGTTGGGAACACACGAAGGAGATGGAGCTAATCCAGCTCTCACAGGTGTTGCAGTAGTTCATAATAAGGCAAGGATTTCTTGAGGTATCAACACTCTATAGGCATCATCAGGATGAGACAGGTCTACCATGTGTCGAGGCATGGAGGACCACACTTGAGGATGATGAGGGGATGAATCTCCTCAATATTGATGATGTGGGGACTACAAAGGAGTATGATGCATGGTTTATGATTTAGCTACTATGGGTGTTGAGTATGACAGTGGATGGGGGAAATGAGGCTAGGGATGAAGCTGAGGATGTCAATGAGGCTCCTAATCATGGGAGGAACCTTTGATCTTGTAGTCGACAGATATAGACTAGGAGGGTAGCATAGCAGGCTCTGAAGTTTGAAGGAGATGGAGGGGATATGGAGGATAGGGAGGAGGTTCCATATTAACCTCCTAGATAGAGTGACAATGTTTAAGTGAGGCTGGAGAAGCTGGTGGTAGAGTAATATGCTATGATAGTAGCTCGAGATATAGATATAGCACAACTTTGGGATAGGGAGGTGGCTCTAGAGGTAGAGATAGCTCAGTTGTGAATGGATATAGAGGTACAGTTACAGTAGATGGAGGTGAGGATAGGATCATGAGGCTCTAGGTAGAGATACTAAAGGGGAATTTTAGGTAGAGATATGATGTACATAACCTTCAAGATCGAGAGGATATGTTCAAGCTTTGGAGGATCGGTTGATGAAGCACGATATTGGGCTTCTAGAATCGCCATCCTCATACATATTCGGGTCAGATAGGCCTAGTCAGTCTAGGCATAGTTCTATGCCGAGGGCTCCTTTAGGGTCATAGGGGTCCTCTTATAGGCATTAGCTAGTGCTTATATGTACTTTTTGTATATGAGCCTTGGAGCTCCATTGTATATAGATTTTGGGATTTCATTGTACATGTGATATATATATATATATATATACATACATGGCTTTTACTTTTGTGTTATTCTTTTGTGTGAATGTTTTGATGTGAATGCATGTGTATATGGATGATTAATGCAAGTGGATAATGCAAATGTTTATGTATGATTAATGCAAGTGTATGAATGCAAATTTTCTATTGATCATTCATAGTTTAGATTTTTCTTGTCCATGTTTTAGCATTGTTGTTTAATTAGGGGCACTGATCTTTTGGTAGGTGGGATAAAAGAAATTTTTTCATGGAGGTAGATATGGATGTTGATATGGAATAAGATATGGATGTTGATATGTAAAACTGACTTTTTTGTAGAAACTCAAACATACTAGTGATATCAAACAAACTGACTAAATACTCCCTAATGTATCTAAGACCAAATGTGTGTGCAACAAATTCATTTACCGAATCAAGAGCATAGTAATGAATCAAGGCAATCAAGAACCAATGTGTGTTCAAGTGAGTTCATTAACTCATATTTAGTAAGTTGGGTTTAACTTATTATGGATGATACCAAGAAGCTAGCTTGTCCTTATGTGTGGTCAGAGGTCTTTTTAAAAGAGATATGTCACCATGCATGAGCACACTCCACTTCTAGTCAAGCATCTATAGCTCTGGTGGATACTAGCTTCATAGTCCAAATATTTAACCTTTAGGCTTTTGGGATGACTACCTAACCGTCTAACTAGAAATGTAGTACTATCCTTACAGCTTGAGGATCAATGGTGTGTGATGTAAAATATTTTAGAGTTATTAGGTGTGTTACCCTACTCTTTCTTTTATTTTGAAATTGTGATAGTGGTGAAAACCATTATTTTTGTGGACTATGTTGCATGATGGGACAAGCAAGGATTACCCTTTTCACTTTGAGATTCAAACCAAGTATGGTGTTATCCCTTTTTGACACAAGATGTTTTTAAGATGTGTGATTTATGTTTGGTTCAAGAATATTTAGAGTCAATTCCCAGAACTTGTGTCTTGGTCCTAAATAAAACTCGACATGTATTTATGGTTTGCTTAAAACACTAGTATTGGTTGAGTGACCAAAAACGCCTAGGAATTATGGAAATGTGACTTTGCAAATGACAATTTGGCTTTTTGGAATGTTGTAATGAAATGAGAAGGTGACCCTGATTAAGGCAACATGACTTTATTTGATAAATTTATATATGAATTGAATGAATGATCCCTAATGTGAAAATTATGGTACGAATGCAATGTAAGAAATGTAATTTTATGAAATGAAATGAGTTTTATGCAAATGTATGAAATGTAAGGTGAAAAATTCCATGTATGGAATGCAATATGTGATATGATATGTGTGAAATGCAATGTTTTTTTTGTAATAGCCATGTGTATATACATATATAAATCACATTATGCATAGAATGATCTCAAGTTTATAACATTAAGTGGTTTGGGCTCTTCAACTCCCTCTAGACTAGGAAGCCTATAAGTACCTTTACCCACTCTTTGGGTAACAATGTATAGACCTAACCAATTAGCTGTAAATTTATCATGAAGATGCAACAATGCATTGGTATTATATTAGTTCTCTTTAAGAACAATATCTCCTACTTGGAATTCACATAGATGAACTTTGGTGTTGTAAGCACGCTTAAGGTAGTCTTGATATACTCATAAATGCTCTAAAGCATTGAATCACCTCTCATAAATAAGTGTGAGTTGGTCAAGACGTGTTTGTTTGGAAATATCATCATCTATGAATTCCTACAATGAAATTCACAATGAGGGGATCTCAAGCTCAAGAGGCATGATTGCTTCGGTTTCATAGACCAATGAAAATGGTGTTGCCCTAGTAGGCATGCGGATGCTTGTTCAATAAGTCCATAATGCCCAGGGAATTTGTGTATGCCAATATCTATTATTTTCTTTAACAAGTTTCTTGAGAATAGCAATTAAGGTCTTATTGGTAGCCTCAGCTTGTCCATTTGCTTGTGGGTAATAAGGAGTTGAGAAACTATGTTGGATGTTATATTTCTCGTAAAGTGCTCGAACATCCTTGTTCTTGAAATACTTACCATTATCAAAATTGATTTTAGATGGAATACCAAAATGACAAATGATATTATGAAGTATAAACTCCATAATCTTAGGTCCTATCGTACTAGTTAGAGGAATTGCCTCAACCCACTTTGTGAAGTATTTTGTGGCTATGATGATGAATGTATGTTGTCCTGAGGAAGAAGGTGATATTTTTCCAATTAAATATAGACCCCATTTTGAAAAGGGCCAAAGGGTTTGAATAGGTTATAATGCTTGTGATGGGACATGAGTTAAATTAGCATGCTCTTGGTATTGCTTAAAATATTTGATATATGTGCAACAATATTGTTCCATTGTGGGCCAATAATAATCCATATGTAGAATACACTTTGCAATGGTCATTCCACTAAAATGACCACCACAAATACCATTTTTAGCTTCAGCTATGGCTCTTTGTGCCTTAGCAAACTCGAGATAACGAAGGAGGATTCCATCATAACCACATTTATACAACACGTCCCCCAAGAGAGTAAAATGAGCTACCTTTTACTTGAAAGTACATTTAGCAATCCATGACATATATGATAGGAGATTTCCAAAATTGAGAAAGGCTATTATTTGGTTTGACCAAGGCTCACATGGCTCCAAATGGATAAATAAAACATCATTTTCATACTTAGATTCAACATGCACAATTGCAGATTTAGAGATCCTTGTGATGATAAGGGGTTTTACCTCTCCTAAGGTATCCTTTGGAATCAATGATCCAAGATAGGTCATCACATCTGCAAATCTATTAGTCGAACATGGAAAATTATCAATTTCATGCCAATCAAACTTATTGAGCAATTTCATTGCTACTTCATGGTAAAGCTTAATTGTAGGTTCTTTGCATTGGTATTCTTTGGTTACCTGTTTGAAAATAAGTTTAGAATCACCAAATATCCTAATATGTGTAATGCCCATAGCTATAGTTGGTTGAAGACCTAAGATTAAGGCTTCATACTATGCATTGTTGTTTGTGCATTGGAAGTCTAGTTTGAATGATAAGGGGATAGGTACCTCTTGGGGTGTATGAAACATGACTACAACACCTTGACCTTTCTTGCACTTAGAACCATCAAAGAATAGTGTGATATCGATATCTTCCTTTGGAATAATATCTTCTTCTTGTTCAGTTATAGTGAATACCAAATCATCTAGAAGCTCAATAATCAAGGATGATCACTAGGTAGTGGAGCTTCTACAAGCTAATCAGCTATAACATCATAGGCAAAGACATGATGTACATCGCCTTCAGGCTCTGGAGGGATATGTTTAGGATTTGGAGGATCGATTGATGGAGTATGATATTGGGCTTTTAGAACCAACCTCCTCATCCATATCTAGGTTAGCTAAGCCTAGTGAGTCTAGTTATAGTTCTAGGTCTAGGTCTCCTTCATGGTCACAAGGGTTCTCTTATAGGCATTAGCTAGTGCTTAGATGCACTTTTTGTATATGAGCCTTGGTGCTCCATTGTATATAGCCTTTGGGATTTCATTGTACATGCGATATTTATATATATACATGGCTTTTACTTTTATGTTATGCTTTTGTATGAATGTTTTTGTGTGAATGCATGTGTATATGGATGATTAATGCAAATGTATATGGATGATTAATGCAAGTGATAATGCAAATGTATATGGATGATTAATGCAAGTGTATGAATGTAAATTTTCTACTGATCATTCATAGTTTAGATTTTTCTTGGCCATGTTTTAGCATTGTTGTTTAATCAGGGGAACCAATATTTTGGTAGGTGGGTTGAAAGGACTTTTTTCATGGAGGTAGATATGGATGTTGATATGTAAAACTTACTATTTTTTAGAAAATCAAACATACTAGTGATATCAAACAAACTCACTACATACTCCCTAATTTATCTAAGACCAAATGTGTGTACAATAAATTCATTTACCAAATCAAGAGCATAGTAATGACTCAAGGCAATCAAGAACCAATGTGTGTGCAAGTGAGTTCATTAACTCATCTTGAGTAAGTTGGGTTTAACCTGTTATGGATGAGACCAAGAAGTGAGATTTTCCTTATGTGTGATCAGAGGTCTTTTTAAAAGAGACATGTCACCATGCATGAGCGCACTCCACTACCAATCAAGCATCTATAGCTCTAGTGGAGACTAGCTCCATAGTCCAAATAATTGACATTTAGGCTTTGGGGATGACTACCTAACCATCTGAATGGAAATGCAATACTATCCTTACATCTTGACGATCAGTGTTATGTGATGTAAAATATTTTAGAGTTATTAGGTGTGTTACCCTACTCATTATTTTATTTTGAAATTGTGATAGTGGTGAAAACCATTATTTTTTTGGATTATGTTGCATGATGGGACAAGCAAGGATTAACATTTTCACTTTGAGATTCAAACCAAGTATGGTGTTATACATCTTTGACACAAGATGTTTTTAAGATGTATGATTTGTGTTTGATTCAAGAATATTTAGAGTAAATTCCCAGAACTCAAGATTTTCTTAGTGAAAATTGTGTCTTGGTCCTAAAGAAAACTCGACATGTATTTATGGTTTGCTTAAAACACTAGGATTGGCTGAGTGAATTAAAACACCTAGGAATTATGGAAATGTGACTTTGCAAATGATAATGTGGCTTTTTGGAATTTTGTAATGAAATGATAAGGTGCCCCTGATTAAGGCAACATGAATTTATTTGACCAATTTATATATGAACTAAATGAATGATCTCTAATATGAAAATGATGGTGCGAATGCAATGTATGAAATTTAATTTAATGAAATGAAATGAGTTTTATGCAAATGTATGAAATGTAAGGTGAAAAATGCCATGTATGGAATGCAATATTTGAGATGAAATGTGTGCAATGCAATGTTTTTTTTTGTGATAGCCATGTATATATACATATATATATATATATATATATATCACATTGTGCATAAAATTCTATCAAGTGTATAACATTAAGTGGTTCAAGCTCTTCAACTTCCTCTATATTGAGAAAACTATAAGTACCTTTACCCACTCTTTGAGTAACAATGTATGGACCTAACCAATTAGCTGTAAATTTACCACGAATATGCGGCAATGCATTGGTATTTTATTGATTCTTTTTATGAATAAAATATTCTACTTGGAATTCATGTAGATAAACTTTGGTGTTTTAAGCACTCTTAAGACGGTCTTGATATACTTGTAAATGCTCTAAAGCATTGACTTACCTTTCATAAAGAAGTGTGAGTTGGTCAAGAAGTGTTTGTCTAGCAGTATCGTCATCTATGAATTTCTACAATGAAATTTGCAATGAGGGGATCCCAAGCTTAAGAGGAATGATTGCTTCGGCTCCATAGACCAATGAAAATGGCATTATCCTAGTAGGCATGCATATTCTTGTTCGATAAGTCTATAATGCCATGGGAATTTGTGTATGCCAATATCTATGATTTTCTTTAACAAGTTTTTTAAGAATAGAAATTAAGGTCTTATTAGTAGCCTCAGCTTGCCCATTTGCTTATGGGTAATAAGGATTCGAGAAACTATGTTGGATGTTATATTTATTACAAAGTTCTTGAACATCCTTGTTCTTGAAAGACTTTCCATTATTAGAAATTATTTTAGAGGGAATACCAAAATGACAAATGATATGATGAAGTATAAAATCCACAATATTAGGTCCTATCATTCTGGCTAGAGGAATTTCCTTGACCCACTTTTTGAAGTATGTTGTGGTTATGATGATGAATGTATGTTGTCTCGAGGAAGAGGGTGATATTTTTCCAATTAAATTTAGACCCCATTATGAAAAGGGTCAAAATATTTGGATAGGCTATAATTCTTGTGATGGGACTTGAGTAAAATTAGCATGCTCTTGACATTACTTACAATGTTTGACATATGTGTAATAATATCATTCTATTATGGGCCAATAATAACCCATATATAGAATACGCTTTGCAATGGCCATTCCACTAAAATGACCACCACAAGTACCATCATGAGCTTCAGCTATGGCTCTTTATGCCTTAGTAAAATCAATATAATGAAGGAGGATTCCATCATAACCACATCTATACAACACGTCCCCCAAGAGAGTAAAATGAGCTACCTTTTGCTTGAAAGTGTGTTTAGCAGTCCATGACATATCTTATGGGAGTGTTCCAAACTTGAGAAAGGCTATTATTTGGTTTGACCAAGGCTCACATGGCTCCAAATGGATAAATAAAATATCATTTTCATCCTTAGATTTAGCACATATAGTTTAAAATTTAGAGATCATTGTGATAATAAGGGATTGTACCTCTCCTAATGTATCCTTTGGAATAAATGATCCAATAGAGACCATCGCATCTTCAAATATATTAATCGAACGTGGCAAACTATCAGTTTCATATCAATCAAACTTAGAGAGAAATTTCATTGTTATTTTATGGTAAAGCTTAATGGTAGATTATTTGCATTGGTATTCTTTGATTACCTATTTGACAACAAGTTGAGAATCACCAAATATCCTAATACACTTAATACCCATAACTATAGCTACTTGAAGACCTAAGATTAAGGTTTCATACTATGCATTGTTGTTTGTGCATTGGATGTCTAGTTTAAATAATAAGGGGATAGGTACCCCCTAGGGTGTATGAAACATGAATCTAGAACCTTGATCTTTCTCGCACTTAGAACCATCAAATAATAGTGTGATATCAACGTATTCCACTGGAATGGCATCTTCTTCTTGTTTAGTGATAGTGAATACCAAATCATCTGGGAGCTCAATAATCAAAGGATGACCACTAGGTAGTTGAGCTTATGCAAGCTGATCAACTATAATATAACCTTTAATGGACTTTTGACTTATGAATTCAAGATGAAATTTAGTGAGAAGTATTATCCATTTAGTGGTGCGAGTGTTATTGTAAGTGCGATATATAATATAACACAAATTATTCTCTCTAGCTATGAAATTTGTGGTGTGACTAAGCATATAATGTTTGAGTTTCTTAGTGGTAAAACCCACTACTAACCACAATTTGTCCATGTAAGTGTATCTTGTTTCATATCTTACCAATGTTCGACTAATGTAATCGACAACTTGATGTCAATTATTTCCATTCTTTTGTGCAAGCATTGTTTCTAATGCAAAGTTTATTGGTAAAACATAAATATGGAAGGGGACTCCCAGATGAGAAGGAGCTAAGAGTTGTGGAGAAGCCAGGTATTGCTTAATGTCATAAAAGGCACCATCGTTTGTAGTAGGTGATTAAATAGCCTACATTTTTTAGAAAATTGTGCAATAAAACAACTGATTGATTGAATCTTTCCTTGTAAATTACATAATTTCTTTAAGTTTGTTGGGGGAGGCATCTCCATGATGGCCTTGAATTTGTTTTGGTTCACCTTAATACCTCTTTTGGAGACAATGAACCCTAGTAGTTTTCTAGAGGTAATACCAAATACAAGTTTCTTTGGGTTCAACCTTACATTATGCTCTAAAAGTTGATCAAAGACTTTGTCCAATACACAAATGTGCTCTTGTTGAGTTTTAGATTTTTCCAAGAGATCATCCACATAATATTCGATGATCTTATGCATTTAATCATGTAATATGTATGTCATGGCATGTTTATGAGTGTCACCTAAATTTTTAAGGCCAAAGGGCATCACATTGTAACAAAAAGTTCCCCAAGGTGTAGTGAATGTTGTTTTGTGTTGGTCATCAGGATTTATTCGAATTTGGTTGTATCCTAAAAAACCATCCATGAGAGAAAGCATTTCATGGCCAGTGCAAGTGTCAATAATAGATTTAATGTTTGAATGAGGAAATTCATCCTTAGGACATGCTTTATTAAGATCTCAAAAATTAGTGCAAACGCGTATCACCCCTTTAGGCTTGCGAATGGGTACCATGTTTGAAATCCACTTAGGATAGTCAATGGGGATAATGAAACCCACATATAATAGCTTTTGAAGCTCTTCTTTGACCAAGAGGGCAATGGTAGGATGCATCCTTCTAAGTTTTTTTTTAACCGGCTTAGCATCAGAGTTTAAGGTGAGATTATGGATAACCAAATTAGAATCAAGACCAGGTATGTCTTTGTAGGACCATGCAAAAATTTCCTTCTTCCTCTTGAGGAGAGCAATTAATTGCTCTTTTTCATCTTTGGATAATATTTTTCCAAGCTTGAAAATTTAGGGATTGTCTACATCTGAACTAAGGTTCACATCGATTGTATCTTCAATAGATATGTGAGAACTTTCCTCAATTTTATGGGGTATTGGGATTAGATGAATGGTGTCTATGAGGTCATCAAACTCTTCTGAATTATCCTCATCTATGTCTTCCAAGAAAATATTAGGATATAAAGGTAAAGGTGAAGGTGGAGGTGATGGAGGAATGTAGTTGGTTGAAGCCTTTAACAATTTCTCATATAAGAAAAACTCGAAAAAGGATGGTGGTAAGGAAATCTGGTCCATATCAATAAGACTCATGTCCATAGGAATTGGCTTTCCCAAATTGTATCGATTATGGAGTGGGGTGAATAATTCAACAATATTCATGTTGAATTAAAGAGCAAAGGTGAATGGATGAGTGGATTCTTTTGGCTAGAACTCTATAAGACCTGGACAACAGCAAGCAACACAAATAAATGCAATGTATATGCAAAAAATTTTATTTTTATTTTTTATTTTTTATTCTTTTTTATGTACATATATTACAAAAAACATGGCTGATGAGATGGATTAATGGATTGGATGTGGTGGTTCACCAGTTGGGTCGGCTCGCTCTTGTGGAAGAATCAAGTGAAATATATATTGATGGATGGGGAACGTTCTGAGGTAAAACTCATCCTATTCAGTATGTGGAATAATGGGGTATGATTCCTCTTCTGATTCATCAAAGATAATTGACATGAGTTTGAATTCTTCATAGACTTCATCTTCAAAGTCATCTATGTGATGGATATCTTCTCCTAAATTTAAATTTGAACTTCAGAAAGCTTGTTCAAGAGAAGAGGTGAATGAGAGTGGACGATAACCTAAACCTGAATGATCATGCATTTTTCAATATAAAACATCGATGATATCATGCATTCCCTATTCATGTCATCCTAGACCATGTCCTTACCAATTAAAAATGTGGAAATATCAAGATGGAAAACCCGATATACGTTGTATATTGGTTGGTGTGGATGTTTTGGATTCATCTAGGGTAACTAAATTGGATGATGAATCAAGTCCTCCATACATAAAATTAATGCTATTAGGCACTGAACCCATGTTAAATACCACTCCTATAGATAGGAGTGGGTTGCATGGGTGATCATAGTTCTTAACACTTTGAATGTTGAGCGGTGTGATTGTAATATCTTGGATCACATGTTCACCAATACCAGGATTAGTGAGGTGGACCTCAACTTGGGATGATGTGGATCGATTGGATGTGAATGGAACTGACTCATGGTTGGTTGATGGTATCTCACAATTCATCATTTCAACTTGTGAGATATTGGATGATGTGGATGAATATGGATTTGGTTGAGTGGGTGATGATGATTCGAAAGGAGTGATTATGAAATGTGATGATGTTGATGATGTGGCTAATATAGATTGAGTTTGACCACATGTGCATATAGTCAATGGTGATGAATATGGGGGTATGGAAGTGGATACTTGATGATAATTGGTGATTGGAAGCTCCTTAAGAATAGGGGATTTATATAATGATGTGGATGGGGTGGATGATGAAGTGGATGATGATGTGAGAAATAGATGAGTGGAAGTAAGTGTGGACTCATAGGGGTTTGAGATAAAGTTGCAATACTTAAATGGTTCAACATCCATTGGTATGTAATGTACTTGTCCCTCATGTACATATTTCAAGCATTGATGTAATATGAAATGGACACATCTCATTTTCCTCACCCAAGGTCATCCAAGGAGTACATTATATGCCATGGACCCTTCCAAGATGTGGAACATAGTATGTAATGTTTTGATCCCCACTTCGATGGGCAAAAAAACAAGGCCAACTATGGAGCAAAGAACATCGTTAAATTCTTTCAAGGTGAACGAGGATTTGGTTATGTGATTTGGTTAAAGCTTGAGATATTGAAAGGTGGATGTGGTGATGATATTTATGGAGGAGCTAATATCAATTAAAAATCTTTTGAAAGACTTCCTATCAATTTGAGCCATGATGTGTAATGGAGGATCCATTGATTCTGATGATATTGATTTGATTTCAAACTCATAGAAAGTAATGGAGGGCTCCATATATGTTTGAATATTCCCCACAAAATTGTTAAAAGCATTAGCATCTTGAGATTGAATTTCAATGGATTTTAGAATATTCATTAATGCTTCATGATGTGGAGGAGATTTTTGAATTAGCTCATATATGGATAGTTTGGCTGAAGCTATTTTTAAGCTTGTGGTTAATCGGTTGTTCAATGAGATGATTAGCCTAGATGGATGATTGGAAGGATGAATGGTTTGAGATAGATGAGCTAGAATATGGATTGGATGAGAAGGATTGGCAAAAAATTGGATGGGATATGATGATGTGGTAGTTTGGGACACACTTGCCTATGGATGTATGGGAAGATTACTAGACTACTACTGAACATTTTTTGATTGAAGTATTGTTGTTGAACTCAGGTTACTACATGAATAGAACCCATAAAACCTTGGTACGGTTGAATATGATTAACTTGATTAGGAGGAATCTTGGTATTTTACCCTTCTGTTGTTGGTTGTGCTTCCTCATGATGAGCAAGTGGTGTTTGAAAGATACCAATATTTTAATTTTTTTGAGCTAGAGGACTATAGAGCTTGATAGCTCCTAACTCAATAAGGTCTTGCACTCTATCTTTGAATTAATGGTAGTTATTAATGTAATGTTAGGATCCTATCCTAACATTAATTAATAATCTTAATAATAATAATAATATATTATATCCTATGGTCATAATAATAAAATAATATAATAATAAATAATATAATAATTAATTATATTATTTATTATATTATTATAATATTAGGGTTAGGAAGCATTGCAACCTTTCACCTATAACCCTAGAGGGGTATAAAACATTGTAAGAACTTATCATTCAATCATCCATGAAATATTATATAAAACACTTATTAAAACATTGAAGGGACTCCCCGACAATCCAAAAGCAATTCTTTTAGTTTTAGGTTATTTATTTATTTATTTATTTATTTATTTATTTATTTATTTATCAATTTATGTGCTAGGAACCCTAGGTTCCTACCATCTGGTATCATAGCCTTATGGATCCAACCATATTGGTCAAGCAAATGAAAATGACATTGCAAAAATTAGAAGAATGATTGAACAAAAACAAAAAAAATAAATGGAACGTTCTGATTGTATTATACAATATTTAATGGAAATGCAAGAGGAGGAGACCCTAGCCATGGAATCTTTGGTAGAAGAGGAAGAACCCATATCCATGGAATCCCAGGTGGAGGAAGAACCCATAGTCGACAAATCCTAGGTGGCACCCATTGCTCTTCCCAAGAAAGAAAAAAATGCAACTAAACATATTGCTCGAAACCCTAAATTAATTGTTTCTCTGGATGAGCCCATAACCAAAGAACTTTCAGAAATACATACTGCACTTCCAAAAAAAATTCAAAACCCTAAAAATGTAAATATTTTTTCAAATAAGTGTACCAAGAAGAAAGGGATATCAAGGAAAAAGGCTTCCAAAAAATAGTGTTTTACATATTTATTATTATTATTTAACCAATTGATTACTTGAAATAAAACAACACACTTTTGTGTCCCAAGCCTGAAAGATCTTCCCCATATGTGACATTTAAATTTCCTTAGTGCCTGTAAAAAAATACACAAATACATCACAAATTCAATTACAAATATACTCAATGTCAAAAGTTATGTTACCAAAGTGTGAACAGTAGAACAAGAAAAACATAACTAGCTTACCAGTTTGTTGTATTTTAACACTTTATGCCCATTCTACGTACACAATGATTCCTCTTAGTTCATCCAAGTACCTATCCAGTAGCAAAGATATACTACATGGGCTTATCCTTAAACTATACTTGACATAATTTGTGATTGCTCAGCAACTTGTGACAGTGATCTATGTGATCTAGGATAAACATGCTCAACATCTAGTAATCAATGCCCAGATTGATTTTACAATCTCTCTGAATAACAAAAAAATATCATACTTGAAACTGCTAGGTCTGCTTGCGGTAGTTTGCATATTCCTTGCTGCTATGACTACAGTAGTCCTTATCACACAACTTTCAGATCTGGTGAACCCTGCGTTGGATGGAAAGAATGAGGTCACAAAATAGAATGCAGACTCTTATAACAGAAATGATGTCTAAAAATAATAAGGGTAACAATCATGGTATTTATGTGAATAAAAAGGAGACGCAAAGAGGGTGCATTAGCATCACTCTAGACAACAAGTGGTTTGAGTCCATGACGGATGTCCAAGAAGAACTGGATGATGCACAGAGATTGTAATACTAGCTCAATAAAGCAATGAAATAGATAATACGTTCAACATGGCACAATCTAACAAATGTAAAACAAGAAAAAACAACTTACTGGCCTCATATGGGTGATAAAGTCCCTTCTATATGGTTTGCAAGAGCAATTTCTCCACACATGTGAGCTATTAAACACACCAAGAGTGGCTTTTAGAAAAAAAAAAAGACCTGGAGGCTCAGAAGATCCATCCTTTACACTTGGTCCAACATTATGTGATGAAGAAACATCTGCGAGTGGAAATGTGACCAGATTCATATGTCGAAGTATAAGACCTAATATGTTCGCCCAATATGTGGTTTATGACCACCATGATACCATTATTCCTCATGTCATGTTATTTGTCTTGGGGAACATCTCGCCACAACTTGAGCTCAACATCAGCATGTGTGGAGGACAGAGAATTCAAAGACAGTTGGGCACGAAAGTGGAAACCAAAAAAAGGATGATCTATTCCAAAAGGTGTAATTTTTTTTTTCTTTTATAGAGGAATATGGGGATATAGAGCCTTAAAAAGTATGGAAGGTGGAATATAATTTCAAATTTATTTGTTACCCTTGTGACTAAATACATTCATCTTATATTTTAAAAACTTGATTGTATTAAAAAAAAAAAATACAGCAGCCAAAGGAGAGCATGATAAGCTAGTGAAGTATTTATTAGAGGAATATGTTGATCTCGCCTCTAATCTAAATAACGATGGTGAATCGGTATTGTTTTTAAGCTACCAAGGAAATTATTATAACACCCCTTGAAAATATTTTTAGAAATCATATCTTCTAAGGATATGTACTACAAGTGTTCCAATGACCAAATACTTTTGCATCTTGTCATATCCAAATGCTAAAAATTCATGATGTATGCAACTTGGTGGGGTTGAATACAAGTAAATTTTGAGTTTCCTTTTGAAGAATGTTGGAATCAACCTTTATGAAAATTAAATTGGTTGGTTTTGGCTAGAGTATCACATTTAACAAGTGATACAAGGCATACGAAGCTCTTCCGGCAAGGCCTTATACATGGTGATTATAAAAGAAATAAGGTTTCAGCTTTGAGGACAAAGCTATTTTCAAGAGGGGTGGAATGTTAGGATCCTATCCTAAAATTAATTAATAATCTTAATAATAATAATATATTATATCCTATGGTCATAATAATAAAATAATATAATAATTAATTATATTATTATAAGATTAGGGTTAGGAAGCATTGCAACCTTTCACCTATAACCCTAGAGGGGTATAAAACATTGTAAGAACTTATCATTCAATCATCCATGAAATATTATATAAAACATTTATTAAAACATTGAAGGGACTCCCCGACAATCCAAAAGCGATGCTTTTAGTTTTAGGTTATTTATTTATTTATCAATTTATGTGCTAGGAACCCTAGGTTCCTACCATGTCATGCCCATTATATCTATGATAAGAACAAAATAAGTGCTCCCTATAGTGTTTACCACATTTAGCGAGATCATCATATCTGACCTCAGGCAAGGAAATTTGATTTGTGTCATATAACCTATGAAAATGGAGGTATAAGATTCAGCCAATGGGGTATATTGATGGGGGTGTCAAACATATTATCGATGAGGTTAATTATCCATAGCTGGCACTATGTTTTGACTTGATTGAGTAGTTGAGGGAACCACATGATATTCAATTTGTCATGGTTGTTTTTGCATGGGTTGTTGTTGAGTCATTACTGGTTGGCTCATGACCACTTGATTTACTTGATTGGATGAATTGATCAGATTGGCCTGATTGGATTTTGTTTTGCCAGAATAATTTCCTCTATATTGGCCCTTGTTTTGTCATTATTTCTTCTTAGGCTTAAGCACTCCTTGGTTTTTTATCTCCTCAATTGTGCTAACCTGGGTAAAAGCTTCATCAAATAATCTATGTTCTTGTAATTGCAATAACCAAGAGATAGGTTTTAAGCAACTCTTAGCGAACAATCAGGTTAGCTCTTTTGTTGGTAGGGCAAATGGCAATTTGGTGATAGCAGCCCTCCAATGGTTACCAAAATCATAGATAGACTCATCATAATATTGTTTTAGATCATAGATATTGGATTATGAGACTTTCTTTCTTATATTGAGGGAGAATATTTCAATAAACTGGTCAACCAATTGCTCAAAAGTATAAATACTATGGTTGGGAAAATGGTTATACCATTCTATATGATCTCCCCCTAATGTTTGATGGAAGGTTCTAAGAATTAGAGTGTCATTACTTTGAATTCTAAAAACATAATGAACAAATGAACTCGCGTGCTCTTTAGGATTTTTTATCTCTTAAAAATTTATCAAACTTCGGTATTGTAAACTTTGTCGTATATGGCAGTGATGGTACCAAAGGATGAATTGGTTTATTGATCAACTGACATAGAGTAGGCTTATAATTTATCATACTAGGAGTATGTTGCATCAAACAATCAACTTGTTTTTGCATAGCCTATATTCGAGGGTTCTCCCTAGGAATGTGGAAACCCTGAATCACTTTATGTTGGAAATTTTGAGTATATTGTTGTCACTGATTTCAAAAGGATTAGTGTCATAATTTTATGACATTAGTTATCATTTATGTCAAGGGAAATAAATATTTAATGGTTTTACCATGGTGGTGCTTGCAAAATAAAAAGGCAGATGTTTTATGGTGGAAAAGACCTGTTGGCAATTTTGGGTACCTTGGGTACATTGCATTTGCTCAAGTGAATAAGTTGTCATTGATGCCAAGAAGTTGTTGAAGGAATTTTATTTGATGTAAAAGAATTTGTTTTGATGAAGGTTTCGGCATGACAGGTTCGAAAGAAAGTAAGTTGGAAAAATGTCGCGATATCGTGACATGTCGCATTTTCGCGACTTGAGCAGGAGAGAGAAAGCTTTTTAGAAAAGTGTCACGATATTGGGACGTGTCGCATTTTTGTGACTTAAGCAGGCGAGAGAAATATTTTTAGAAAAGTGTCACGATATCGCGACATGTCACAGTTTCACGACTTAAAGAGGAGAGAGAATGCTCGAGTTAGAAATGTCACGATTTCGCAACATATTGCAAGGAAGGTTGATCAGACAAAAAAGTGTTGCGATTTTGTGACATGTTGTAGGAGAGAGAGTCCGAAAGAAAAAGTGTCATGATTTTGTGACATAATGCAAGAGAGAGAGTCCAAAAGAAAAAGTGTCACGATTTCGTGACATAATGCAGGAAAGAGAGTCCGGGAGAAAAAGTGTTGCGATATCGCGACATGTCGAGTTTTTGTGACCCGAAGAAAAGAAAAACGCTAAGGAGAAAAAGTGTCACGATTTCATGACAAGTCAAAAGACAAAGTGGAAGCAAGATAAAGTGTCATGATTTTGTGACATGCTACAAATGAAAATGTTCCAAGTAAGAACTATCACGATTTTGTGACATGCAGCAAAGGGAAGAGTCTGCAATGAGAAGCGTCACGATTTCATGACAGGCTGCAAAGAAAATGTACGAAAGCTAGAAGTGTCATGATTTCATGACAAAGTTAAGGAGGAAGAGCTCAAAGGTGAAAGCATCATGATTTCATGACATGTTCCATTTTTGCTAGTGCAAACAGACAAGAGTGCAAGGAAGAGAAAGTGTCACGATTTTGCAATAGTTTGAGATGGTAGTGTACGGATGGAGAAAGTGTCGCGATTTCACGATAGAAACTGAAAGCATGTCTTCCATAGGTGAAGTGTCACGATTTTGTGAAAAAAGTAGAGAGGAAGGCTATGAATATAGAAGTGTCATGATTTCACGACAAAAGCAAAAAGGAGGTCGACGAAGGGAGAAGTGTCACGATATCGTGACAAAAGCAAAGTTGATGCTGACTAAGCCAGAAGTGTCGCAATATCATGACAAGAATGTGGTTGAAGTCGACAAAGGCTGAAGTGTCGTGATATCATGACAAAAGGCAAAAGAAAGTGTATGGTTGCAAAGGTGTCGCAATATCGTGACATGTTGTAGTTTCACGGTAGAAGCTACAGAAGAGTTGTAGAGGCAGTGAGGCCGACAAAGTTAAATTTGGGCCGACGAAGATTAGGGTTTGCAGCTGACATAGTTTAGGGTTGTGCAACCAACTAAGATCAAGGTTTTGATCATGAAAGTATTAGTATAAAAGGAGGGTTGTTCGGAGGGTGATGGAGTGATCGAATGCATAGTTGATGTGCGATGTTTGGAGATAGTGCGCAGTGCAAGAAGTTCAATCACTGAGAGTAGAGTGTGAATTCGATAGAAGTGTGCAGAGTGTGTTTCATCAATTCGAGCTAAGTGTGAAGCAGAGTGCACAGAGAGTAGAAAAGCATAAAGCTATTGGGTGCATCATTTCTGTGACGTTCAAAGATAGTGCACAGGCTTTGATGGTTTTGGACAAATCATTGAGAGGGATTGTTGGACAGATTTGAGCAAGCTTTTGTTGAGCTTGTGGAGCAGTTTGGGCAGGTTCTAGTGAGAACTTGCAAAGAAAATCTAAGACAAGTCTTGGTGAAGATCAAGCAAGCTTTAGTGGAAGCTTGTGAACCAACTTCTATGAACCAAATTTGAGGACAGAGATTGGTGCAGTTTCGATGACATTTGTGCCAGACCGAAAGACTGTGTTTGGTGTAGATCAGAGAAAGAGAATGAGGACATTTGTGCTAGATCGAAGGACTGTGTTTAGTGCAAATTCGAGGACCAGCTTTGGAGGTGATAGAGTTGAGAACAGAGGTCTCCAGCCAAAGCAGGGAAGACAGGTGTCTTCTGTGGATAGAGTTCCATTTGCTAAAGGCAACGGAGGTAGAGGTTTTCTAGAGGATCACTAGCCAGAGCAGAGCTAGGGGATTGGTGTCTCCTATGGGTTGGTGCCCATGAATTCAAGATTAGGGGATTGGTGTCTCCTTTGGGTTGGTGCCCATAAACATTGTAATCGAGAAAGGTTTCCTAGAATTTGGATTGATAAAATTTAGTGAAAGATTTTATCCATGGACGTAGCCCAACAATTCTGGGTGAACCACGTTAAAATTGCTATCACTTTGTGGATGATTTTGTGCATTGCTTTGATATTTCTTTGGGTATATTGCTTTACTATTTTGTAGTATAAAGGAAAAAGTAAAAAGAGGTCTTATACTGTTCACCCCCCTTCTTAGTATAAGCTTGTGTTCTTCAATTGGTATCATAGCGGGTGCCTTTGGAAAGTTTAAATAGCTTGAAGGAAAAGCCAGTAAAGAACACAATGGATTATTCAAGTGGCAATGCAGCACCTATTCTTGATGGATCAGATTTTGGTCTTTGGAGTGCAAGGATGAAGGTTCATCTAATGGCACTTGGGAATGAGGTTTGGGAAGTGATTGAAGACGGGTACACTATTCCTGAACATTGTCCTTATACTAAAGAAGACAGGCTCCTACATCACAGCAATGAATGCAATCCTGAAATGTTTACAAAAGGTAGATCTTACCAAGGTGATTCACTACAAGACAACTAGTGAAATGTGGAAACAGTTGTAGGTGGTTCACACAGGTGATGTAAATGTTCGAAAAGCTAAGTTGAGACACTTCAAAGGTATGTTTGAACAACTCAAAATGAATGATGATGAAAATATTAGTGACTACATGCTTCGTATGGATGAGGTTGTTAACTCCATGAAAGAATTAGGTCTTGAGCTTGTTGAAAATGATGTTTGTGATAAGATTTTAAGATCTCTTCCTAATAGATTTAGTGAAAATATTTTTGCTATTGAGGAAGCTAAAGATTTGGATAATTTGAAAAAGGATGAGCTCCATAGTATACTTGCAGCATTTGAGTTGAGAACTCAAGTGAAGGTTGATGTCAAGAAAGAGGCAGCTTTCAAGGCTACCAAGAAATCCAAGGGTAAACAACTTCAAGAGAGTGATGAGTCTTCCAATGATGAAGAGGCATATTATAGCAAGAAAGGCAAGTTCTCTAGAAAGCACAAAAGCATGAAAAATATAAGATGTTTCAATTGTGGAAAGTTTGGTCATTATGCTACTGACTGTACTATTCCCAAGAACGAAAGTGATGAAGATATACAGGATTCTAAGAGCAAGGATTCTGAAAAGCACGATCACCACAAGAAAAACAAAGATGAGCGCAGCAATCAAGGAAAGAGGTATTCTCACAAGCACAAGAAGAGTTTATACCTAGACAAAGCAAGTAAGTGTTCTAGTAGTGATAGTGAAAGTTCTTCAAGTGATACTGAAAATGAGATGTTGTTCATATCATAAAAAGAGGAAGAACCGAAACATAGATTCATTATCATGAAATGTCTTAGATGTGGAAATTTTGGTCACCTTGAGGATGATTGCACAAATAATGATTTGGTTTCTAGTATGTATGAGGATGCTTCAGAAAACTATAAGGAATATGCATGTATGGTTTTTGAAAAAGGTAGCACCTCTAGTGATAAGAAATCTGAAAAAGGCTTTGATGATTCTGAAAACAAACAAATAAAGGATCTTGAAAGTGAACTTACTAATGCTCTTAGTGTTTTGAAAAAGGAAAGAAATAAGAATGCTAGACTCAAGGATAAGTTAGATGAATGTTGTATGGAGAGAGATGATCTTATAGAAAGTCTTGACTTCTCTATGGCTAAGATACAAGAACTCAAGGATGAGTTAGAGTCTAAGGTTCTTGAGTATAGTGAGTTAGAACAGAAAATGGATTCTTTGAAAGAGGAAACTAAAGAGTACAAGGATAAGCTTTACAGGTTTCAAGATAGCTCCAAAAATGTTAAGTCACTCATCAAAGGTCAAAGAAAGACAACGGATAAAATAGGCCTTGGTTTTGTCAAGGAACAAGCTGGAGAGTCTAGTAAGAGACTCCAAAAGGAAGAGAGTTTTGATGAGGAAAGTATTTTAGATTATGAGTCCTTGGATGATAGATGCACAGAAATAGAAAACAAATTTTAGAATGAGAAGAAGAAGTTTTCAGGACCCAAGAGGTCGAATAAAGGAAAATTTCACGACAAATGTTTTGCGTGTTACAGGTTTGGTCACATGGCTGCACATTGCATGGCTCAAGTGAAGAAGGTGAATGGCAATTTTAGAAGCGCTAGTTTCTTTCGAGGGTATTGCTACTCTTGTCAACAGTTCAGGCACAAGTCAGTCTATTGTGAAGTAAATAACAGGAACAGGTTTGATCAGAACAAGTTTAGGCAGAACTGGCAGATTCAAAGAATAGGTATGCCTAAAAGAAATAACATTGTTACTTGTTATAAGTGCAACAATGAAGGTCACACAGCTAGACAATGTAGAGCTAAACTTTCAAGGTACAGGAATAGGAACAGTGATATAAACAGGTCCAAGGATCAAGGCATGAACAAGAACAGGGATGAGAACAAGAACAAGAACAGTGACAAGAACAGGAATGATAACAAGAATAGGAACAGTGACAGGAATAGGAATAGGAATATGGACAAAGAGTTCAAGAGAAGGCCCAACAAGGAAGTTATAGACACTCATGATGATCAGTGCCTAATGGGAGTTTTACTCCCACCCCAAAATTAATCACCTCATCAGGAGGTGGGGGAGGGACTAAGCTAAGAGGCTCATTCTTAGTCCCGAGCCCCAAAGGTGACCCTTTGCCATTGATGACAAAGGGGAAGAGATATGAGTAAGGGGGAGAGCTTCAAGTGAAGAGGAAAGCTTCAAGTCAGGGGGAGAAAAACTTCAAAGGAAGATTCTCAGTTGTTAGCACAGTTGGTTTCAGTTTTGGCTCATGAGATGTGTTTTTAGTAAAGGTTTGCCATCAATGACAAAAGGGGAGATTGTTGGCAATTTTGGGTACCTTGGGTACATTGCATTTGCTCAAGTGAATAAGTTGTCATTGATGCCAAGAAGCTATTGAAGGAATTTTATTTGATGTAAAAGAATTTGTTTTGATGAAGGTTTCGGCATGACAGGTTCAAAAGAAAGTAAGTTGGAAAAATGTCGCGATATCGCGACATGTCGCATTTTCGTGACTTGAGCAGGAGAGAGAAAGCTTTTTAGAAAAGTGTCACGATATCGCGACATGTCGCATTTTTGCAACTTAAGCAGGTGAGAGAAAGCTTTTTAGAAAAGTGTCGCGATATCGCAACATGTCACAGTTTCACAACTCAAAGAGGAGAGAGAATGTTCGAGTCAAAAATATCGCGATTTCGTGACATTGCAAGGAAGGTTGATCGGACGAAAAAGTGTCACGACTTCGTGACATGTTGCATGAGAGAGAGTCCAAAAGAAAAAGTGTCATGATTTCCAGAGATAATGCAGGAGAGAGATTCCAAAAGAAAAAGTGTCATGATTTCGTGAAATAATGCAGGAAAGAGAGTCCGGGAGAAAAAGTGTCGTGATATCGCAACATGTCAGGTTTTCACGACCCGAAGAAAAGAAAAACGCTAAGGAGAAAAAGTGTCACGATTTCACGACAAGTCAGAAGACAAAGTGGAAGCAAGATAAAGTGTTGCAATTTCGTGACATGCTGCAGATGAAAATGTTCCAAGTAAGAACTATCACGATTTCGCGACATGCAGCAAAGGGAAGATTCTGCAATGAGAAGCGTCGCGATTTTGTGATAGGCTGCAAAGAAAACATACGGAAGGTAGAAGTGTCATGATTTTGCAATAAAGTTAAGGAGGAAGAGCTCAAAGGCGAAAGCGTCATGATTTCATGAGATGTTCCATTTTTGCTAGTGCAAATAGACAAGAGTGAAAGGAAGAGAAAGTGTCACGATTTCGTGATAGTTTGAGATGGCAGCGTACGGATGGAGAAAGTGTCGCGATTTCACGACAAAAACTAAAAGCATGTCTTCCATAGGTGAAGTGTCACGATTTCATGACAAAAGCAGAGAGGAAGGCTATGAAGATAGAAGTGTCGTGATTTCATGACAAAAGCAGAAAGGAGGTCGACGAAGGGAGAAGTGTCACGATATCATGACAAAAGCAAAGTTGATGTTGACTAAGCCAAAAGTGTCACGATATCACGACAAGAACGTGGTTGAAGTCGACAAAGGCTGAAGTGTCGCGATATCATGACAAAAGGCAAAAGAAAGTGTACGGTTGCAAAGGTGTCGTGATATCGTGACATGTTGTAGTTTTGTGGCAGAAGCTACAAAAGAGTTGCAGAGGCAGTGAGGCCGACAAAGTTAAATTTGGGCCGACAAATATTAGGGTTTGCAACCAACGTAGTTTAGGCTTGTGCAGTTGACTAAGATCAAGGTTTTTATCATGAAAGTATTAGTATAAAAGGAGGGCTGTTCAGAGGGTGGTGGAGTGATCGAATGCATAGTTGATGTGCGATGTTCGAAGATAGTGCACAGTGCAAGAAGTTCGATCGCTGAGAGCAGAGTGCAAATTTGATAGAAGTGTGCAGAGTGCATTTCATAGAATCAAGCTAAGTGCGAAGCAGAGTGCACAGAGAGCAGAAAAGCGCAAAGCTATTGGGTGCATCATTTCTGCGATGTTCGGAGATAGTGCGCAGGCTTTGATGGTTTTGGACAAATCATTGAGAGGGATTATTGGATAGATTTGAGCAAGCTTTTGTTGAGCTTGTGGAGCAATTTGGGCAGGTTCTAGTGAGAACTTGCAAAGCAGATCTGAGACAAGTCTTGGTGAAGACTTGGGTGAAGATCAAGCAAGCTTTAGTGGAAGCTTGTGAACCAACTTCTGTGAACCAGATTTGAGGATAGAGATTGGTGTAGTTTCGAGGCCATTTATGCCAAATCGAAGGACTGTGTTTGGTGCAGATCATAGAAAGAGAACGAGGACATTTGTGCTAGACTAAAGGACTGTGTTTAGTGCAAATTCGAGGACCAGCTTTGGAGGTGATAGAGTTGAGAACAGAGGTCTCCAGCCAGAGCAGGGAAGACAGGTGTCTTTTGTGGATAGAGTTCCATTTTCTAAAGTCAACGGAGGTAGAGGTTTTCTAGAGGATCACCAGCCAGAGTAGAGCTAGGGGATTGGTGTCTCCTGTGGGTTGGTGCCCACGAATTCGAGATTAGGGGATTGGTTTCTCCTTTGGGTTGGTGTCCATAAAAATTGGAATCGAGAAAGGTTTCCCATAATTGGGATTGATAAAATTTAGTGAAAGATTTTATCCGTGGATGTAGCACAGCAATTCTGGGTGAACCACGTTAAAATTGTTGTCACTTTGTGGATGATTTTGTGCATTGCTTTGAGTATATTGCTTTACTGTTTTGTAGTATAAAGGAAATAGTAAAAAGAGGTCTTATACTGTTCACCCCCCCTCTCAATATAAGCTTGTGTTCTTCAAGACCTTTTCCAAGGAAAAGGCCCAAAGGAGACAAATAAATTATAATATTTAAATCTATGAAGACTTAAATAATTATAATAATTAAAATATTAAAAGGGCCCAAAGGTTAAAATATAAATTATAATATTTAAATATACTTTAGATTTAATTATTATAATAATTTTAAAGGTTTAATTGGGCGTCAAAGTTGCAAATTTGAAATACCTCCCCAAGCACCAACATCAAACTTCATAAGGGCAAAATGCATATATATAACATAAATTTTATTGCAAAGTAGACAATGGTTAATGCCATGCAAAGATTTTGATTAATGCATTTGCTAAATTTGTAAAATTTGAATGCGCCTCATTCATGGTCGTGGGAGAAAGGACAAAGGGGCAACGCTCTTTCCAAAGTCAAAATCAAGATAAAACGAGGTAACAGTGAAAAGAAATCTCATATGAGTAGCTAGCCCAGATGGTAGATCCCTTGGTGCTAATTCATAGCAATAGGGAGATATCAAGTTCGAGACACGGTAGAGGCAAAGAGTAAAGGTTTTTGCTGAAAAATATTTTCGCATAGAAGACAGGGAACAAAGTAGAGTAAGTGTAATTTTTTTTTCATGTGGGCAGCTATCCCACATGGTGGCCTAGTTGAAGATAGAGCATGGACCAACAAGCAACACCATTTTGAACCACGACAGCAACAACAAGGGGGCAATCATTTTTGTTGGATAAATAATTTTCTAAGGCTAAGGTATGCTTGCTTAGGGAGTCATAAGGTGATTATTTTATTAATTTTGATTTTTGAACTAAAAAGAGCAATGTGGAGTAACTAAGGTGGTTGAATTAAAACAGAGTTTTTCCTAGTGCCATATGTGGTGTGTTAAATAAATTATATTATGGTCTTGTTGAAGAATTGAGGTGCATTAAAATATTTTATTTTAAGTAGGAGATATATGGTGTATTAAGAAAAATTTATGTGTGTAATTTGTGGTGTTTTTGGGTTGAATTTTATTTTGCAATATTAGGATTAATAAGGTGTGATAAGTTGCTTGACATTTTATTATAACTCTTGCATTGTGAAAGGAAGATATGAAAGGTTTTGTTGGTTTTTAATGCTTTATTTTTTAGAACAAAAGAAGAGTGATTGAATATCAATTTCAGATTTCATTGAGCATATTTTTTTGAGAAGAAAGTTCATGTGGATGTTTTGAGAAAGTATCTTGCAATCTAACCCTTGAAGTGGCACTAGAAAAATTAGTTATTCGTGAGAACAGGTTTTTGAAGATATATCTCCATAAGAGAAAATTAAGAGGTATGGGCACATCATTTCTTTTTTAAAGGTGTTTTATTGAGTGAATTTTTTTGGAACATAAGGTGGAGAAAAAAGGGTTGTTTGGTAAGCATTGTTGAAAATATTTGAGTTAGGAACAAGATTGTGCTTTCATTGTTGAAAGAGATTGAGACATTTGTGCTAGAGATTGTGAACTACTTGTGCTAGATTTGAAAGTAAGTTTTTGCATCATTGTGAAACCTTTTGAACATTGGTTTGAGAGATATTGATAGGAATTGTGAAGGTGTTTGAGATCAATTTTGTGAGGGAAATTTATGCATTATTGAGGTTGATGTTTAAGAGCAAATTTGCAAAGAAGATAGATCATTTTTGTGAAACAAGTTATACATTGTTTTGACTTGATTTGAAAGGTATTTTGTAAGAGATAGATATTGGATTAGTTGAGTACAAGATTTGTGACTATAGCATATCATTCTCTATATGTTCCATAGGTTAAACGAATTCTAGGTAGAATATGTCTGAATTTCCTAGTTGAAGAAAGTATTTCTGAAAGAGAATTAAGCATTTGTTTGTATGCAAGATTTGGAAATATTTGAGCAGGTTTTGTGAGCAGCATTGAAGGCAGATTTGATCAATTCTTGTGAGAAGACTTGGAGCAGATTTGAGACAGATTTGAGCAAGTCTTGTGAGAAGACTTGGAGCAACTTTGAGGTAGATTTGAGCAAGTCTTGTGAGAAGACTTGGAGCAGCTTTGAGGTAGATTTGAGCAAGTCTTTGAGAAGGCTTGAGGGTATATTTGAGCAAGTCTTTTGAGAAATATTGAAGGTATATTTGAGTAAGTATTGATAGAGGAATTAGGATAGTTTGGTTCATATTTGTGAGTAGATATAGAGTAGATTTATGCTAGACTTGGGATAGAGTTTGGTGTAGATTTGAGACAAATTCGAGAGTAGGTTTGATTGCTAATTTGTCCAAGCTTTGTGTTAAGGTTTAGGGTAGATTTGAGATAGAGTTGAGATCAGTATTTTGAGGTGATAGAGCAAAGAGGATAGAGGTCTCCAGTGGATAGAGGTCCATTAGCTAGTGCAGTTGGAACAAAGGTCTCATATGGAGAGATATCCACAAGCCAGATCAGTGGGGATAGAAGTCTTCTAGAAGTTCACCATCCAGATTAGAGGAGAAAGAGTTCTCCTATGAATAGAGATTTATAAACCAGAGAAAATGGAAAGAGTTATCCTGTAGAAAGAGTTCTTCTATGGATAAAGATCCATGAACCAGTTGAGGAGATAGAGTTCTCCTAGATCAAGTTCCATGAACTAGAGCAAGGAAAAAGAGTTCTCCTATGGAGAGAGATCCATGAACCAGAGCAAGGGGATAGAGTTCTCTTATGGAGAGAGATCCACAAATCAGAGCATAGGGGATTTGTATCTACTTTGGACAAAGGTCCATAAACATTGTAATAAGGAATTGATTCCCAAGAGATTTATTGAGAAAATTTAGAAGAAATATTTTCTCCGTGGATGTAACCTACATTGGATGAACCATGTTAAATTTATGTCTCTCATATATGTGATGATTTGTGCATTTATTTGTTTACTGCTATTTATATTTCCATTTATAATGTTGGATAATATTTTTTAGGAAATAAAAGTAAAATTTGACCTTATATTGTTCACCCCCTCTTAGTATAAGCCAGTGTTCTTCAATTGGTATCAGAGTGGGTTCCTTCAGAAGAGTCTAACATCTTGAAGAAAGATATTATAGGAAAAAATATGGCATCTCATAATGGATCTTCATCAAATAAGGTACCATTATTTTATGGGAAAAATTTTGATTTTTGGAGCATAAGAATGAATACTTACTTGATGGCACATGGATATGAGACATGGCAATCAGTTAGTATGGGTTCACACCTATAGCTAATTCTCTCATAGATAAATATGGTAAGCTATTGCATGTGAATAATGCTAAGGCTATGAATGGAATCTTAAGTGGTTTATGTGAAGAAGAATTTGTGAAATTTATGCACTAAAAATCAGCAAAAGAGATATGGGACAAATTGAAGCAAACATATGAAGGATATAAAAAGGTCAAAATGGTAAAACTACAAAATCGCAAGAAAATATTTGAAGATTTAAATATGGAAGATGAGGAATATTTGCTACATACTTTGTGTGGATGAGGTTGTTAATACCATGTGTGGACTTGGATTTGAAATTGAAGACTCTATTGTTGCTCAGAAAGTATTCAGATCACTCCCTATGAGGTATGATGGAAAGTTTTTAGCTATAGAAGAGATGAGAGATATTGATCAATTGACTATGGATGAGTTACATGGAATTCTCACAACTTATGAGATGATAATAGTAAAGGATCCCAAATTCAAGAGAGGCAACTTTCAAAGCTTCAAAGAAGATAAAATATAGGAAACCAGAATCAAATGGTGAGTCAAGCAGTAATGAAGAAGCTAACTAGGGGAGAACAAACAAGGACTCAAGAAAGCACAAAGGTATGAAGACTGTAAAATATTTTAATAGTGGTAATTTTTGTCACTATGCATCTAATTGTCCAAAATATGGAAGCAATAGCAGGGAAGAGAAATAAGATCATATGAAAAAAGAAGCAGGAAAATCCAAGCATGAAAAGAAAAATAGGTATGAACAAGGAAAGCATGAAAAGAAGTTCTTTCAAAGGTACAAGAAGAGTTTCTATGTTAACAAGGCAAGCAAGGTTTCAAGTGACAGTGATGAAAGACCCTCAGATAGTGAAGAAGAAGGGATTCTATTTTTACTAATAAAAGAGGAAGAAAATACTCATGTTGAAGATAAGTTGAAAAATATGAATATTCTCTTGAAGACCAAGAAGTAGAGAAAGATTCAAAAAATGAAGAGGAAGGTATAGTAGATCTAGAAGCAGATTTTATTGTTTCTCTTAGAGAATTGAAAAAGGTTAGAAATTAGAATTCAAGACTAAAGGCTCAAGTTCAAGAACATGAGGAAGAAAAAAAAAAGCTTCTACAAGACCTAACAAACTCAAAAGCTAAGGCAATAAAAGTTAAAGAGGCCATGGTTGAAAAAGTTAGAGGTAAAAGAGTTAGAATGTGAAAGATTAGAACATAAGATAGTTTCACTAAGGATGGAAATGAAATATTATAAGGACACGCTACACAGGTTTGGGAAAAGTTCAAAGACTTTGGATAATATTATAAATGCACAAAGATCTTCATCTATCAAAATAGGACTTGGTTTTGAATAAGGACAAGGGAAATAAGAAGAAGGGTCAAGCTCAATCTCAAAAGAAGAAAAAAATTTAGAGAAAGAGAGTGAAGAAGAAATTGAGACTTATGAGGATAAGTTGAAGAATAGAAGCTTCACTAAGAAAGGAAACAATGCACAAACAAGAAACAAGGATCATCACAAAGAAGGAAAAGAAAGGACTAAGAGACCAGAGGGTTCAAGACAATATTTCTTCAAAGGACATTGTTTTTCATGTAATCGGTTTGGTCATAAGGCTATGCATTGTAGGACTCATGGAAAGAAAGAGTATGGTCTCACTAGAAGGAATATCAAATACTTTAAATATGGATATGTCTTCCAAGGATATTGCTACTCTTGTAATCGCTTTGGTCATAAAGCAATCCACTGCATGGTTCTATTGGAAATATGAGCAAGATTTGTTGTCATTGATGTCAAGAGTCAGTTTCGATGAGCAGTGCAAGAGGAAGGATGTCAAGAGTCAATTTAAGTAATCAATGCAAGAGAAATATTGCTTCTAGACCTAAGGGAAATAATATTATAATATCTCCTATTATAATATTCAAGGTGGTCAGATAAGGTCTACAAGAGAAATAAGAAGGCCCAATAAAAATAATATTATAATATTTTATTATAATATTAAAGGTCTAATGGTAATACCTAAAGTAATTAAATTAATTATAATAATTTCATTATAAATTAATTTATAATTTAATTTAATTAACCTTATAGTTATTAAATTAATTATAATAATTTTATTATTAATTAAATTATAATCTAATTTAATTAACCCTAAGGTTAGGTTTATAAGGGCAAAGATTAAATTTATAAGCGCCGACATCGATTATATTCTCCATCCACTGACATGCTAAAGGAGATGGCACAATGGTATAAATACCATGTGCCTTTGGTGAATTTAAACTTACCTTCGTTCGAATCACTAAAGAGCCTGTGATTTTCATGATTTGCATGCAAGGAAGAAGAATTTTTTTTGTTTTATTTGGCACCAACGAAGGAATAATGCAAGAGAGGCTCGAAGCCTCATAACCAACCAAGGTGTTTGGGCTAGTGGCAAGTGACTGTGACTTAAGGCTTTGGAAAGGCAAGAGGACCCGCGATCGAACCTCGGTGGCAGTTTTTGTGTGGGTGTTTTTGGGAAAGTATTGAAGTGATAGTTCAAATACTTTGAAAAAAATTGTTCCTTACTAATTTGAGAAAGAGATTTAAAGTGATTGAGAGTGAAACATATTTAGTCTCTAACCATTCTACATATGTTTATGTGGTTAAGTAAGAGATTTTGAAAGTGATTGAGTATTGCTATGAGTGAGTAACATATTGAGTCTCTAACCATTATCTATATATTTTTGTGAGTCAAACAAGATTTTGTGTGAAACTTGTTTGTGTGATTGAAAGAGGTTTTCTGTGAGAGATTGTGTTGAGTTTTATATGCAAGTTTGCAATTGATTTGAACAAGCTTTTGTGAAATCTTGTGAGCATATTTGAGTAAGTCCTAGAGGGGACTTAAGGATAGAGTTGATGAAGCTTTTGTGAAAGCTTAAGGATACATTTGTGTGATATTTTTTGGAATCCTACAATCAAATTGTATGGAGTTAAGGCAAGTTTTGGTAAAGACTTGTTGAGCAGATTGGGCAAGTTCTAGTGAGGACTTGTTGGACAAATTTGACGTAAGTCTTAGAGAAGACTTGAGAGCATATTGGACAAGTTCTTGAGAGGACTTGTTGGACAAATTTGAGGTAAGTTTTTGAGAAGACTTGTGAGCAGAGTTGATTGATTGATTTGTTCAAACCTTGATTTAAAATTTGGGGTAGATCTAGCAGAGTTGATTTGTGATTGGATCAAGCTTTGTGTTAAGGCTTAAGGATAGATTTGAGACATAGATTGAGAAGATTTGTGCTAGACCGAAGGACTATGTTTAGTGCACATTTGAGACAAATATTAAGCATATTTGTACTAGATCGAAGGATTGTGTTTAATGCATATTTGAGATAGATATTGAGTATATTTGTGCTAGACTAAAGGATTATGTTTAGTATAGATTTGAGATAGAGATTGAACATATTTGTGCTAGATCGAAGGATTGTTTTTAGTGCAGATTTGATATTGAGCTAAGAGCAAGATTTGGAGGTGATAGAGCAGAGGACAGTAGTCTCTAGTGGATAGAGATCCATTAGCTAGGGTAATGAGGATAGAGGTATTTTGAGTTAGGACAGGAGTATTCAAGTGGAGAGAGATCTACAAGTTAGTGTAGTGGAGGTAGTAGTCTTCTAGAGTATCACCAACCAAAGTAGAGGAGAAGGAGTTCTCCTATGGATAGAGATCCATGAACCAACTGAGGGGATTGGTGTCTCCTATGGATAGAGATACATGAACTTTATTAGAGGATTGGTTTATCCTTTGGATAGAGGTCCATGAACATTGTAATAGGGAAGGATTCCCAAAATATTTGTTGAGAAAATTTTAGTGAAATATTTTCTCTGTGGAATAGCCCACATTGGGTGAACCACATTAAATTGGTGTCTCTATTGTGTGTGATGATTTGTGCATTGCTTTTTTTACCACTATTTATATTACCATTGATTATATTGGATGATATTGTTTGGAAAAGAAAAGTAAAAAGTGGTCTTATACTGTTCACCCCCTCTCTTAGTATAAGCTTGTGTTCTTCAATTGGTATCAGAGTTGGTTCCTTCATAAAAGGTTTAACAGCTTGAAGGAAGATCTTACAAGAACACACATGGGCAGGAAAGGCAAAAGAAGAACCATGAGACCTAAGAAAAACACACATAGCTATATAAAATGTTATGGTGGAAGAAGGATTTGATCCCTTTCTTAGCAAGATTGTTATTAAGAAAATGGAAGAGGAAAACTTTGTGAGATGTGTTGAATGCGGTAAACCTGGTCACATGGCACTTTATTATCTGCAAAATGGGTATGATAACAGTACAGAGGAAAAGGAATTTGATTTTGCTCTCAAAAAAATTGTTTCTCTAGGAGGAGAAGTGGAAATAGACTCAAGAGATGAATCAAGCAGTGGAGAAGAGACTAAATGGATAAAGTTTTGTACCATATGTGGGAAGACAGGTCACCATGCAGCTTATTGTCCACAATATGGTGAAGAATATTTTGTTTGTGGTCAACTCGGTCATGATGCAGGTTATTGCAATGGGTTTAGCAACAGTGAATATGAAATGGAACTCAAGGAAAACAAGCACAATCAAAATAGGTATGAAGAAGAAACTCTACTTTTGACAATAGAAGAAAATGCTCCTATTGAAGACCAAAGAAAAGAAGAAAATTTAGAAAAATAAAAGGAGGAAGCCACTCTTAAGGAACTTGTTTATTTGAAAAGAGAGAACTTAGAATTAAAGGCTCAAATACAAGAGGATAAGAAATGTAATACAAAGCAAGTGGGAAAAAGACATGTCGTATTATCACGACCAAAAAATAAGAGAAATAGCAAGTGGGAAAAAGTGTCGCGATATTGCGACATGTTTTTTCATGACTAAAAGAGAAGAGAAAGAGCAAAAAAGAAAAAGTGTCACGATTTTGCGACATGTCGTCCTTTCACGGCCAAAAGTGAAGACCAAGAGCAAGAAGGAAAAGTGGCGCGATTTCGTGACATGTCGCATTCTCGCGACCAAAAAATAAGTGAAAGAGGAGGAAGGAAAAAGTGTCGTGATATCACAACATGTTGAGCATGAAAGAAAAAGTGTCGCGATATTGCGACATGGAAAAAGTGTCATGATATCACGACATGGAAATAGTGTCGCGATATCGCGACATGTTGCATTTTCGTGACCAAATGAAAAGAGAAAGAGCAAGAAAGAAAAAGTGTCACGATATCGCGACATGCAAGAAAGAGTGTCACGATATCGCGACATGGTGAGCAAGAAGGAAATAGTGTTTCTTTTTGGCGATGTGTTGAACATGAATGAAAAAGTGTCACAATTTTGCGACATGTCAGATTTTCGCATCCAAAAGAGAAGAGAAAGAGCAAGAAGGAAAAAGTGTCACGATTTCGTGACATGTCGGTTTATCGTGACCAAAAGAGAAGAGCAAGAGCAAGATGGAAAAAGAGTCGTGATTTCACGACATGTCATCCTATCATAACCAAAATAGAAGAGAAATAGCAAGAAGGATAAGTGTCACGATATCGCTACATGTCGCATTATCGTGACCAAAAGAGAAGAGAAAGAGGATGAAAGAAAAAGTGTCGTGATTTTGTGACATGTTCAAAATGAAAGAAAGGGTGTAGCGATTTCGTGACATGTCACTTTTTCGTGACCAAAAGTGAAGAGATTAAGCAAGAGGGAAAAAGTGTCACGATATCGCGACATGTCATATTTTTGCGACCAAAAGAGAAGAGAAAGAGCGAGAAGGAAAAGTGTCACGATTTTGTGACATGTCACTTTTTCGTGACCAAAAGAGAAAAGAAAGAGGAGGAAGGAAAAGTGTCGCGATATCGCGACATGTCATAGTTTCGTGACCAAAAGAAAAGAGAAAGTGTTAGGAGGCGATAGTGTCGACTGCCTATGTTCTAAGGTGGGTGTAATCTTTTGTAAGGGTGCTGCTCCTTGTTGGCTGTGTGACCTCAGTAGGGGGCTAAGGATAGATGGTCCATATTGAGATCAAGTCCCGTTTCAGCATTGTGCTATTTTTGTAATAGGTTTTGGGTCAACCTGTAAAACCCGATTGTAATGATTATGTACCTTAATTACCAAAAAAAAGAAATGTAATACAAAGCTTCTACAAGATCTCTCTGACTTGAAAGATAATATTCAAAAGGCAAGGAGAGTTGAAAAATATATGGATGAACAATTAAAGGTAAAAGAGCTAGAATTTGAAAGACTTATTGTTGATCTCAAAGAATTAAAAAGGAAGAACTCAAGATTAAGGATTCAAGCTCAAGAATATTAGAAAGCAAAAGCAAAATTTCTAAAAGAACTCACTAACGTCAAAATTAAGGTTGAAGAGGCAAGGAAAATTGAAGAAGGTATGGCTAAAAAATTAAAGACAAAATATATAGAGTGTGAAAGACTAGAACATGAGATAGTTTCACTAAGGATAGAAGTGAAAGACTCTAAGGCCAAGATACACAAGTTTGAGAAAAATTCAAAGATTTTTGACAGTATTATCAATGCACAAAGATCATCAGTCACCAAAATAGGACTTAGTTTTGAAGAAGAACAAGGGAAACAGGAAGCAAAAAAAGAGATTCAAGCCCAAGCACAAACAAAGAAGAAGATTCAAAAGAAGAGAGTGAAATACAGAATGAGACTTATAAGGATAAGTTGGACAATAGAAAGTTCAACAAGGAAAGGAACAATGCACAAGTAAGGAATAGATGGAACAGGAAACAGGATAGGGTAGAAGAGAATAAGAGACTAATGGGGTCTAGGAAAGGTTTATTCAGTGGATTTTGCTTATCATGTTATAGGTTTTGACACAAGGCTACACAGTGCAGGACACATGAAATACAAGAATATGGAAATTTTAGAAACAGGCATCTCATTCAAGGGTATTTCTACTCTTGTAATCAATTTGGTCACAAGTAGTTAATTGCAGGGTTCATGATAGGAATGGATATGGCTTCACCAGGAGGAACTACAAGATATTTGCACCTTCAAGGAATCACAACATTAAGTATTATAAGTGTAATAATGTTGGGCATATAGCAAGGTGGTGTAGAACAAAATTTCTAGATCTTCCAAGGATAGGAAAGAAAGAGGATTCTCAAAAGGTTCAAAAAGGTATGACTTCAAAGGTATGGAAAGAGAAAGTTGACAAAAGAAAAGAGCATTGCAATATGGGAGTAGATTTACTCCCACCCCAAAACTAACCACCTCAAGAGAGGAGGTGGGGGAGGGGCTAAGCTAAGAGTCTCATTCTTAGTCCCAAGCCCCAAAGGTGACCCTTTTCCATTGATGACAAAGGGGGAGATATTTGAGTTAGGGAGAGAGCGTTTAGTCAGGGGGAGTAGTTTCTTAGGGGGATTAGAATAGGAAAAGGTAAAAGAAATTGTAAAAGGTAAATGGGTTGCCATCAATGACAAAGGGGGAGATTGTTGGAAATATGAGCAAGATTTGTTGTCATTGATGTCAAGATTCAGTTTTAGTAATAAGTGCAAGAGAAAGATTGCTTCTAGACCTAAGGGAAATAATATTATAATATCTCCTATTATAATATTCAAGGTGGTCAGAAAGATCTACAGGAGAAATAAGAAGGCCCAAGAAAAATAATATAATAATATTTTACTATAATATTAAAGGTCTAATGGTAAGACCTAAAGTAATTAAATTAATTATAAATTAATTATAATAATTTCATTATAAATTAATTTATAATTTAATTTAATTAACCTTATAGTTATTAAATTAATTATAAATTAATTATAATAATTTTATTATTAATTAAATTATAATCTAATTTAATTAACCCTAAGGTTAGGGTTATAAGGGCAAATATTAAATTTATAAGCATCTACGTTGATTATATTCTCCATATGTCCTAAAGGATATGGCACAATGGTATAAATATCATGTGCCTTTGGTGAATTTAAACTTACCTTCATTCGAATCATTAAAGAGCCTGCAATTTTTGCGATTTGCATGCAAGAAAGAAGAAATTTTTTTGTTTTATTTGGCACCAACGAAGGAATAAGGCAAGAGAGGCTCTAAGCCTCATAACCAACCAAGGTGGTTGGGCTAGTGGTAAGCAGCTGAGACTTAAGGCTTTAGCAAGGTGGGAGGACCCGTGATTGAACCCCATTGGAAATTTTGCGTGGGTGTTTTTTGTTTAGGCGCCCAACACTCAATATAAAGTGCATGAGGTACTTTTGGAGTTTAAGGTGAGTGACTAGCTCATATGGTAGTGGATCCGTGGCTAGGGCATTGGTGGTAGCACAGCGTGGGATCAAATCCCACCAAGGGCAAAAAGGTATTTGACTTTTAAAATTAAATTTGGTCCTAAGGTTTGTTTGGCATGAGGTTTTTATGTTAGGAGGTGTTGAAAACAAGCTTATACTGAGAGGGGGGGTGAACAGTATAAGACCTCTTTTTACTTTTCTTTTATACTTAAAAATAGTAAAGCAATATATCCAAAGCAAAATCAAAACAAAGCACAAGATCATCCACAAAGTGACACCAATTTTAACGTGGTTCACCAGAAAATCCTGGGCTACGTCCACAAAACTTTTCTCTAAAAGTTATCTCAAATTTCTTTGGGAAACCTTCCCAATTACAATGTTTATGGGCACCAATCCAAAGGAGACACCAATCCCCTAATCTCAAATTCATGGGAACCGACCCACAGGAGACACCAATCCCCTAGTCTGAAGTTTGTGGGCATCGACCCACAGGAGACACCAATCCCCTAGCTCAAGTTTGTGGGCATTGACCCACAGGAGACACCAATACCCTAGCTCTGCTCTTGCTGGTGATCCTCTAGAAGACCTCTGCTCTTTAGGTTCTCTGATAGAACTATCAAACTCAGCTTCACAAGTCCTCTACTAGGACCTTCCAAACCCACAAGTCCTCAGCTAGGACCTGTCCAAAACCTACTCACAAGTCCCCAATGAAACCTGTCCAAAACCTGCTCACAAGGCCCCACCGGAACCTGTCCAAAACCTGCTCACAAGTTCATCAAGAACACTTGCTTGGCATGAACTCACAAAAAGAATGGTTAGAGACCCAATGTGATTCATCCACCTCATAGAAGCATAAAGAGAATTGTTAGAGACTCAATATGTTCTATACTTAACTCCCAATCTCAATCTCAACTCAATTTCAAATCTCAAAAGAATAATATAGATGTAGTATGCTTTTCTCAAGAACATGAAACACAACCCAACAATTTCCAACCATGCAATATCTCATATAACAATGATACTCATGTTCTTTCCAAAACCAATATCTTTTCTCAACCAATTTAGGCTTTCAACAACAATGCTCATAGACAAGGTTTAACCAACACCATTCAACTCAACATAAACCTTGAAGCGTTCAACCAATCATCACTAGAAAAGGAAACAAGTAGAAACCCTTTTCCCTCCAAAGATATTTGAACAAAACATCCACCAACACAAAAACACCAAATGCAATGAATAACTTGTTCAAATCAACTCAATGGAGTAAGCCCAAAATCATGTATCAAGTAAAGGCAATAACTTGATCAATCAACCTCTATGGAAGCAACTCAACCATCAACCTCAACACAGTCATCCAAGGGTTTCATCAACTCAAAGCAAGTATCTAGACTCACAACCATAAACCTTAGTGCACAATGCTACGACTACCTCAAACCAGAATTATGCATTTATCAAAACTCTCATCAACGATAACAATGCATAAGTAGTCTTTAACAAACCAGAAAATAGGATTTACACCCAACCAAAGGAAACCTTGTTGAATACCTTTTCACTCCAATATTATTTCAGGAAAACATACATCAATTATACTCATAAGAAGAATGTGCCCATACCTTTTTGAAGTGAAGAACCTCCTTTGGAAATCTGCCCCAATCACAAAATTCTTTCAAAAGATTTATCAACCATGTCATATGCTCCAAAAATCGAGATTGTCATGTACTTCAAAAACCATGATTCGAACTCGCATCTTTAGTTAGCCCGACGCTCTTGGCCATGCATCGGTTACCACACGGGCTACACGCCCACTTGATTCTAAGGGATCACGAACTCTTATTTCATTCTTATACAGGTGTTAAGACCTCTAAATCTATGTGTAACACGAACTCCCACTTCACTCTCACACAGGTGCTAAGATCTCTAAATCCGCGTGTCACATGAAGCACAATCCTCAGATACCTACCTACATTCTCAATTTTCATGCTATTTAATATTTTTGTGTCGTTGGTTACTTATATCCTTCTTCATGTTTCTCATAAAACAACCGTAGTACTTATTTTATAACTTCGTTCACACTATAGCCTAAGAAATCAATCATGTCTTTGCCACTCAAAAAAAATGTGAACTCAACCGAACCAGTTCGCAAGGCGTGTCTATTATTCTCGAAAACCGTGCTGTAAAATTTTATCCTCCAAATCATGCGCTTTCGAAAGGCATCTACCGGTATCTCGTTCGCACATAATTTTTTCGTCGACTTTTGGATCGAAATCGAGCACCCCTTTTGTTTGATGGAGATGTCTTGTCACAATCAAATCTATTGCTGGGATTCGTTCGATCCCGTAATCTACAGCAGCTTAGGTTGGACTTCCAACCGGTCGCGCAACTGTGCTACCCAACGGTTGAGTATCACCTGAAAGCAATACTTATTTTATTCTTGTTTTCCACTGTTAAAAATTCCAATGACCGTCCTTTGTACTCTGGTGTCTGAAAGACTCTTTACAAAATGATCCTCCTGTTGTCATTGAGTTGTTTCGATCCAGCCCTGAGCATGGCTTGCTTTTCTTTCGTTTCACTGTTGCACTATTCACTTGAATTCACTATCCATAGCTATCATCTTTTCAAAGCTTAATACTCATGAAAACTTGATCACTGTCATTTCAAAGACTTTCCACTCATGAAAATTGATTGTTGTAGCTTCTTCGTTCTCGCCAGCAACCATCCTTTCAAAATACAAATTATTGTGGCAGTAATATCCTCTTCAGATCAGAGTCTTGGCGATAGTGAACTTTCACTGTGAATTATGTTTCTGCAAAGTATGTTCAAGGCGCCTCAAGGATACAAGGTTCACTGCTATGCTCCCAAAACTATGTCGAATACCTTCTACTATTCACTGTACTCCTTATCCCATAATCGATATTTTTCTACTGCCCCCATCCTTAACAAGCAATTACACGATCGGCAACAGTACCTCTCACCCAGAAGCCCGTCGATTTCATTTTTTTTTCATCTCACTACTTTGCCTACGACTTAGCCTCATTATATAAGCATTTCGATGTAATACCAAACATGTCGGCTTTTCAAACAAGCCGAAGAAAAACTTTAATTTAATTTTAAAATATTAATTTAAATTTTAAATAAATAAAATTTAAACTAGATATTTAAAATTAAATATCTTCATCATCGGAGCACCTTTTTCAACGAAACGAAGAGCCAACTTGGGTTTTAAGAAAAACCCATTTCAAATCTGTTATCCATGGTTTTAAATAAAACCTTTTATTTTTATTGCCTTGGTTTTCACAAAAACCCTTCCGCTTCTTGACATCAATGACAACATCAACACTTGAGCAAAGGCAATGTACCCAAGGTACCCAAAATTGCCAACAATCTCCCCCTTTGTCATTGATGGCAAAACTTTACTAAAAACACATCTTCAAGAGCCAAAACTGAAACCCACAACTGAGAATCTACCTTTGAAGTTTTGCTCCCCCTGACTTGAAGCTTTCCTCTTCACTTGAAGCTCTCCCCCTTACTCATATCTCTCCCCCTTTGTCATCAATGGCAAAGGGCCACCTTTGGGGCTCGAGACTAAGAATGAGCCTCTTAGCTTAGTCCCTCCCCCACCTCCTGTTGAGGTGATTAATTCTGGGGTGGGAGTAAAACTCCCATTAGGCACTGATCATCATCAGCGTCTATAACTTCCTTGTCGGGCCTTCTCTTGAACTCTTTGTCCATATTCTTGTTCCTGTCATTGTTCTGATCCTTGGACCTGATCATGCCACTATTCTTGTTCCTGTATCCTGGAATTTCAACTCTACACTGTCTGAATATGTGACCTTCATTGTTGCACTTATAACAAGTAACAATGTTATTTCTTTTAGGCATACCTATTCTTTGAATCCACAAGTTCTGACCAAACCAGTTTTGACCAAACCTATTTTGACCAAGCCTGTTCTGACTAACCTAGTTCTTATTATTTGCCTTGCAATAAACTGCCTTATGCCCAAACTGATTGCAAGAGTAGCAATACCCATGAAAGAAATTACCACTTCTAAAACTGTTATTTGCCTTCTTCACTTGAGCCATGCAATGTACAACCATGTGACCAAATTTGTGACAAGCAAAACATCTGCCTTGAAACTTTCCATTGTTTGACCTCTTAGGTTTTGAAAACTTCTTCTTCTCATTTTGAATTATGTTTTCTATTTTTGTGCATCTATCATTCAAGGACTCATGATCTGAAATACTTTTCTCATCAGAACTCTCTTCCTTTTGGAGTCTCTTACTAGACTCTCCAACTTGTTCCTTGTGAGGCTTAACAAAACCAAGACCTGTTTTATCTATTGGATTTATTTGACTTTGGATGAGAGACTTAACCCTTTTGGAGCTATCTTGAAACTTGTACAGCTTATCCTTGTACTCTTTATTTTCCTCTTTCAATGAAGCCATTTTCTGATCTAATTCACTATACTCAAGTGCCTTAGATTCTAATTCATTCTTGAGTTCAGCATTCTTCTTTCTTTCCTTTTTCAAGGCACTAAGAGCATTAGTAAGTTCACATTCAAGATCCTCTATTTGATTGCACTTTGAATTATCAAGGCCTTTTTCAGATTTCTTATCACTAGAGGTGCTACCTTTTTCAAAAACCATACATGCATCTTCCTTATCACTTTTTGAAGCATCCTCATACAAACTAGCAACCAAATCATTATTTTTGCAATTATCCTCAAAGTGCCAACACTTTCCATATCTAAGACATTTCGGTTCTTCCTCCTTTTTTGATATGAATAAAATCTCATTTTTATAATCACTTGAAGAACTTTCACTATCACTACTAAAACACTTACTTGCTTTGTCAAGGTAGACGCTCTTCTTTTCTTGATTGTTGTGCTCATATTTGATTTTAAGAGTTGTATTGGCCTCTTCTAGTTGTTTCTTCAATGAAACAATCTCTTCTTTTTGTTTGCAGCAAACAGTCTCTTTCTCATTGATTTGATACCTGAGAGTTTCTTCACTCTTTTTGAACTCTTCTATTTTTAGCTCCAGATTGTTAACAACTTTGTTAGATTCCTCTTCATGTTTGCTGTATATACCAACTTTATTACTCATTTCTTCTGTCTGCATTCTTAAACCGTCAATTTCTTTTTCTAGCTTGCTGCAATACTTTGTTTTCCTAGAAGATTGCATTTCAAGATCTTCAAAAAATTTCTTGTAATCTTCTACTTGAATTTTCAAGTTGGTGATTATATCTTCTGCATCCTCAACCTTTTTACTCAAGTCTAAAATCAGTTTCTGTTCCCAATTTGCTTCTGCATCACTTCCTTCTTCATCACACTCTTGTTCTGAATCTGTTTCTTTATCAATTTTGAACGGATCATCTTCATCTTCACTGCTACTAAACCCATGGCACTGGCGTCCATTATGACCGAGTTGACCACAAACAAAACATTCTCTACCTTGTGAGCAATCAGCTGCAAAGTGACCGGTCTTCCCACATCCGGTGCAAAACTTTATTAATCTAGCTTGTTCTCCACTGTTTGATTCATCTCTTGAATCAATTTCCATTCCCAAAGCAGCAACATTGAGATCATCTTCATTTTCTTTCATGACCCTGTGAGATTTCTTCTTCTTGTGTCTTATGGTTTTGCTTTTGCCTTTCCTTGCCATTTGTGTTCTTGTAAGATCTTCCTTCAAGCTGTCAAAATTTTCGAAGGAACTTGGCTCTGATACCAATTGTTGAACACAAGCTTATACTGAGAGGGGGGGGTGAACAGTATAAGACCTCTTTTTACTTTTCCTTTATACTTCAAAATAGTAAAGCAATATATCCAAAGCAATATCAAAACAAAGCACAAGATCATCCACAAAGTGACACCAATTTTAACGTGGTTCACCCAGAAAGCCTGGGCTACGTCCACAAAACTTTTCTCTAAAAGTTATCTCAAAGTTCTTTGGGAAACCTTCCCAATTACAATGTTTATGGGCACCAACCCAAAGGAGACACCAATCCCCTAATCTCAAATTCATGGGCACCGACCCACAAGAGACACCAATCCCCTAATCTAAAGTTTGTGGGCACCGACCCACAGGAGACACCAATCCCCTAGCTCAAGTTCGTGGGCACCGACCCACAGGAGACACCAATCCCCTAGCTCTGCTCTGGCTGGTGATCCTCTAGAAGACCTCTGCTCTTCAGGTTCTCTAATAGAACTATCAAACTCAGCTTCACAAGTCCTCTGCTAGGACCTATCCAAATCTGCTCACAAGTCCTCAACAGAACCTGTCCAAAACCTGCTCACAAGTCCCCAACGGAACCTGTCCAAAACCTGCTCACAAGTCCCCAACGGAACCTGTCCAAAACCTGCTCACAAGTTCATCAAGAACACTTTGCTTGGCATGAACTCACAAAAAGAATGGTTAGAGACCCAATGTGATTCATCCACCTCATAGAAGCATAAAGAGAATTGTTAGAGACTCAATATGTTCTATACTTAACTCCCAATCTCAATCTCAACTCAATTTCAAATCTCAAAAGAATAAGATAGATGTAGTATGCTTTTCTCAAGAACATGAAACACAACCCAACAATTGCCAACCATGCAATATCTCATATAACAATGATACTCATGTTCTTTCCAAAACCAATATCTTTTCTCAACCAATTTGGGCTTTCAACAACAATGCTCATAGACAAGGTTTAACCAACACCATTCAACTCAACATAAACCTTGAAGCGTTCAACCAATCATCACTAGAAAAGGAAACAAGTAGAAACCCTTTTCCCTCCAAAGATATTTGAACAAAACAGCCACCAACACAAAAACACCAAATGCAATGAATAACTTGTTCAAATCAACTCAATGGAGTAAGCCCAAAATCATGTATCAAGTAAAAGCAATAACTTGATCAATCAACCTCTATGGAAGCAACTCAACCATCAACCTCAACACAGTCATCCAAGGGTTTCATCAACTCAAAGCAAGTATCTAGACTCACAACCATAAACCCTAGTGCACAATGCTTCCACTACCTCAAACCAGAATTATGCATTTATCAAAACTCTCATCAATGATAACAATGCATAAGTAGTCTTCAACAAACCAGAAAATAGGATTTACACCCAACCAAAGGAAACCTTGTTGAATACCTTTTCACTCCAATCTTATTTCAGGAAAACATACATCAATTATACTCATAAGAAGAATGTGCCCATACCTTTTTGAAGTGAAGAACCTCCTTTGGAAATCTGCCCCAATCACAAAATTCTTTCAAAAGATTTATCAACCATGTCATATGCTCCAAAAACCGAGATTTTCATGAACATCAAAAACCATGATTCGAACTCGCATCTTTAGTTAGCCTGATGCTCTTGGCCATGCGTCGGTTACCACACGGGCTATACGCCCACTTGATTCTAAGGGATCACGAACTCTTATTTCATTCAAATACAGGTGTTAAGACTTCTAAATCTATGTGTAACATGAACTCCCACTTCACTCTCACACAGGTGCTAAGATCTCTAAATCCGCGTGTCACATGAAGCACAATCCTCAGATACCTACCTACATTCTCAATTTTCATGCTATTTAATATTTTTGTGTCGTTGGTTACTTATATCCTTCTTCATGTTTCTCATAAAACAACCGCAGTACTTATTTTATAACTTCATTCACACTATAGCCTAAGAAATCAATCATGTCTTTGCCACTCAAAAAAAAATGTGAACTCAACAGAACCAGTTCACAAGGCATGTCTATTGTTCTCGAAAACCGTGTTGTAATATTTTATCCTCCAAATCATGCGCTTTCGAAAGGCATCTACCGGTATCTTGTTCGCACAAAATTTTTTGACGATTTTTGGAACGAAATCGAGCACCCCTTTTGTTTGATGGAGATGTCTTGTCACAATCAAAACTATTGCTGGGATTCGTTCGATCCCGTAATCTACAGCAGCTTAGGTTGGACTTCCAACCGGTCGCGCAACTGCGCTACCCAGCGATTGAGTATCACCTGAAAGCAATACTTATTTTATTCTTGTTTTCCACTATTAAAAATTCCAATGACCGTCCTCTGTACTCCGGTGTCTGAAAGCCTCTTTACAAAATGATCCTCCTGCTGTCATTGAGTTGTTCCGATCCAGCCCTGAGCATGGCTTGCTTTTCTTCCGTTTCACTGCTGCACTATTCACTTGAATTCACTATCCATAGCTATCATCTTTTCAAAGCTTGATACTCATGAAAACTCGATCACTGTCATTTCAAAGACTTTCCACTCATGAAAATCGATTGTTGTAGCTTCTCCGTTCTCGCCAGCAACCATCCTTTCAAAATACAAATTATTGTGGCAGCAATATCCACTTCAGATCAGAGTCTCGGCGATAGTGAACTTTCACTGTGAATTATGTTTCCGCAAAGTATGTTCAAGGCGCCTCAAGGATACAAGGTTCACTGCTATGCTCCCGAAACTATGCCGAATACCTTCTACTATTCACTATACTCCTTATCCCATAATCGATATTTTTCTACTGCCCCCATCCTTAACAAGCAATTACACGATCGGTGACAGTACCTCTCACCCAGAAGCCCGTCGATTTCATTTCTTTTTCATCTCACACCTTTGCCTACGACTTCGCCTCATTAAATAAGCATTTCGATGTAATACCAAACACGTCGGCTTTTCAAACAAGCCGGAGAAAAACTTTAATTTAATTTTAAAATATTAATTTAAATTTTAAATAAATAAATAAAATTTAAACTGGATATTTAAAATTAAATATCTTCATCATCGGAGCACCTTTTTCAACAAAACGAAGAGCCAACTTGGGTTTTAAGAAAAACCCATTTCAAATCTGTTATCCATGGTTTTAAATAAAACCTTTTATTTTGACTGCCTTGGTTTTCACAAAAAACCCTTCCGCTTCTTGACATCAATGACAACATCAACACTTGAGCAAAGGCAATGTACCCAAGGTACCCAAAATTGCCAACAATCTCCCCCTTTGTCATTGATGGTAAAACCTTTACTAAAAACACATCTACAAGAGCCAAAACTGAAACCCACAACTGAGAATCTACCTTTGCAGTTTTTCTCCCCCTGACTTGAAGCTTTCCTCTTCACTTGAAGCTCTCCCCCTTACTCAAATCTCTCCCCATTTGTCATCAATGGCAAAGGGCCACCTTTGGGGCTCGAGACTAAGACTGAGCCTCTTAGCTTAGTCCCTCCCCCACCTCCTGTTGAGGTGATTAATTCTGGGGTGGGAGTAAAACTCCCATTAGGCACTGACCATCATCAGCGTCTATAACTTCCTTGTCAGGTCTTCTCTTGAACTCTTTGTCCATATTCTTGTTCCTGTCATTGTTCTAATCCTTGGACCTGATTATGCCACTATTTCTGTTCCTGTATCCTGGAATTTCAACTCTACACTGTCTGACTCTGTGACCTTCATTGTTGCACTTATAACAAGTAACAATGTTATTTCTTTTAGGCATACCTATTATTTGAATCCACAAGTTCTGACCAAACCAGTTCTGACCAAACTTGTTTTGACCAAGCCTCTTCTGACTAACCCAGTTCCTATTATTTGCCTTGCAATAAACTGCCTTATGCCCAAACTGATTGCAAGAGTAGCAATACCCATGAAATAAATTACCACTTCTGAGACTGTTATTTGCCTTCTTCACTTGAGTCATGCAATGTACAACCATGTGACCAAACTTGTGATAAGCAAAACATTTGCCTTGAAACTTTCCATTGTTTGACCTCTTAGGTTCTGAAAACTTTTTCTTCTCATTCTGAATTATGTTTTCTGTTTCTGTGCATCTATCATTCAAGGACTCATGATCTGAAATACTTTTCTCATCAGAACTCTCTTCCTTTTGGAGTCTCTTACTAGCCTCTCCAACTTGTTCCTTGTGAGGCTTAACAAAACCAAGACCTGTTTTATCTGTTGGATTTCTTTGACTTTGGATGAGAGACTTAACCCTTTTGGAGCTATCTTGAAACTTGTACAGCTTATCCTTGTACTCTTTATTTTCCTCTTTCAATGAAGCCATTTTCTGATCTAATTCACTATACTCAAGTGCCTTAGATTCTAACTCATTCTTGAGTTCAGCATTCTTCTTTCTTTCCTTTTTCAAGACACTAAGAGCATTAGTAAGTTCACATTCAAGATCCTCTATTTGATTGCACTTTGAATTATCAAGGCCTTTTTCAGATTTCTTATCACTAGAGGTGCTACCTTTTTCAAAAACCATACATGCATCTTCCTTATCACTTTTTGAAGCATCCTCATACAAACTAGCAACCAAATCATTATTTTTGCAATTATCCTCAAGGTGCCAACACTTTCCATATCTAAGACATTTCGGTTCTTCCTCCCTTTTTGATATGAACAAAATCTCATTTTTATAATCACCTGAAGAACTTTCACTATCACTACTAAAACACTTACTTGCTTTGTCAAGGTAGACGCTCTTCTTTTCTTGATTGTTGTGCTCATCTTTGATTTTAAGAGTTGTATTGGCCTCTTCTAGTTGTTTCTTCAATGAAACAATCTCTTCTTTTTGTTTGCAGCAAACAGTCTCTTTCTCATTGATTTGATACCTGAGAGTTTCTTCACTCTTTTTGAACTCTTATATTTTTAGCTCCAGATTGTTAACAACTTTGTTAGATTCCTTTTCATGTTTGTTGTATATACCAACTTTATTACTCATTTCTTCTGTCTGCATTCTTAAATCGTCAATTTCTTTTTCTAGCTTGTTTGCAATACTCGTTTTCCTAGAAGATTGCATTTCAAGATCTTCAAAAAATTTCTTGTAATCTTCTACTTGAATTTTCAAGTTGGTGATTATATCTTCTGCATCCTCAACCTTTTTACTCAAGTCTAAAATCAGTTTCTGTTCCCAATTTGCTTCTGCATCACTTCCTTCTTCATCACACTCTTGTTCTGAATCTGTTTCTTTATCAATTTTGAACGGATCATCTTCATCTTCACTGCTACTAAACCCATGGCACTGGCGTTCATTATGACCGAGTTGACCACAAACAAAACATCCTCTACCTTGTGAGCAATCAGCTGCAAAGTGATCGGTCTTCCCACATCTGGTGCAAAAAGGATCCGTGGCTAGGGCATTGGTGGTAGCACAGCGTGGGATCGAATCCCACCAAGGGCAAAAAGGTATTTAACTTTTAAAATTAAATTTGGTCCTAAGGTTTGTTTGGCATGAGGTTTTTATGTTAGGAGGGAGATATAAGGTTTATGAAAATTAAATTTTATATTGTGATTTTGATGATTAGGATTTGAATGGAGTAATAAGGCTTTAAAGAGTTTATATGTTATTTTAATATAAAGTCTTATTGTGTTTAATTATTTGAGAGGAGTAATAAGGTGAATAAAATAAATTGATTGTTAAAGTGAATTGTTTAAATCTTTGCTAAATCAACTTTTATAGTGTGGAAAATATAAGTTGTAATTGAGATTTAATGTTTTTTATGATGAGAATATTTTTGAGGGAATAATTGAGAAGTCCGTTGCTACCTAACCCTTGAGATTTGCAAAGAGAGTAATTGAGATTGAGACAGCTTTTGAGGTCAAAATTTTAACAAACAAAAGGTATGGGCATATCTTCCTTGTGAGTGAAATATTGTTGGATGTTGTGAATGCTAAGTTGGAGTGAAAAGGATTGTTTGATAAATATTGTTGAGTTTGGTTTTGAGATATCCAATGTTGATTGATGTGGGTTTTTTGGAATGAAAGTTGATACTAGAAACCTTGTTTGATAAGCATTGTTGGAAATATTGAGTAAGATTTCATATGCTTGATTAGGGTTTGTGAAATATCATGAGTACCATTGTTATGTGAAGTTGAGAACTATCTTGAACTAGGTCTTGTGAAAGATCATGAGTATCATTGTTATGTGAGGTTTGTTTTATAAGCATTGTTGACTAAGCTTTCATTGAGTGATTGGTTGAGTGGAGTTGATTGAGCTTAGTTGATTGGAAGTGTTGAAGTGATAGTTCAAGTTCTGTGAAACAAATTATTCCTTACTAATTTGAGAAAGAGATTGAAAGTGATTGAGTGTGAAACATATTGAGTCTCTAACCATTCTCCATATGTTTCTATGGTTAAGCAAGAGAGTTTGAAAGTGATTGAGTATTGTTGTGAGTGAGTAACATTTTGAGTCTCTAACCATTCTCTATATGTTTCTGTGATTCAAACAAGATTTTTTATGAAACTTGTTTGTGTGATTGAAAGAGGTTTTCTGTGAGAGATTGTGTTGATTTTTATATGCAAGTTGCAATTGATTTGAATAAGCTTTTGTGAAATATTATGAGCAAATTTGAGTAAGTCCTAGAGGGGACTTAAGGACAGAGTTGAGGAAGCTTTTGTGAAAGCTTAAGGATAGATTTGTGTGAGCTTTTATGGAAGCTTACAATCATATTGGATAGAGTTAAGGTAAGTCTTGGTGAAGACTTGTTGAGTAGATTAGGCAAGTTCTAGTGAGGACTTGTTGGACATATTTGAGGCAAGTCTTAGAGAAGACTTCAGAGTAGATTGGATAAGTTCTTGAGAGGATTTGTTGGATAAATTTGAGGTAAGTCTTTGAGAAGACTTGTGAGCAGAGTTGATTTGTTCAAACCTTGAGTTAATATTTGGGGTAGATCTAGCAGAGTTGATTTGTGATTGGATCAAGCTTTGTGTTAAAGCTTGAGGACAAATTTGAGACAAATATTGAGAAGATTTGTGCTAGACTGAAGGACTATGTTTAGTGCAGATTTGAGATATATATTAAGTATATTTTTGCTAGACCGAAGGACTGTGTTTAGTGCAAATTTGAGACAAATATTGAGCAGATTTATGCTAGACCGAAGGACTGTATTTAGTACAAATTTGAGATAGATACTGAGTAGATTTGTGCTAGACTAAAGGATTGTGTTTAGTGTAGATTTGAGACTAAGTTAAGAACAAGCTTTGGAGGTGATAGAGTAGAGGAAAGTAGTCTCCAATGTATAGAGATCCATTATCCAGGGCAGTGAGTATAGAGGTCTTCTGAGTGAGGATAGGAGTCTTCAGTGGAGAGAGATCCACAAGGTAGTGCAGTGGAGGTAGTAGTTTTCTAGAGTATCACCAGCCAGAGCAGAGGAGAAGGAGTTCTCCTATGGATAGATATCCACGAACCAACTAAGGGGATTGATGTCTCCTGTGGATAGAGATCCATGAACTTGATTAAGGGATTGGTATATCCTTTGTATAGAGGTCCATAAATGTTTTAATAGGGAAGGATTCCCAAAATATTTATTGAGAAAATTTTAGTGAAAGATTTTCTCCGTGGAGTAGCCCACATTAGGTGAACCACGTTAAATTGGTGTCTCTATTATGTGTGATGATTTGTGCATTGCTTTAGTTACTGCTATTGATATTGCCATTGATTATATTGGATAATATTATTTTGGAAATAAAAGTAAAAAGTAGTCTTATAATGTTCACCCCTCTCTTAGTATAAGCTTATGTTATTCAGGTTCATGATAGAAATGATTATGGCTTCACCAGGAGGAACTTCAAGCTATTTGCACCTTCCAAGAAGTAAAATATTAAGTTTTACAAGTGCAATAATCTAGGGCATAAGTCCAAGTAGTGTAGAATAGAGTTTCTAGAACTTATAGAGACAAGCAAGAACAAGGATACTCAAAAGGATCAAAAGGGTGTGTTAAAAAAGAAGGTTGATAAAGAAAAAGAGCATTATATGCTGGGACTAGAGATACTCCCACCATAAAATTAATCACCTCAAGGAGAGGAGTTGGGGAGGGGGTTGAGCTAAGAGTATTATTTTTAGACCCAAATAAGTCCCTTTACCATTGATGTCAAATGGGGAGAAATTTGAGTAAGGGGGAGAGCATTCAGTCAGGGGGAGCAGTTTCTTAGGGTGAGCAGATTTGAAATCTCGTGATTGGAAAGGAATTTTTAGAAAGGATTGTCATTAATGACAAAGGGGGAGATTATTGGAAATTTTGAGTATATTGTTGTCATTGATGTCAAAAGGATTAATGTCATAAGTTTATGACATTAGTTGTCATTTATGTCAAGGAAAATAAAGGTTTAATGGTTTTACCATGGTGGTGCTTGCAAAAGAAAAAGGTAGATGTTTTATGGTGGTAAAGACCTTATCCAAGGAAAATGCCCAAAGGAGAAAAAGAAATTATAATATTTAAATCTATGAAGATTTAAATAATTATAATAATTAAAATATTAAAAGGGCCCAAAGTTTAAAATATAAATTATAATATTTAAATCTACTTTAGTTTTAATTATTATAATAATTTTAAAGGTTTAATTGGGTGCCAAAGTTACAAATTCGAAATACATCCCCAAGCGTCAACATCAAACGTCATAAATGCAAAATGTATATATAATATAAAGTTTGTTGCAAAGTAGAAAATGGTTAATGCCATGCGAAGATTCTGATTAATGCATGTGCAAAATTTATAAAATTCGAATGCGCCTCGTTCGTGGTTGTGGTAGAAAGGACAAATGGGAAATGCTATTTCCAAAGTCAAAATTGGGATAAATTGAGGTAACGATGAAAATAAATCTCATCTGGGCAGCTAGCCCAAATGAAATATCCCTTGGTGCTAAGTTGTAGCAACAAGGAGGTCTTGGTTTTGAGACACGGTGGAGGCAGAGAGTAAAGGTTTTCTTTGAAAAATATTTTTGTGCTGAAGATAGGGAATAAAGCAGAGCAAGTACAAGTTTATTTTCATGTGGGTAGCTAGCCCATGCAGTGGCCTAGATGAAACTAGAGCACGAACCAACAAGCGATGCCAGTTCTAATCACAACGGTGACAGCAAGGGGACAATAATTTTTTTTGGATAAATTATTTGCTAAGGCTAAGGTAAGCTTGCTTAGGGAGTCATAAGGTGGTTATTTTATTAATTTTGATTTTTGGAACTAAAAAGGCCAACATGGATTAATTAATGTAGTTGAATTAAAAAGGAGTTTTGCCTAGTGCCATGTGTGGTGTGTTAAGTAAATGATGTTATGGTCTTGTTGAAGAATTGAGGTGCATTGAAATATTTTATTTTAAGTAGGAGGTATAAGGTGTATTAAGAAAAAATTATGTGTGTAATTTGTGGTGTTGTTGGGTTGAATGTTATTTTGCAATATTAGGAGTAATAAGGTGTGATAAGTTGCTTGACATTTTATTATAACCCTTGCATTGTGAAAGGAAGATATGAAAGGTTTTGTTGGGTTTTAATGCTTTATTTTTTAGAACAAAAGAAGAGTGATTGAATATCAATTTCATATTTCATTGAGCATATCTTTTTGAGAAGAAAGTTCATGTGGATGTTTTGAGAGAGTATCTTGCAATCTAACCCTTGAAGTGGCACTAGAAAAATCAGTTATTTGTGAGAACAAGTTTTTTAAGACATATCTCCATAAGAGCAAATTAAGAGGTATGGGCACATCATTCCTTGTTTAAAGATGTTTTATTGAGTGAATGTTTTTGGAACATAAGGTGGAGAAAAAAGGGTGGTTTGGTAAGCATTGTTAAAAATATTTGAGTTAGGAATAAGATTGTGCTTTCATTGTTGAAAGAGATTGAGACATTTGTGCTAGAGATTGTGAACTACTTGTGCTAGATTTAAAAGTAAGTTTTTGCATCATAGTGAAATATTTTGAACATTGGTTTGAGATATATTGATAGGAATTGTGAAGGTGTTTGAGATTAATTTTGAGAGGGAAATGTGTGCATTATTGAGGTTTATTTTTGAGAGAAAATTTGTAAAGAAGATAGATCAGTTTTGTAAAACAAGTTATACATTGTTTTGACTTGATTTGAAAGGGATTTTGCAAGAGATAGAGATTGGATTAGTTGAGTACAAGATTTGTGAGTGTGAAGAACATATTGAGTTTTTGATAGAGCATATCATTATCTATATGTTCCATAGGTTAAATTATTCTAGGTAGAATATTTTTGAATTGCCTAGTTGAAGAAAGTATTTTTGAAAGAGATTTAAGTATTTGTTTGTATGCAAGATTTGGAAATATTTGAGCATGTTTTGTGAGTAGCATTGAAGGAAGATTTAAGCAAGTCTTGTGAGAATAATTGGAGCAACTTTGAGACATATTTGAGCAAGTCTTGTGAGAAGACTTGGAGCAACTTTGAGGTAGATTTGAGAAAGTCTTGTGAGAAGACTTGGAGTAGCTTTGAGGAATATTTGAGCAAGTCTTTGAGAAGGCTTGAGGGCATATTTGAGCAAGTATTTTGAGAAGGCTTGAAGGTATATTTGAGCAAGTCTTGAGAGAAGACTTGGGATAGTTTGATGTAGATTTATGCTAGACTTGGGATAGATTTTGGTGTAGATTTGAGATAGAGTTGAGAGTAGGTTTGATTGCTAATTTGTTCAAGCTTTGTGTTAAGACTTGGGCTATATTTGAGACAAATTTGAGATCATGCTTTGGAGGTGATAGAGTAAAGAGGACAGAGGTCTCCAATGGATATAGGTCCATTAGCTAGTATAGTGGGGATAGAGATCTCCTGTGGAGAGAGATCCACAATCCAGGTCAGTGGGGATAAAATTCTTATAGAAGTTCACCAGCCACAGCATAGGAGAAAGAGTTCTCCTATGAATAGAGATTTATGAACCAGAGCAAAGGGGAAAGAGTTATACTAAAGAGATATATCCATAAACCAGCTAGGGAGATAGAGTTCTTCTATGGATAGAGATCCATGAACTAGTTGAGAAGATAGAGTTATCCTGGATCAAGTTCCACAAACCAGAACAAGGGGAAAGAGTTCTCCTATGGAGAGAGATACATGAACCAGAGCAAGGGGAAATATTTCTCCTATGGAGAGAGATCCACAAATTAGAGCATATGGGATTGGTGTCTTCTTTGGATAGAGGTCCATAAACATTATAATAGAGAATCGATTCCCAAGAGATTTGTTGAGAAAAGTATAAGAAATATTTTCTCTGTGGATGTATCCTGCATTGGGTGAACCACGTTAAATTTGTGTCTCTCATGTGTGTGATGATTTATACATTACTTTGATTACTACTATTGATATTATAATTGATAATATTGGATAATATTATTTGGGAAAGAAAAGTAAAAGTTGACCTTATACTATTCATCCCCCTCTCAGTATAAGCATGTGTTCTTCACTTGATGATTTTTTGATGGTTAGGTGGAAATATGTTGAGGTGTGATGAGGTGATGATGAGGCAATGATGACTTTGTGAAGTAGATTAATGTTAATGATGATGTGGTTGATGAAGGAATGATGGTGAATGAACATATGGAGATGATGTATGAGGTATTTGGATAGGTTGGTCAATGGGAATAACATGGGTATGGGGTTGGTAGTGGTGCTATAATGGAAACCACAGAATATTGTGGTACCCAAAATGAACTTTGGCTAACAAAAATGGGTTGAGTGGAAACAGGTTGAGGCTTAGGATTGACCACCTGAACATGCTATTGAGAGTTCTGCTACTTCTTAACCAATTTATTGAGATATTCCCATGTCTTAAGAAATATCTAGGTTTGATCACAAGAAATATTCATTTTTCTAAAAGAAGTAGAGTACACTTCTTAATACCACTCTCTAAATAAAGGAGGGTTTGTCTACTCTTCCACCTTGAATCACCAAATGTAGGGGTACTTTCAATATTCTAATATTGTTCCTACTTAGACTAGAAAAAGGAGAAATTCCTAACCCTAGAATGTAAACTAATTCATGCATTTAACAGTTCATATGAAAACAAAAATGCAGAGTTTTAATTGTAGTACACCAGAAAACAATGGAATTTTAATTGGAAATGTAAAATTTATGATTAAATATGGATGCAAAATGGATGCAAAGAATTATTCTAATGCCTATAAATGTAGATTAAAATGTTTACTTTTGATAAATCATTAATGATGTTCTTTTTAGTCGTAAATCTATAAAAAACATGAAAATACGTAAAATAGAGAAGTTAGGGTTTTAAGATAGACTTACAGATAAGCCTACATATTGTTCCTCTTCTCTGTGAAATGCACCTAGATACATTTGAAATGCACCTAGGTGCTTCCTAAATGTCCCATGAGCACTGCAGGGCATCTGTGCACCTTCTACAACTCCTCAAAAATTGGTTCTTTGAAATTCATGCAACCCATTTTTTTGAAAAACCTACAATATAGAAGATAAAAAGCAGCAAATTATTGACAAGATAATCAACATAAAGAACCCATTATGGGTTCCATCGTGATCACAATTTGTGAATACAAAATCGAACAAAACCAAACAATGAACTATAAAATTAAATAAGCAATGTGACACATAAAATTACACAATGAAATAAACTTTTATTATAACACCGGTGGATCTTCAATGTTACAATAACATGTGCCCCAAATGTGGGGTTAAAAAGCTTATTATGCTTGATACAATAATTACAAGACACTAGAGTTCTCTAAAACCCTAGTAAACAAATATTGGTGGTGTCTTTGCATTCGATTTGATCCCAAGAGTGTAGTGACTGGGCTTTAGTATCCTATGTAGGACCACCCGAGCTTCAAAAGTTGCCAATGAACTTGATCCCAAAACTTATAAACAACAAACAATAGGCTCCACTATGTGAGGACCTCAATAAGAAAGTCACTAACCCTAATTGTAGAAATGAAGTTATAAACAGATTTAAGAATAAAAATACTTGCAATAAGTAAATTACCTTGTCACACTAAATCATTGTTCTCTATACTTCATTGTTGTTGTAGGTGCTTGTGCACTGATGCCCTAGCCACACCTAAGGGGTTGCAAGACTATAGAACTAGGACTATGAACACCCGTGGGTGCTCGATGATGGTAGAAGGTACCCAGAGGTGCTCAATGATGGCACAAGGCACCCAGAGGTGCTCAGGGATGATAGGAGGCACCCAAAGGTGCTCAAGAATAATAGGAGGCAACCAGAGGCACTTAGGGAACTCGAAGGGATGTTTTGGAAGTGAAACAAAATCTATAGAAGCAGATATGGTTTGTGCGAGGTGGGAAGCAACAAATGTGAAAGTGATGGTGAGTTATGGAAGATGATGATGGTGAGGAGGCTTGGATACTTGAGGACTTAAGGCACAAGGGCTCAAAGAACTCAAGACTTAGGGAGAACTTCTTAGGGGTTAAGTCATCAAAATGACTCCCCTTTATAATCTCTTATAGGGTATGTTAGGGTTTCAACGACACAATTTATGTGGTCAAGATTAAAATGTGACAGATGGTGGAGATTAAATCTGAGTAGGTGGCATGGATTAAGGTAGATGAATGGTTGGGATTAAAACATGATGGATAGTTGGGATTAATTCATATAAATATACATATATTTATTAAAAATATATAAATAAAATATATAAAATATTATTATTTAAATTACATTAACTAAATATATATAAATAATAGATAAAAATGGCAAGAAACTATGCATGGATGACAAGTGGCTAGATTTTGGTGTCTATAATATCCCATCCTATATACATTTTCTAACATGGGATATCAAGGTAAAGGTATAGTACTATATGATTTGGGCATCAAATATCCCTTAGAGGCCAAAGCCTAGTTGGGTCATTGTGGGATAGGTTATATTCCCAGACATAGCAAGCCTTTATTGCCTTCTTTTGATAGTCAAGAAGAAGTTGGTCATTTCAATTAATGTCATAGAGCATCCCTTGATGACACCTATATTTAAACAAATTGGACCTAGATGAATATGTAACCACCAAAAAGGCTCACACCTAATAGGGTCTATTGCAATTAAAGAAAGATAACAACTAAACATGCACCAATTGACAACAAAAAGGGAATGAAAATACAAGAATCCTTTATTAATTCCAAATTGAGTCAAGTTACATATTCGTCCCTCTTAGGGATACCCATTTTGATACTTCAATTACAATAGATCTAATTCCCTTTTAGGGTAGATGTGAATCAAATGCCTTCTAGGGTGACACGAACTGCTCTAGGGTGTCGATGACCCTCTTCTCCATGATTAGAGGCATTTGTTGCCTTGCATCCCAAAACCCTGTTAGTCCTGCATGCAATAAACAACAAGAAACATTAAAAGCAAAGGAGGCCTCTCTTGATGAGGCTTTAAAAGGATATTTGCACAAAAGATGCCATTACAAGCATGTAATCAAGAAAATGAATAAAACATGGTAAACCTATATTAATCATGAAATATCACCATTAAACATGTGCAAGAAAGCAAGTACTATCTATCTATTGGGTTAGTTTATCAAATGGAAAGCATAAACACATGAAATAACCACAATTGCACTAATTACCAAATTGACAATATGAATGGAAATCTACCTTAAATGCCTAATTCCATGGGTCAAAAATCTCTAAAATGCAAATTAAACCTATACTAAGCATAATATGATCTAACTAATTAATCTCTAAAGAAAATAACACAAGGGGATCTATAGTCATTTGCTCACCAGAGGTCGATGGTCATGGGCACTATTCACCATGGTGACTAGCCATGAGGGCTGAATAGGTTTACCCTCCAAATCCAGGGCTTAATCTCTGATCCACCTTGCCAAATTGATGGTCAAGGGTCACCTCTATGTCCTCTAATAGATTTGGTGGTTGAATTGATCAGATGGTGCACGGATTGCATGAATTAGCATTTCTTGGCTCTCTTAGGCTCCTAAGACCTCCATGGCAATGTGATCTCCAATTGGGTAGCAAAAGTGTCCCTCTCAATGCATCTAAGTGAGTATGCAATTCGATAGGGCTTCACTGCTCAATTGAAAGCTTCTCTAGACTTTTCCCCAATTCAGAGGGGGATTATATAGCAATTGCCAAGGGGCTAGGAGTAGCTTCCTCATGAAGCTAAGATCAATATTGGGTAGTTGAGCTTGTTGGATGGAAGGATCCAGAACCTTCCTCACTCAAACCGCTCCAATCCGCAACCAATTGGTCATTGCAACCAATTTTGGGTCGGATGAAGGCCAACTGATTCTGAGTGCTGACCATGGATGATAGGCATGGTGAGCACTGCTAACCATGGGTGTCAACAAGGCTAGCACTGACTAGGCAAAGATGCCCAAATGAGTGGTAAAAACCATTGCTATACCTTGGATCTGTCCAAAGGTCTTCCATATGGTCTTCTAGCATGTCCCATATGAGTAGTCACCTCGACATGATGTATTTTAGGTGTCTACAGATGCCCCTTTTGAGATGCATTGTGATTTTGAACAACGTTGAGCAAAACTAGACCTCCTAAAATGATGTCATAGGTTGCATGATGATCATTAGTCTGATCAACATTAGATGCCCTAGGTCCAGCAAAAGGATGTGCATCCTAGAATCATTGCTTCCAACTGGAAGGCTTAATTTTGAAAGAGTTTGCACTCATCATCAGACATTCGGATAGCATCAATGCCAAGTAGGATTTCACGCCTATCAATCTGAAAGGAAGAGAGTTACAAACTAAACTATCATATATGCTATTTTCCCCAATAGAAGGGTAAGCTTATGATAGTCTTTGGCAATGATTCATAAGATGAACACAATTTTGACAAGATCAAGGGATCTTCTATTGAATTTGATTATGATTTAATATTATGACTACCCCCTCAAGCGACGAGTCGATGAGGGTAATGACAATTAAATGAAGTGACGAGGTCGCTTGACCACTATGAATGATCTTGAACAAATTAAGATTTAGCATTTGAATACTTGGCAAGGCCTAATCAGCTATGATTGCAACTATTAATAGTAATTGCCTATTTCTATCCCATGGAGTGGTCCAGCCATGAAGGCCTTCTTAGGGAATCGAAATGAAAGCAATCCCGATTAGGCATGTGTTGAATCATATTGTCGATGATATGCTAAAAATATCATAGGAGAATTGTGATGAATATCTCATTCCCATGGAGCAGTCCGACTGTGTAGGCCTTCTTAGGGATTGAAATGAAGCATAACAATTCTACGATGATGAATTTACCCCAAATGTCCTTATGGTAATTTACTCATCTTGTCGGATTGCATGGATCGCAAGTCATTGCAACCGCCAAGTGTATAGGGTAAATAACTGAATACGAGGCACATTTGACTTTTGATTTATTTGATTTTTTGTTAATTTTGAATTGAATTTGTTTAATTGGCTAGGAGGTGCGATGCTCCATGAAAGGATTGTCATAGCGATGACCTCGGTTGAATGTACTTTGTAATCTCAGCCAGTTATTTTTTTTCCTTATGATGACATTTTCCAATGTCTTTGTTTGTTGCTTTGTTTGGCTATTTATATTTATATTTTTGGTGCAATTTGGTCTGATGAACAATTTTATTTTGACCTTTTAAGGCTCTCCATGATGGGAATTGGGAGCATTTAATGTAGCTTATTGACCACGCCTATCAACTATAGGAAATTGCTTGACCTGCTAACCATGATCACAAAACCCTAATTCGAGGACCATGGGTGTCAGCCACGGGCGACCCAAATTCAAAAAGGTTAAATAAGGATTTGCTTTTGAAAATTTCATTATTTACCTGACAGTAAAAGTAAATCTGAGAGCTCTGAGAGGTAAATAATAAAATTTAACCAGAATTAAAACTACCAATTCCACACATTCCACACCGATGGTCGATCAGCCGGAGGCTTCTACCAGCGGAGGAGCCGATGCCTCCAAGGTAACTCAAAAATCGAGACCTCACTTGTACATTACCAGATTAAAATTAACCACATTAATAAATTGGTAAATTAACCTCATTAAACTACTATAATGAACCTCACCCTAGCTAGGTTTAGCATAGGTTAGATTAAGGGGTGGGTTATTTTTTTTAGGGGTTTTTCTGGGAAGGGCGAGCCCAAAATGGGTCTCGCTCCCTAGCCGGGTGGTAGCCATGGCTCCCAATTGGTAGATTGGGGCCTGCAGCTATCAGCAATGGGATTTAAATCCCAATGGTCAAATTTTTGACCATTGGGCCGACCTGGTTCCAACCCGCGATGCCCAAATTTCTCAAATTTTCCAATTTTCCATTTTTTATTTTTTTTTTTTGGGCACTTAATGCCATTTATTGCTATTTTGAAGTACTCTTTTAATTTTTTTGAAATTTTTGATCATATTTTTGCATGTTTTTTTTATGTTTTTATGATTTTTGTCATTTTTTAGTGATTTTAATTATTTTTTTTTTTACTTTATTGCTTTTATTCAATCCCTGACGAACAGAGCGAGGGAGACCGATCTCCTTCACAACCTATCACACACTAACTGATGGGGAGCAGGGTTGGTTTACTACTATGGGGTTTAACTTCATCTTAGACCTCCCCACTATCCGAGTGGATCAGGCATATCTTACTGCATTGGCCCATCGTTGGGATGCGAGGACCAATACATTTCACCTACCTATGGGTGAAATGACTATCACCCTAGAGGATGTATACCACATTTTCGAGTTACCCATTGATGGTGAGCCCATCACCTCCTCTCCTACCATGGTGAGGAAGGTCGTATTTGATTCTATCTTTGGGCAGTGGAGCATGGAGGTACAGGGCCGCATTGACCATGGAGGCATCCACATTCAAGAGTGGTACGAGGTCAATTCTTCTCATAAAGGGAGGTAGTATTCATGCATCTCATCATTCAGATCACCCTCCTAGATTCTTCAGGTGTGAGGTTCCCTTGGAACCTCCTAGCTTAGACCAGAGATGTCATGGTTAGCTCAATCGATGCACTCATCTTATCCTAGGGGAGCGCTCTCTTAGCATAGCTCTACCATGAGTTATTCTAGATTACCCACCATAGTAGAGTGGGCATCAAATGTAGCTTCCTTCTATAGATCTAGGGCTGGCAACATATCTGGATAGAGCACCCCATCGACTTACCCCTATAGATCACTACTATTATAGATGATCGATAGTGCTATACCACCTACTAGCCCTAGGAGTAAGAGGGCTTCAAGAGTAGGTCTCATGTAGGAGACCTAGATCATTACATCGATCACTTTGCATAGTTGCACCCTAAGGATATCCAGTGGTGACCCTACATGGACTATCCACCCTAGATAGAGGTAGATAGATACCTACATAGGGAATGTAGAGATAGATGGATCATCGATTGCAAGGTCTATTGGCATGAGTATCACTACTTCTCTCACATCCTATGGTAGTTTGGGATTCGATAGGATATCCCAGATATGTCGACCATCTATAGATGCTTGGTCCTAGAGAGGGACCTAACTAGCCCTAGGTCACTCCACTAGGGAGGATGATGATGACTTCCAAGAGTCGAGGCTAGAAGATGAGACTACTCCAGATTATGATGGTTGGTGGGCCAACTTCTAGTGGCACGATGAGGGTCCTCTAGGTCGACCAGCTGAGGGATTTGTAGTCGAGGGTGTAGAGGGCATAGAGGTGGATCCTCATGGGTGCAAGACCCATCAGAGGATAGAGGGAGCATGGGGCATAGAAAAGGAGGGCCCATAGGTAGAGGTAGAGGAGGAGGCATCAGAGGAGGGTGAGGCACCTTCGAACAGTGAGATTGGATAGTTGAGAGCATAGATTATTGACCTATAGAGCTAGGTGGGGAGACTCCACACCTAGCTACTACATAGGGATACCTCTATCACCACTCTAGAGGTGAATCTATCTCATGGGTAGAGGTAGTGGTAGGGATATGAGGAGGAGAGGGCAGCTCTCCAAGCATAGGTTACCACTATAGACACTAGATCACATAGCTCACTAGCGAGCAGGATCTAGCATAGGCACAGCTGAGTGTAGTGACTACTAAGAGGGACTTGCTCAAGGTAGCGAGGGGAGATCCCTCATCCTCATAGGTTATCATGCCACCTCTAGTAGTACCATCTACTTTATTACTAGGAGGTCATGATCCCATGGTAGAGATCAGAGGCTACATACCCTCATGGAGGAGGGTAATGCAGGCATACAATGAGTGTAGCTCACATCGACCAACTAGAGGGTCACATCAGGATACTAGGTGGGGAGGTTCCAGAGGATACCCACACTACAGGGACCCAGAGGACCAGGTCTAGGACTAGAGAGACAGGTAGTCATCTGCTAGCTCCGAGCCACAGGATACACAGGACTAAGAGGACTCACAGGTCTTCGAGTACTCATGGTGCTAGCTCATAGAGGACCCATAGGGATGGTAGAGGTGATGGAGGTGCCTCACACTAGGGGTGCAGGCCCTATTTAGTACAGATCTTTAGAGATGCTTATTGTACCATTTTTGAGTGTAAGGTCGAGGACCTACACATATGTAGCCTACGGGCATTTTGATGTACCCCACTGTACTTATTGACACATATATTTATATGATATGACATTTCATCTCATTACATGTGTACTTTATTTTTGGTATTTTATATTTTATGTTATGCATATGGATGCAATGTGTTATTGATTTGATGCTATATGATGTGATGTATGGATGACATGCACTAGATAGCTATGTGATAGATGATTAGATGTTATGAGTTATGTATGTAGATGTACTACTTATGATGGATGCATTATGAATGCCATATTTTGATGTTACATGCATGTATATATTTGCTTTACTTGTATGCATTTAATTTATATTGCTATGACATAATTTATGCCATGTATGTACTGCATGTATTTCTTTGTTTCTTTGATAATGTGTTATGTAAAATGGACATGTATGCTTTAATCACTTAAAACATAATGTATGCAATATGAGTTTTAATCAATCTAATGGATGACACCACATAATGTATAACAATCATGGATTGTAGTTGCTTTATCTCTTTGTGAAAGATAGTACACCCATATGTGAGATGCAATTATTTATTGTTTTCTATTCATAAGCTTTTGTAAATTAAAAGAATATGTATAATATAATCAGTGGCCATCTAAATATCATTTTTGACATCCATCCGATATCTAATTATATAGTACAAATAATTCTAATAAACAAACTCTCATAAAAGAAATTGATGTTTTGATGATTGCATTGAAAATTGGTTGTTGCTATTTGGGAATTTTTGAGGTTTACCATGAGACTCAAACACCCTAGTTGACTGATCAAAAGTTGTATACTAACCATACTAGACTTCTGAAACATAAGGCTTTCGCTAGGATAGGCCCTAACTATTCATTATCCCTATGTGTGCAAATGAGTATATTAAGATAAGGCATAAGCATACCCCGATGTCAGGTGGGATTCTTTCAGCCCATTGCTAAGATTGGGGGTCCGCAAATGTTTATCCAATCCTAGGTTTAGATTTTAGTTGGACTAGACCACTAGGTGATACAGGACACCTGAAGCTAGCTCTTCCACATTCAAACATTGGTCTGCACAAAAGCGAAATGCTAATGTATCAGACATATCATCATGCGTAAGGTATAATAGTGCTGACAATTCCAGGGATTCAAGTTCACTCCCTTCTTTTCTTCAATTTTTTGGGATACTTGCTCATATAAAGTGATAAAAATCACTATTTATTTTTGTACTATAGTGACAAGAATCACTATTTATTTTGTACTTTTTTTTTTCTTTTTCTTGAGCAAGGGATTTGATACTGATTTTAATTTCTTTGTACAATTTTATCTTCATTTGATCTAACTTTTTAGGATTTACATTTGATAATTTGCTTCAAAAACTTCCTTTGGGGATTTTACTTTGGGGAACTATTTCTAGGATATCGATCTTATGATATCAATATGGGATATCAATCTGGGATGTCGATCTATGATATCGATCTAGGGTATCAATCTAGAGGATTGATCTAGGATATCACTCTAGGATATTGCTCATTTTAACGTAAGCAAGGGATTCTAGGTAGGGAATAAACTTGTCCTTTTGCCAATTGCCAACATTTCTCATACCATCCACACAGAGGGATAAGCAAGAATAAAATTTTCACCTCAGGATACCTAGTCCTACTTCATGGCTTTCATATTCCCCTAGTCCTTATTAGGATTGTTTAATTTGTTGATTAGTGATAGAATTATGATATGCTAAGGGCTATACTAACTAGACCTCAACTACAAAAGCAAAGCAAGCTTTCTATCAACTCTTGAGAAGACCTCTAGGTATGGTTGAATGACCAGAAAACCCTAGTATATTCTTCATAGCAACAATTGGGGTTGTGTTGAAAAACACAATTACTCACAAGGGTGATAAATGGATGAAAAATATAGTGCATAGATGCATGATTGAAACACAAACATGGTGTCATTTGTAAGATTGTAAACACAATTTATTCTAATGCAAGAGTGATGGATGAATATGCCTAATGCAATGCAAAGATGAAATGCATGTGGAAAATGCAATGCAATGATGCAAATGAAATGCAAATGTTTTTTATTTTTGATATTTTTCCAATTTTTTTATGGATTTTAACATTTTGTTTGACCAAAGAGCTTACAGATACCTTTGGAGCCTTTTAGGATTGACCAAGTGGTTTTGAGAAACCCTTGGAGCCTTTTAGGATTGACCAAGTGGTTTTGAGAAACCCTTGGAGCCTTTTAGGATTGACCAAGCGGTTTTGAGAAACCCTTGGAGCCTTTTGGGATTGACCAAGCGATTTTGAGAAACCCTTGGAGCCTTTTGAATGACCAAAGGGCTTTGAGAAACCTTTGGAGCCTTTTAGGATTTAGGCATAAAACGCTTTAAGATGAAGGATATTGAGAGGTTCAAGCTCTTCAACTCCTCCAAGCGATGTCAAGCGATATGTCCCAGGTCCAATCTTCTCTGAGATCATATAAGGACCTAACCAGTTAGCCATAAATTTGTCTCACATTTTTGGTGGTAAATTTGAGTTATGTTGGTTCTCTTTCAACACAAGATCACCAACCTCAAAGTCTCTCAGATGGACTTTGCTATTGTAAGCTCATTTTAAGCGCTCTTGATAAACATGGAGGTGCTCGAGGGCATTCACACGATGTTCATCAAGTAGCATCAATTGATCTAGGTGAGCTTGTCATGCGGTGTCATCATCAATGAACTCTTTCAATGTGATGCGCAACATTGGAATTTCCAACTCTAAGGGCATAATGGCCTCAACACCATATACCAATGAAAATGGAGTTGCCCCAATGGGAGTCTGAATACTAGTCCTATAAGCCCATAAAGCAAGGGGTAGCTGGATGTGCCAATATTTGTGGTGCTCTTGTACCATATTTTTCAAGATGGAGACCACTATCTTATTTGAAGCTTCAGCTTATCCATTTGCTTATGGATAATATGGAGTCACAAAACTATGTTTGATTCTATACTTAGACGTCAAAGCTCTCATAATTTTGTTCTTAAATGATGTTCCATTATCCGAAACTATCTTGGATGGTATCCCAAAATGACTTATGATATTGGTGAGTATAAACTCAGCAATACGTACTCTAATTGTCATTGTTAAGGGAATGGCTTCCACCCACTTAGTGAAATACTCAGTAGCCATGATAATAAAAGTATGTCAACCCGATGATGGAGGAGAGATCTTACCAATGAGATCAAATCCCCACTGAGCAAATGGCCAAGCCGCTTGAATGGGTTGTAAGGCCTATGATGGCAGGTGCATAAGATTAGCATGATGTTGACATTTAATGCATTTCTTGACATACACATTGCAATCCTTCTCCATAGTGGGCCAATAATAACCCATGCGAAGGATGCACTTGATGATAGCCATGCCACTAAAATGGCCACCGCACGTACCATCATGAGCTTGCAAAATTGCCCAAGATGACTCTTGGGGCTCAAGACAATGAAGGAGAACTCCATCGTAGCTTCTACGGTACAGGATGTCTGCTAACAAGACATACTTTGTCACTTTCTACTTAAATGTGCATTTTAGGCACGTGAAAATCCTTGAGGGATTACACCAAGTCTAAGGAAGTCATATATCTATGATGTCCAATTATGATAAGCTTCAACTTCGACCGACAAGACAACATGTTCCCCCTATGGTTCTACATTGGCAAATGCAGACTAGGAAACAACCTTATGGTGAATGGTAATACCACTCCCCATCGGATCCTACGAGATCAAAGACCCCCAAGATGCTCTCTTGAGAAAGTCTCTAGCTCTGTAGAACCATTCATGATTTGGTTCTACATGAATCATGTTGATTGACTCTTTGTTATCCAATGCTTCACTGCACAATAGAGTGTGACAATATTTTTACATGGATGGTAGTGAAATCGATAGATGGATTCTGAGGGATTAGAGATCCCAAAGATGCCATTGTGTCTACAAATCTATTGGATGAATGAGGGATTGCCTCGATGTCATACCATTCCAATCGAGCTAGATAAATGTCAACAAGATCCTTGTAAGCTTTCAATACCGAACATCGACATTGAAATAATCCCTTAACTTGGTTCACAATGAGAAGGGAATCACCAAAGATATTTAACCTTTTTATCTTCATGGTGATAGCTATTTGGAGACCCAAAATTAGGGCTTCATATTCAACATTGTTATTAGTGCAAGGAAAGTCTAACTTGAATGACAAGGGCATTGGAGCTCCTTGTGGCATGAACAACACTATTCCTGCACCACCCCTTGCTCACACTTCGAACCATCGAAGAACAAGGTCATATCAACTTTGTTATCCAGTTCTTTAAGTTTGGGTGCTTCTGATAAGGCAAATACTGCATCATCAAGAAGCTCTATGGTGAGGGGCCTACTATTTTTGAGAGGTACCTCAACCAGTTGATCTGCTATGACTTATCCCTTAATGGAATTTTGGCTTATGAATTCTAAATCAAATTCTATCAGTAGCATGATCCACTTCATAGTACATGTATTATGATATGTCTTGCTCATCATATACTACAAAGGATTTTGTTTGGATATGACATATGTCGTATGACTCAACATATAGTGTCACAATTTCTTTGTAGTGAACACTACTGCTAAACATAACTTTTCCACATATGCATATCCGAGCTCATAGCTCACCAAGGTTCTGCTAATGTAATATATGGCTTATTCTTTGCTTTGCACATTCTTTTGGGCTAACATGGTTCCCAATGCAAATTCGGTTGTCAATATATATAACAGAAAAGGCACATCTAGCCTTGGTGGAGCTAGCACTAGTGGCATCACCAGGTATTGCTTAATTTCAGCAAAGGCTGCTCGATAGTCCTCATCCCAATTGAATGGGACCCCCTTGTGTAGCAGTCGATTCATGGGTCAACATTTATCCGATAATTGAGTGATAAATCACTTTATGGATGCTACTTTGCCCTGAAGGCTTCTTAATTCTTTGATGTTTGTGGGGGACGCATTTCTAGAATAGCCTTGACCTTTTTGGGTCAACTTTGATGCCTCATTTTGAAATGATGAATCCTAAGAGCTTTCCTAAAGTTACGCCAAATACGCACTTCTTAGGATTCAACCTGACATTATGCTCTATCAGGTGATCGAAGACCTTCTTCAAGACCTCCGCATGCTCAGAACGCAATAATGACTTTGCCAACAAGTCATCAATGTAATCCTCTAAGATCTTATGCATATAGTCATGAAAGATATATGTCATAGCCCATTGATATGTGGCACCAACATTTTTAAGGCCGAATGGCATAACTTTATAGCAAAATGTCCCCCATGGCATTATAAACATGGTTTTATGCTGGTCTTCGGGCTTAATCCAAATTTGATTGTAACCAGAAAAATCATCCATTAAGGAGAGCATCTCATGACCTGTAGTTGCATCTACAAGAGCATCGATATTCGACAATGGAAATGAATCCTTTGGTGTTGCCTTATTTAGGTCTCTAAAATCCATACAAATATGGATCCTTCCATCAGGTTTTCCTATAGGCACCATATTGGATACCCATTCTGGATAGTCGATGGAGATGACAAACTCTACATCCAACAACTTTTGCAACTCATCCTTAACCATTAAGGCTACTATTGGATGCATCTTCTTGAGTTTCTGCTTGATTGGCTTCTTTGATAGATCTAGCGAAAGGTTATGAGTAACCAATTTTGGATCTAGACCCGACATATCTTTGTAAGTCCAAGCAAAGAGATCAGGTCTCTCTCTCAATAGAGGGATGAGGTTGGCATGCTCATCAAGAGTCAAAGTCTCCCCAAATTTAACCTTCCTTGGATTGGTGGGATCATTACTGATATCCACTTTGAAGGTCTCCTCTACTGACATATGGGATCCCTCCTCAAGCTGATGAGGCATAGGGATCAAGTGGATGTCATCTACTAGGTTTATAGGTTCCTCATTGGAAGCATCCTCAGCATGATAGACATCATGTGCATAGCCTAGCACAAAATGGAAAGGTTGCAACATTTCTTCATTAGGGAAGAAATATTCAGGCTCTAGTGGTGAATCAACATGATCCCAATCAATAGCATCTACATTTAGAGGCAATGGTTTGGATGGATCAGCTGGATTATGGAGTGGAGTGGTCAAATCAATGGAGATCATGTTGATGAAATGGATCATATCTCCAGGACCATGTGCAAGTGACTCATCATTAACAAAACTTCCATCCTCGAGATGTGGTTCTAGGGGTATGGGGATCTCTAGATCCAGTCCATGAATAGACTATCAGATGGGATCATTGGGCTCAAGGAGCTCCATGTACATCGATGGATCAAGAAACACCATATGATAAATCATATTAAGATTCGATGGTCTCCCTCTAAGGAGAGGATGGAGATTGATCTCTCTATGCATATCCTCAACCATATACGATGCATTATGATAGCGTAAGTAGGGAGGTCCTAAGTAGGCTCTCTCTATCTCATCTTCTTCATCACTATCATAATACAGGCCTTCATCGCTACCCACTAGAATGGGATGCTCTAAAATATGGCCCCATATAGGTTATCTCCTGATCGCTATCATCACTATCATAGAACCAGGTACAAATACCATAAATATGAAGGTGCTGAGTAAACTGGCTCAACTTCATCCTCAGATTGATCATTGTGTGAGGATAACTCAACATCATCTATTCTAGAATCATAGTCTGGTCCATCACTTTCGATGATGGATACTGCATGAACGTCCTCAGAAGCAACTTCTAATTCGATACTCATAACTGTATCTAGATTCTAGAAGTGCATACCAATGTCATCGATAGCTCCATGAATTTGATTATCCAAGTTAGCTCTTGGAATAGGTTCTGGGCCGGTCTCCACCAAGATGTTCACATGATATCTCTCGGGTGGATCTATAGTGACATAAGTCACTAGCCGATTATCCCTCTAAAATATAGAAGGATTAGGGTGATATGGATTGAAGTCAACTTCACCCCCAGACTAAGGTACAGGTGGTCTAAAGATACCATGAGGAGTTCAGCCTATCCTCCATTATAGAATCCCAACCTGAACCTATCAGTAGGTAATTGATACTATGGTTCTATAGGCTTCTTACACCCCTACTCGAATAGTCCGAGACCATAACCATGCCAATGGTAACACTCAAAGTATCACATGGCATAGTCCAGGTTAGAAAGATAATGAACATTCATAGTGAATGGTTCATTATCATCCTCATCCATGGGCATGGGAGATGTAAACTGGTCTAGCCCTCCATAGATGAAGTTGGTTTGGTTAGGTGGTACCCCCAATGGTTCCACCATCCCTATGGGAAGGTGATGGGCTCATGGTCGGCCCATGTCATGTGCAGTCTCGATAATCGGTGTGAACATCACATTCTACATAATGTATTCCCCTAATCTAGGATTAACCAAATGGATGGTCACCTACGGTGCAGATGACCCTACTGAAGACGCAGGTGAAGCAGGCTGAAGTGCCTCTTCGACTCCTCCTTGAACTTCCTCTACTTCCATGGGAGTAGGGGCTTCAATGATAACTAGCTTGGGCATTTGCTTTATCTTATTTTTACCCACATTTTCTTTCAACTTCCTATCATCCCGTTATATCATAGATGCAATCGATCTAATAGAAGTAGTTATCGTGTGCTCCGATCATTGAGATACAGATATTGTAGGTCTAGCACACACTTCTTTGATTTTACCTCCTAGATCTTTGATTGGTGATACTGGTCACACATCCAGGTGCATTGAGGGGAGCACAAATTCCCTAGAAAATCTGCTAGATTCACGTATTTAAAGGGTTCTTCATCCGAAGGCACCACGTGAACCTATCCCTCATGAATGTATTTGATACACTGATGTAAAATAGAAGGGACACAATGCATTTCTCTGATCCAAGGCCTCCCTAGAAGTATATTATACTGCATAGCACCTTTGATTACGTGACACATCATCGAGATGGTCTTCAGTCCCACCTGGATAGGTAAAACTATAGTACCGACCGTCGAGCATAATGCATCATTGAAAGCTCTCAACGTGAAGGTAGAAGGGATGATATGCATCTTGGGTAACTTCAAGTGAGTTAATGCCTTGGTAGTTATGATATTGATTGATGACCCCATGTCAATAAAAACCCACTTGAATGGTTTATGATTCACATGCACGCGATGATATGTAATGATGGGTCTGCTATAATAATGGAAACCATCTTGACTTCATGGTCATGAAATTGAATGACCGATTCCTGACACTATTGCACATGCCCCACGAAGTGTGTAAATACTTTAGGATCCTGAGGCTGCACTTCTATGGACCTTAAGATGTCCATGAGCATCTCCCTATGCTTAGGAGACTACTGAATTAGCTCATAAATTGACAACTTCACTAGAGTTATCTATAGGTTTTGGACCAACCTACTCTTGATGGTCACCACCGGTCTAGTTGGTGGGTCGGGCACATGCTGGGCTAGCCTTGGAGGAGGTACAACTTGGACTCTAATAGGCATTAGAGGTTGATTCGATCATTCATACCTCACATTTCTTGTGACAATGTTGACCATTCCGATGAACCCCTAGGTTGGTGGTTCGATGCGAACTTGGTTGACTTGGCCAACATTATTCTTTGGTACCTCATGATTTGGTAGAGGATTTTTGTAAATCCCCATATTTTGATTATCAGGTGCTTGTGGGTTGTCGACAAGAAGCGTACCTCTTTCGATCATATTTTGCACAAGATGTTTGAAAGACCAACATACCTCGATGTCATGGCCTTTCAATCGATGAAAGATGCAATAATGATCATCCTTGTAGCCCTTAGGCTTAGGTTGATTTGGGTCCATTAACTTGACCTCGGGTAAGTTTATAGCCTTCACCTCACATAACTGATGAAAAATTAAAGCCAAGGACTCCGATAACTAAGTGAATACATGAGGTGGGCATTGCTCTTTATTTTTACCCTTATAATTGTTATTGCACTACTCATATTGCATAGGAGGAGGTTGGGCCTGATAATTTTACTTTTGTTACCCTTTTTCTCCCTTTTGAAGGTTCAACACCACCTGATTAACATGGGTCGACTTGGCCTGATGTCTCTCAGTACTTTTCTTGTGTCCCCTCCTTATTCCTAAGCTTCAAGTTACCCTCCTATAACTTGATATCCTCAATCACCTTGGCTTGCACCAAAGCCTCTTTGAATGTCTAGTATTGCTACAACTATAGCAATAATAAAATGTGTTTGGCACAACTCTTCATGAACATTCATATTAATTTAGAGGATGGGATGGAGAATGGTAGCTTTGCCATCATTTTCCTCCATAATTTTCCATAATCCATCACTGGCTCATCATCATGTTGCGTTAGAGCGGCCAGGTCGGATAAGTTTACCTTCTTCTTGATGTCGAAGGAGAAGCATTCAAGAAATGCATCAGCTAGTTGTTTGAAACTAGTGATGTTGTGCCTCTTTAATTGGTTGAACCACTCTCGAGCTAGGCCTGAGAGGGTCATGATGAAGGTGCGTAGGAGCAAAGCATCATTGCTCTCAATATGAAAGCACATATCTAGAAAACTAGTCACGTGCTCCTATGCATCTTCCTCTCCTTGAAACTTTTCTAGTCTAGGCATCTTGAAATGCTCAAGATATGCTAGAATAGGCACTGATATGCATAGAGGTTCATTGTGAATTTTGTTCAAGGTAGGCTTCTGATAAGTCATTCCTTGCTTCTCTATGGCTTGGACCTTCTCTGCTAAGGTCTTGTAGGCTTGTGAGGAAAGAAACTCCTCCTCTCGAGATTGCCTTGGAGGCGCCTTCGGAGGTAGATTCTTCCTCGATCGAGGTGGGGGACTAGGCTCACCCTCCTCCTCGAATTGGGAGATTTTAGGATATTCTTGTTCTAATTCCTCTCCCACTTCATTCTCATACTACCTATGCTCATGTTGTTCGGATGTTGGATGTCGATCTCTATGTTGAGTCATATGGCGAGTATGTGTGTCGATGTTCTCAAGGTGTAACTCGGGCTGTGAAGCCACTCATCTATCGACACGCTCCCTGATCTCACTATGAGGAGGTAAACCGATGCTAGCCAATCGATCCTCTCTCTACATGCTCCTTCTGATCGAGGATGCATTGTTCACGCATGCACTATTCATATAATTTCTATCTTATGAACCTCTACCTCTGAGTATTCTCATTTTTGAGGTGCTCTTTCTCTACATGAACATCCTCCAATTGATCTTGGAGAATCTATCATCTCTGCTCTGACATCAGTCTATGAGCTCTATCAACATGATCGACCATCTGAGGCCTCTGAGGGGTGCGCTCTATTCGAGCGACTTTATGAGTATGTCCTCCAATGGACTGATTTACCACACTCTTGCCTCGATCTATAAAGATGGCATTCATGTCAGGTTATCTCCTATACTCAGTGCCTGCATGCGATGCAGGAGCATGCATATCTCGAGAATGCTTGGAGCACTCTCCATGTTCTTGGGTAGTCCTAATGGTGCTTGCACTACACACGCTCACAGGTAGGAGGGTGCAGGCGTAGGCTTATATCCTAGATGCCCTAGGACCTTGTCTAGACCATCCAACTATTTGCTATGCCATGGCTCATGAGGTGGCATACCATTTATTCCCACTTTGGATATATCTATGGTGAACGTGGTGGGTTCACCCCTATAGGGAGTCTATGTGGGCCTATGCTCGAAAGCAGCCCTCTCGATTCACCCCTGAATGGGTGGATCTTGGACATATCTAGACTCTAATGGTGGAGGTCATGAACCTCCCTTAGATACAGGTCGAAGGGGTACCAATCTGGATCCCTCGATGACATATTCTTTAGCTGAACCCATGGATGCCCATGGAATGTGGTCATGGTATATGCTACCATATGTGGAACCCCCATGCTGGGATGTCCCATGCTCTGATATATGTATAGAGGGATGTCTAGTACTTCCTCTAATTGGGGTATTCTCAATGGAATCCCCTCATGTGGAATTATCCCCTCTAATGCTCATTGAATGATGTCCAAGAGGATTAAGTGATTGAGGGTATTCCACATCATGTTGTGCACTAGGTGGAGCTTGGGCTTCGATCTCGGGTCTATGCCCGGATCGGCCTCTCCATGTTTGCACCATTATGTATCCTATGTCTAGATTTAACTTTTATTAGCATGCAAAGAATACAATGATGATTATCTCCTTTTACAATTTTAAAATGAGCCCTAAACTATTTGATGTGTTTTCAATTTGTTGTATCAATAAAGTAACTCTTATCATGTTTTGCAATACGTTGATGATTTTCTCAAATTTTTAATGGCTTTCACCTATATGCTCATAGCTCGACAACCTAGCTATGAACTCTAGGTCACGTAATCCCCCCAAAGTGTGGTAATGAAGTCCACACCCGGGAAGGGAGCACAAGTCCTCCTAGATCCTCACCCAATCTCACCCAATCAGTGTTATACCCTTCAAAGAGAAGTACATGCAAATTTTCTAGGCTACGAATGGTTCTTGGATCCGGTATTGGTCTAGTAACAAGAAGGTACGAGGGAGTTGGGCCAACGGATGGAAATCACCTCCACCATCATTGAAACCCTACTAGTGGTTGGATGTGACTCCCAACTCACTAGCATTTAAGTGTGTCGTGGTGTGTGTGTGTTCTTTTTAATTTGCATAAAGGAAATATGCATAATACAACATTAACATGATCATTTCCTACATGATATGCAACAAAGAATATTTGATATTCAGAAAGTATGCATGCTACATCCTACATGACCTTTTGACAATGCAACTTTATGATGTAAATGGCCTTTGATTTGGCCTCAAGCATGCAAAATCAACACACAAATTATTCTAGCACATTGGAGTCTAGGGCGGACTGCAATCAGAGGTCCATTATTCCTAGCAATGCCTAGCAAAAATTAAAAACAATAACCCTAAGGACCTAATTCATTTTATCCTTCTTTCATGGTTATCCTACTTAACTTTCATTTTTTAGTCTCTAGAAAAACACAGACAAAAAATAAAAACAGAGAGTGTTAGAAGGACCTACCTCAAGTCCTCATCTGATTAAGCTTTTAATCCTACTCTATGATTGATCTATTGCTGACCATGGCTCTGATGCATGGCTACGACTATTGCCCATGCCTGTCAACCATGGGCCAACTTTTTCCCATGGATGTCAGCCATGGTGAGTACCTACCATAAAAACACAACCACAATCAGTAAATTATGGCAAAAATGTGGAGTTCCACCATGATCACCTTCTGTAACCACCAAAAAGGCTCACACCTAGATAGATCTATTGCAATTAAAGAAATATAACAACTGAAACATGCACCAATTGACAACAAAAGGAATGAAAATACAAGAATCCTTTATTAATTCCAAATTGAGTCAAGTTACATATTCATCCCTCTTAGGGATACCCATTTTGATACTTCAATTACAATAGATCTAATTCCCTTTTAGGGTAGATGTGAATCAAATGCCTTCTAGGGTGACACGAACTGCTCTAGGGTGTCGATGACCCTCTTCTCCATGATTAGAGGTATTTGTTGCCTTGCATCCCAAAACCCTATTAGTCCTGCATGCAATAAACAACAAGAAACATTAAAAGCAAAGGAGGCCTCTCTTGATGAGGCTTTAAAGGATATTTCACAAAATATAACATGATAAGCATATAATCAAGAAAATGCATAAAACATGGTAAACCTATATTAATCATGAAATATCACCATTGAAACATGTAAAAAAAGTACTGATCTATCTATCTTATTTACCAAATTAAAGCATAAAAACATGAAAAAACAATTGCACTAATTACTAAATTAACAAATGAAGGAAATCTAATTAAATCCTAATTCATCGTATAAATCTCTAAAATACAAATTAAACCTATATTAAGCATAATATAATCTAACTAATTAATATAAAAAAACAAGGGATCATATCATTTGCTCACCTGAGTCATGATGGGCACTATTCACCATGGCTGACAGCCATGGGAGCTGAATAGGTTTGCCCTCCAAATCTAGGCTTAATCTCTGATCCACCTTGCCAAATTGATGGTCAAGGGTCGCCTCTATGTCCTCTAATAGATTTGGTGGTTGAATTGATCAGATGGTGCACGGATTGCATGAATTGGCATTTCTTGGCTCTCCTAGGCTCCTAGGACCTCCATGGCAATGTGATCTCCAATTGGGTAGCAAAAGTGTCCCTCTCAATGCACCTAGGTGAGTATGCAATTCGATAGGGCTTCACTACTCAATTGATTATGCTTCTCTCACTTTTCCCCAATTCGGAGGGGGATTATATAGCAATTGCCAAGGGGCTAGGAGTAGCTTCCTCATGAAGCTAAGATCAATATTGGGTAGTTGAGCTTGTTGGATGGAAGGATCCAGAACCTTCCTCACTCAAACCGCTCCAATCCGCAACCAATTGGCCATTGCAACCAATTTTGGGTCGGATGAAGGCCAACTGATTTTGAGTGCTGACCATGGATGACAGGCGTGGTGAGCACTGCTAACCATGGGTGTCAGTAGTGGCTAGCACTGACTAGGCAAAGATGCCCAAATGAGTGGTAAAAACCACTGCTATACCTTGGATCTATCCAAAGGTCTTCCATATGGTCTTCTAGCATGTCCCATATGAGTAGTCACCTCGACATGATGCATTTTAGGTGTCTACGAATACAATGATGATTGAGTGTCACTCCTCATAGATCCTAACTTTTCTATATTTATTTGATCTATCAACATAATTTTTTAATCCTAGCTTATCTTGAGCCTATCGTAGATGAAGACAACTATAAGGTGGAGGATATCATGAATGATCCTCCCCAAGATGATCCCTTAGACTATCTAGAAAAAATATATATTTTAGAGGATCATTTTTGTATATCATAATTATAGTTGTCTTCTAACAAATTGACAATAGTCAACCAACATTGGATCCTATAGATGGGGATGCAACCAGCTCCTCCTCAATTAGAAAATAAATTCCATATTCTAATTGAAGAAACCATAGACATCAATATTTAGACTCTATATGATCCCAAGATCCTTAATCTAGGCAAGTTCTTAAACCCAACTAAGCATAAAAATATACCAAGCTCTTGATAAATTTCAAAGTTATATTTGCTTGGTCATATGTTGGCATGCCCAAAATTGATCCTTCTCTAGTTTTCCACCAGTTGTCACCCCTAGTGAAAAAATTGTAAATAAATAATTATGGAAAATATACCTAAAAGTTACACTTTTAGTCAAAGAGGATCTCTAGAAGCTCCTTGATGTCAGCTTCATAAAATCCATTGACTCTTCTAACTGTATTTCTAATAATGTATCTATCACCAAGAAAATAGGTAGTATTAGAATATGCACTAACATTTAGGATGTCAAAAAAGTATGTCCCAAGCATAACTTCCCTCTATCCAATATCAACATGATTTTTGATTTCATCAATATGTGATATATTATCTCTCATAGATGAATTCTCAAGCTACAATCAGATCAAGATTTCTTTTGAGGACCAATCCAAAATAGCTTTCACCACCCTATGGGGAATGTTTTGTTATTAAGTTATACCCTTTGGGATGAAAATACAAGATCCACATACCAATGAGCCATGATATGATGCATGACATCAAGGAAGACTATGTTGATGATCTTATTGATTGGTCTTTAAACTAGGAAGATCATGTTCAAGACCTAATACACATATTCAAGTGGTTAAGGGAGTACAAGGTATTCCTAAATATTAAAAGTTCATCAATAAAATTATTGGGGTTCATTATATCCTAGAAATATATTGAATTTGATCTTGATAAGATATCATTATTCATCAATATGTAACCCCCTCAAACCTTAACCCAACTTAGTAGCCTCTAAGATAGAATCTAGGCCATTCGAAGGTTCATCTCCCAACTAATCAACAAGTGGCAACCATTCACTAGGCTTTTAATAAAGGATACAGTCTTCAAATAGGATTTTGAATGCTAATCTACCTTTAATGCTCTCAAATCCTACCTTTTATTCCCTCCTATCCTTGTCCCACCTAATCCTATTAGGCCTTTTTTGCTATACATAGTGACCACTGACCATAATTTAGATGACATGTTGGTACAGTATGATGACCAACATAGGAAAATAGTTATCTATTACATTATTTTAACTTTGGTCAATTATAGTTTGGTATACACCCTTTGAATATTTTTCTAGTCATAGTTTTTACCTCTCAAAATATTAGACACTTTGTGCTTAGCCATATGACCTTTTTCATCACAAGGGTTGACACTTTATGCTATCTTATATCTAAACCTCATATCTCAAGAACTACTAAGTGGGTCATCACACTTTGTAATTCAATCTTGAGTTCAATAATTAGAATTCTATGGAAGGTCAAATAATTTTTGACTAATTAACAATAATACCTTTAATGGCTATCCAATCCTTGATGGTAAACTTTCTTAATGAGTCATTTTTAACCTTGAAGTCAACCACCTTGACTCTTAGACTCTATACTTTGATGGAACTATATGTGTTAGAGAAGTGGGTTAGGAGTCATTTTGGTCACTTTTCAATCATATTTAATACCTTTATCCTTCAAGCTTAAATTTTCCTATACCAACACCATAAACTATGAATTTCTCATCATGGGGTTACATGTTACATTACCTCTCTAGCCATTATTCTTTCTATGTTTAGGGATTCTTAATTGGTATTCAACCAAGTCAATGGTATTTGTTAAACCAAAAATGATAAGCTCAAGCCATATAAAGACATCATCAATAAACTAATGGTTATTTTTGATAAAATCATTGTTGTAGCAACTATCATGCCAACATTATGGTCTCAACTACATTCTTGATCCCATTAGATCTAGATGACAAAAAATCTATGATTGTCATTCCATAAATTAGGGATCCTTCAAACCTAGAATCTAGTTATCTTCTCTAAAAGTCTTTTCCATAGAAGCAACTTCATTCTTTGTTCTTGGTACAAGGATATATTCACTTATCTCAAGAATGGCATGTTGCTTGGTCATTTAAATTATAATTAGCACAAGAATCTCAAGTAATAAGCCTTTAGGTGTGTCATTATTAGTGAGATATTATACTATCATACATTTGAAGGCATATTTATTAGGTACCTAGACTCAACTAAATCCCAACTAGTCATTAAAAAGGCCCATGATAGATCATCTACTAGTCACTTTAGCAGTGTCACCATTGCTAAGAAACTTGTATAGATGGGTTATTATTGGTCTTCCATAAACAAGGACTCTTATTACTATTTCAAGAGGTTTGATAAGTGTTAAAATTATGACAACCTTTATCCACACCCTTTTACAATACCTCCAATCCTTGACCTCACCATGGCCTTTCTCCATTTAGAGATTGGATATTATTAGGAAGATAAACCTCGTGTCATATGATGGACACAAATTTATTATCATGGTTGCTAAATATTTTACCAAGTGGTTCAAAGCTATACCATTAGCCTCAACTACTAGAGTCTAGGTCTCCAAGTTCATTCTTAATCATATTCTTTGTCATTATCGCATCCCTTCTTTTAAAATCTCAAACAACATAACATATTTTAATAACAAGGATATCTAGAAGATTTGTGCTAAGTATAAGATTCAACACAAATGGTCCACTCTTTATTATCCTCAAGGCAACATCTGATCTGAAGCCTTTAACAAAACTATTATCAAAACCCTCATGGAGCTCATCACTAAGACTAGTAGAGATTGGATATCTTACTATATCATATCTTATGGACCTAACACACTATTTTTAGAACTCCCATTGGTGTGATGCACTATGTTTTAGTCTACAAAATTGAAGCAATATTCCCCTTTGATCTTGAGGTTACTTGTGTATTTTTTTATAGGACACCTATGGTAGAGATGAATATCATCTTACCCATATCAACCAACTAGAATTACTTGATGAAATTTAATTCATGCCCTAGATCACCTAAGGGTCCACCAACAAATACATAAACCTACCTATGGAAAAAATGTAAGATCTTTATCCTTTGAACTTTATGATCTTGTTCTCATGGAGAATCAATAAATACCAATATTAACACAAAGCTTAAAGATAAATTTGAGCCTAATTGGCTAGGTCCATGCATCATCATGACCAATTATGATGTAAAGCTATCACTTTGCCACATTTGATGGTAAATAACTTAAAGAACCAATGAACATAATGCATCTTAAATGATTATATGACTAAATCTACATCAATTTACCATTTTGTTTTACTTGTCTCTCATTGCCTACTTGCATTTGCTTGACTCCATATTTTTTATCTACATATGCCTATCTTTACTTGGACTACCTATAGCATAGAGATTCAAGGATCTATGATGATATGCAAGTGATTATCATAACAACCCCATTTGTTACCACAAATTATATATATATATATATATATATATATATATATATATATATATATATATATATATATATATATATTCATCTTTCATGAGGCAAGGGTCATAATCATGAACTAATATAGAATAATTTTATTTGGATTGTAAGCTATCAAGGCAAATAGAATAAAGAGATATTAAGACTTGATCAGAGTCATTCTAAGTAGAAGTGATCAGCTTCTACGACACCCTCATATCACTCAGATATGAGAACATTGGCCAAGCATTAGATTTCATCCCTCTTAAAAGAGAAATCACCCGCAACCATTATGTCTAGTATATAGGTGAATACCTTGAAGATGGAAAACCATCATAATGAAATAACCTCAACAATGGTTATTCATAGATCTTAGATCCTACCCACATATTCTCGATGGGATAACAAAATCACTATACGTGATTAAAATTACATAATCCTTGGAATGCCATATTAAGCATGATTATATTACCTTATACCTCTTAAGGCTTATTTCAGGTTATCATAATGTTTCAGGTTATACCAACCAGGAATGTTTATGAAGTGATCATAACCCAATTAATTCTTAAGGAGTAGAATCCATTACTTTATAATTCTTGAGATTATATCACACATGAGATATTCAATTGAGCAATATTTACATTCCATTTGGTGGAAATTACCTTAAACTTGTTGTGTCAAGCCAATATAACACGGCCTTTGGCAAAGTGAACACAGAGAACAACAAACAACAATGTCTGGTTGAAAAGCTCGAGTTCTAATAAAATTCACACTCCATTGATATATGCACTTGAAGTAAGCTATAATATTGAAATTATAGTGATGCGACCATGCTAAATATGGATATGAGATAAATATAAGTAGCTTAACATAACAACACATTGCATGGTGCCAATCATCAGAGTTGAACTCGACTATGAAATAGAAAGACAATATACACAGATGGAAGATTATAAAAAAAACAATGGTGATTATGTTTCACAATGAAAGGTAAACTTTTATACCATACCTATGATAGTCTAATACCATCTATTACTATGTCTTTCATTGGTGTGTCGACAATATCTTTCGATGACATCACCCCATTTCGTCTTATCGATAGAGATGACTATGGTACTCAAATTTTTCATTGGTGATCCTTATCAGAGATAGATGAAGATACTCAGGGGTGATCTCGAATAGGTAATATTAACTAGAAAATACCCTAGGACACGGTAAGGATAAATATGATGTCTCTCCTTTAAGAACCCAAAGATCAGAATGGTGATTAATAAATGGTTGGTACAAAATTTTGAGCATAGAGCAACAACAACAATTGTCTATACAAATGATAATTAGATGTAGACCCTCCAGTCTATCCTAAACTTGGTTGTGATGATACAGTGTTATTTCTACCTATGATAAATTATTAGATAGCCCAGTATTTCCTATGTCTCAAATCTAATCAAGGAATAGCTATAAGAAAAGATGGAAACCTTGCAGATCTAGGGTGCAATACCAAAATGAACTGACACCGATAGTTTAGTGTTTGGATAACCCAAAGGGCTTGGCATCCTTTTTATTAATTATTTTAATATAAGTAGTTCTCCAACCCCTACTAGTGAAATGAATGGTTGAATAAATTCATTACCCAGGGTGCCTTCTTATGGTGGTGCAATGGCATCGATATCTCAATGCATGCAGTCCTAGAAATAAAATGGATTTACCAATGAATGAATGGAATCTAGCCTATGCCATGCACAATCACACAGATGCCCCTAAGTCATGGATCCATCTATTATCATTTTCATATTCTATTTACAAGAATGGAACTAAACAATGTTCAACTTAATTTATCCAGAACATACATTAAAAATAGAGTCAACCAATTAAAGTAAACTATACAAACACTTAGGATTTTCATTTCACTTTATATTGGCCAAACAGTAATATAGATTATAGTGGATAGATCCAACCTAGAATTCTTCAACCACTTAATGCTCTCCTTGTGCTTCCCTCATCTTCTTCCTTCCCCAACCTCACATACCATAGCCCTCTTTTTTTTCTCAATCTTCATGGCAATTATAACTCTCTATCTTTTTGGCAAGAAATATGCTTCTAAATATAAGTTTTATTTATTATATTGTTTTTTTTTTGCTTTCTTTATTTTAGAAAATATGCTTCTAATTATATATTTATTTTATTTATTTTATCTTATTTTTCTCACCCCAAGTTAAAGCTTTCTTTAATATATATCTATATATTAATGGAAAGGAAATCCATAGAGATAAGAGCAAAATATTATCCAATATTTCAACCTTATGAAAGTAGCCATATGAAAGAAAGATTTATTATTGAAATCTACAAGGTATTTTTTTTCTTTTTTCTCATGTTTTAATCTAATCAATATTGAACAAGTTCATAAAAAAACAAACTACCTAATTTCCTTCTAAAATAGGATCAGCTAGATCAAATAAGCATGCTCAACAACTAAATCCTTTATTTTTAAAGATTTCACAAAATCATTATAAATTGCATGATATTATTTGTCATATTTTCTAGAATAATTTGTAAAATGCAAAACATTATCAATGTGCAATTTCAAAGTAAAAATCAACTAAACCAATCTTATGCAAATTAATCATGAAATCAAACATAAGTCACACACAAATGGCATACAATCACTCGATGCATGTGCGTAGTATCCCCCATCATCGTTTTTCCTTTGATTGGGTGGGACTTTTTTTAGATTAATACTCAAGTAACATCGACATCAGGGAGGTAACTAGTGATGATAGGAATATGAGCTTTACCTATTGAGTTGTCATAGTCATCATTTCCCTTCTCATCTCTTGGTGGTCAGTCTTCCATATATGAAAATAAATGTTCCTACCATCAAGCAACGTAGCATCATTTTATTTTGACAAATACACTGCAAATATATTAGACCTTAAAACCATCTATCACTACACAAATAGCATCTTAAAAATAGTCCTCCAAGGTGGGATGTGACATACTCCCCTCCTTAGATTAAATACAGTCCTCTGTGTTTTCTTGCATTATTACATAAAAAACAATAAAACATAGTTTTTGGCATAGTTTCCACTTTGCATAAGTGGTCCATAGTTCAACCTGTATTATTACATAACATCATTAAATAAATAAGGATAGTGTCTTTTCAAAATATTGTGCTTCCTCATAGTCTTGGAGTGAAACTCTAGAATTTTAGTTGATTCCATTGTAATGACTAAGGGATTCACCATCATTCATGAGTGATAGAGTAGCTTGCCCTTCCAAATTTGGAATTTTGGTGGCAACGTGGATTTTGTGATTCATCACAATTTTACTTGTTCCTGCATGTTGTGGGCATATTTTTGCATAATGTTGTCCCTTACATGTAAAACATCCCCCAGAGGACCTACATGTTTCTTTCTCTTTTCCTGCACAATGGAAGATGATTCTTGTAACTTGTTAGTCTCAGTTTTCTGAAGTCCCTTCCTAAAGCAAACTTTCTTCTTTGTTATATTTTGTTCTTGCTCCCACTTCATAAAATCAACACTCTTTCTCTTCCTTAAAATTTTTCGTTCAGGTTTTGAAAAAATGGCATAATTGAAAATAGACCTCTTTTTTTATAAATTGGACTCAACTTGCAATGCCCCATATTTGTACTTTTGAGCTTCCAAGTTATCTAGTAGTTGGCCCTGTTGGACTAGTTGTTCCTTAAGATCATTTACTCATTCTTTCAACTCAAAATTCATCGCAAAAAGGTCCTCCACCATTATGCTTAATATTTTCAACTTTCCTCCAAGACTTTTAGTTTGCTTCATCTTGCAAGATAATGTGTCCTTTCTGCTTTATGCTTTAAGGGCCATTTCCTAATATATAAAGAATAGTGTTAGATTACAATATTTTCTCAAGTTGTAATTCTAACTTCTATCTCATATCATTAATGTTTAAATTGATAAAATTCACCTTTGTTCATGACTACTATTGCTAGTCTATTAAGGCTATAACAAACTAGCTTACTCATGGAATAGTCACTTCTTATAAAAACACACGTTTATGACCTTCCTAATTTTAGTCTACTGATACACAAAACATGTTGCTTTATGACATATTTCATTGCTTAAATAGCACAAACCACATCTACTAATTTACGACAAAGCAAGATGATATCTTCAACCAGGGTAAAGGTTCAGGTTGCGGCTATATCTCGATGAATCGTTGCTAAATAAAATAGCAATATACCAGAATTCATCATGGTTGAGATGTTCAAATTCTTGACCAAAGGTCAAATTGTAATTAGAATTAATTAAAGAAAATATTATTTTATCTTGTCTTCAATACTATAGTATGCAAAATTTAGATATAACCAAAATTTAATCCAAGAACATCTACAGTCTGAGGATGGGTAGTTCTATGACTACGCTCTTTGAACTATATTAAATCTCTTTATCTTCTTTTAGGCTATATCTAGAGACTAAATTTCAACTCACTTAATTCTTATTCACACAATGTTCCATTTTGAGCCATTTGTCCTAGGCAATTAACAAGTTATCCATAATAATTCGTTAACCTTAATTCAAGGGGTCCTTTAGCGTATTTGAATCAACTTATAATCGCATTTGAAAATATGGAGTAGGTAAGTCAATAAATATAGATGTCAAGTAGTTTTCCAAAATAGTCTAAGGTACACCACTTAAAACCCATGGAAGGAGGGTTTGCTTAGCTCTTCCACTTTTGAACGATTGTGGATATATTCATGGGAGAAAGGAACTTAGACATCGATAATCTCAAGTACTGACTTGTCCTTATACCTCTTAAGGCTTATTTCAGGTTATCATAATGTTTTAGGTTATACCAACCATGAATGTTTATGAAGTGATCATAACCCAATTAATCCTTAAGGAGTAGAATCCATTACTTTATGATTCTTGAGACTATAGCACACATGAGATATCCAATTGAGCAAGATTTACATTCCATTACATTCTACTTTTTTTGCATCCATACAACCATTGAATACATCAAGTGCTAGTTGTTGAAAGGTAAAGCTAGCTAACTACATCATTCATAATTTCCCAATATATTCCAAAAAATAATTGACATAATCGTATATCATTAAATCATCAACATATTAAAATTAAGCATACATTCCTTGCATCATAGTACACATTGAAATAATCTAAGAATTGCATAACTATTTCATCAAGCATTTAACCATCTCATCCACTTAAATCATTTTTATTTTGAAGTAAAAACAACATGCACAAGAATTAACACATCAAACCACAAATAGAGTGACACATTGTTTATCCTGGGAACCCTCATGGGGAATAAACCCAACCTCCAAAATATGTACTTTCCTCATATTCATAAACTTAAGATGTCAAATATTACAAATATAGAAGGGCCACTATGGGTCCCTTTCAATTCACTATACATGGCAAGGAATACAACCATTCCTTATCAAATTCATGATGCAATTAAGGAATTTTCCTAATTCCCTTCTCTAAGTCATCATTGTATCATTAAGGTATTTCCCATACCAATAAGGAATCCATCTGTCCCTTTAAACTCATGATGCAATTAAGGAATCTATTGATTCTAAGCCATCCTAATAATTTTCATATGTTTATGATAATCATCGGAATATTATTTTGGAGAAGTCGTATCGATGTTAGAGAGAACCATATAAGTTCCCTCAAGAATGAATTTCAAATTCATTCTACTTAATTGACACAAATTCAATCCATGAATTAAAGTCCCATACCTTTAATTCATTAATAAACCAGTCTCCCTAAATTAATAATTTAAGCTAATAATTTAAATTATCTATCATTTCATAATTACATCCTGTTGTAACAACCCATGTCAGCCAACTTTCTCCTTAATATTAGGTTAATAAAAGTAAACCCTTAGAGGTTTAGCATGGGTAATATAAAGCTCATTATACTAAAGCTATTTCCTTTGATTATATACAAACCAATAGGGGTCTAATTCCCCATTGAGTACAATATATTAATCTATTCAAATGATTCTCAATTGCTATCAAATTTGCTTCCTAAATTTGATCCAAGATTCATTTCATTACTTTCCCAATCCTATCAATTTTCTTCCCAAATGTGAGCTAAATTTGCATCAAATATCCTACACAATTTTTATATTTCAATCCAAGGTTAGCTCTCAAATCAATTCATTTCCATAACTGGATCACAATATGCATTCAGTTATTTCATCCTCTATCATAAGGTTTACAAGAATGCATTTGTAAATTGTTATCAATTTTTTTCCAAAATCTGATCCAACATAATCTCTAATTATCTTGCTAATTTGGTTATCAAAATTCAATCTAAATATTATTTCTCTTATCTCCAAACGATACCAAATTTACCTCCAAGATTTGCTTTAATACTATTCAATTAATCTCTCAAAAGAGGGAAACCCCATAAATTCCCATAAATTATCTAGCATCAAGGTCTATTTACTTTTCTAATCCCAATCAACATGAATGCCATTTCTTTGATTGTCAGGGACGTTTGGAAGAGTCCCATACCTCTTCCTGGATAAACACCAATCCAATCCTTCCAAAACTAGAAGATCATCCATTCTTCTAGTGGATTCCATTCATTAAGAATTTCATAGTATGTATTTTACATACAAAATCTATAATTTCACTAAAATCATTACTTCCATTTACTTCTCACATTTATCATAGAAAATCACATATAATATCTATAACTTCATTTATTATCATTTGATTTCTAAATTTAATAAGAAAACCCAATATCATTTGATTTCTACATAAAGTCATTTAAAACTGACATTTTCAAAGACCAGTTATGAAGGAAAAATTAGATGAATCACTTTATATCTAAAATTCATCCTTCTTATCTAAAATAAGTATCCCACAAAACCCATATTTACAAATCTAAATGATTTCAATTTGATTTTCCAATCATTCCAAAAATAAAGGAAACTGCTTTAATAAGTGAGTAGATCTATAAAGCAAATACAACTTATTCAGTTGATTTCCCTTTTCTAATTCCACATAGTAAATTCCATGCTCATAGTAAGTTAATCATTGCAACTTAAACTTAAAAAGAATCCTATTCAATATGGAAATAAAAGTTCTTAATCAAAATAGCCAATATTAATGGGTTTTTATTTTATACAAAACCATTCCATTCCTTCCAAATCTAGGAGATATTCCCATTCTTCTAGATAGTTATAATCATTTACTTACAAATCTCATTATAATACATATAATGAAATATAAATATAGTTTATATATAGTTTCACTTGAATAAAGGTTCTAATTAAAGTAACCAATATTATTGGGTTTCAACATTAATCAATTCTATGAAAACAAATCAATGATCACACAAAAGAATTAAATAATTTAGTTTAATGACCTTTAATGAGACATAGAAAACATGTTATAAGTCTCTACATGCAAATAATTAAACATTACAAGTTTCCATTGAAGGATCTGTTTGAATATATCATATTTCACTACACAACCAAATTCTTAATTATAAACCAAGTGCTATAAGAAACCCAAAAGGCATTTAAGATTATCTCTAGGGATTATAGCTGATCTGAGTCATCCGAAGATTGGTGCACAATGTTAAATCTTGATTAACATTGGAATTCAAGCATACTACAAGCTACCGATAGTATCCATTTGGTGGAAATTACCTTAAACTTGTTGTGTCAAGCCAATATAACATGGTCTTTGGCAAAGTGAACACAACGAACAACAAACAACAATGTCTGGTTGAAAATCTTGGGTTCTAATAAAAGTCACACTCCTTCATTGATAGATGCACTTGAAGTAAGCTATAATATTGAAATGATAGTGATGCAGCCATGCTAAATATGGATATGAGATAAATATAAGTAGCTTAACATAACAACACAATGCATGGTGCCAATCATCGGAGTTGAACTCGACTATGAAACAGAAAGACAATATACACAGATGGAAGTCTTAAAAAAATGGTGATTATGTTTCACTACCATGCCTACGATAGTCTAACACCATCTATTAATAGGTCTTTCATAGGTGTGCCGATAATATCTTTCGACGACATCACCCCCTATCATCTGGTCGATAGAGATGACTATGGTACTCGACTTTTTCATTGGCAATGCTTTTCAGGAGATAGATGAAGATAGTCGAGGGTGATCCCGAATAGGTAATATTGACTAGTAAATACCCTAGGCCATGGTAAGGATAAATATGATGTCTATCCTTCAAGTACCCAAAGATCATAATGGCGATTAGAAAATGGTTGGTACAAAATTTTGAGCACAAAGTGACAGTAGCAGTTGTCTATACAAATGAGACTTAGATGTAGACCCTCCAGTCTATCCTAAACTTGGTTGTGACAACACAGTATTGTTTCTACCTATGATAAATGATCAGATAGCCCGATATTTCCTATGTCTCAAATCTAATCAAGGAATAGCTATAATAAAAGGTGGAAACCTCACAGATCTAGGGTGCAATACCAGAACGAACTGACATCGATAGTTCAGTGTTTGGATAACCCAAAGGGCTCGGCATCCTATATTTTAATTAGTTTAATATAAGTAGTTCTCCAACCCCTACTTGCGAAAGGAATGGCTACATAAATTCATTACCTAGGGCACCTTCTTATGGTGGTGCAATGGCATCGATATCTCAATGCACAAAAGTCTAGAAATCGTAGTCCTAGAAACAAAATGGATTTACCAATGAATGAATGGAACCGTAGCCTATGCCATGCACAAGCACACAAATGTCCCTAAGTCATGGATCCATCTATTGTCATTTTCATATTCTATTTACAAGAACAAAACTAAACAATGTTCAACTTAATTTATCTAGAACATACATTGAAAAAGAGAGTCAACCAGTTAAAGTAAACTATACAAACACTTAGGATTTTCATTTCACTTTATACTGGACAAACATTAATATAGATTATAGTGGATAGACCCAACCTAGAATTCTCCAGCCGTTGAATGCTCTCCTTGTGCTTCCCTAAGCTCCTTCCTTTCCCAGCCTTACATACCATAGCCCTCTTTTTTTCTCAATCTTCATGGCAATTTATAGCTATCTTTCTTTTTGGCAAGAAAGATGCTTCTAAATATAAATTTTATTTATTATATTATTATTTTTTGCTTTCTTTCTTTCAGAAAATATGCTTCTAATTATATATATATTTTATTTATTTTATCTTCTTTTTCTCACCCCAAGTTAAAGCTTCCTTTAATATATATATATATATATATATATATATATATATATATATATATATATATATATATATATATATATTAATGGAAAGGAAATCCATAGAGATAAGAGCATAATCTTATCCACTATTTCAACCTTCCCAAAGTAGCCATATGAAGGAAAGATTTATTATTTAAATCTACAAGGTAGTTTTTTTTTTTTCCTCATGTTTTAAACTAATCAAAATTGAACAAGTTCATAAAAAAACAAACTACCTAATTTCCTTCTAAAATAGGGTCAGCTAGATCAAATAAGCATGCTCAACAACTAAATCCTTTATTTTTAAATATTTCACAAAATCATTATAAATTGCATGATATTCTTTGCAATATTTTCTAGGATAATTTGTAAAATGCAAAACATTATTAATGTGCAATTTCAAAGTAAAATTCAATTAAACCAATATTATGCAAATTAATCATGAAATCAAACATAAATCACACACAAATGGCATACAAGCACTCGATGCATGTGCCTAGTATCCCCCATCACCATTTTTCCTTTGATTGGGTGGGACTTTTTAGAGTAATACTCAAGTAACACTGCCATCAGGGAGGTAACTAGTGATGATAGGAATATGAGATTTACCTGTTGAGTTGTCATAGTCATCATTTCCCTTCTCATCTCTTGGTGGTTAGTCTTCCACCTATGAAAATAAATGTTCCTGCCATCAAGCAACGCAACATCATTTTCTTTTGACAAATACACTACAAATATATTAGACATTAAAACCAGCTATCACTACACAAATAACATCTTAAAAATAGTCCTCCAAGGTGGGATGTGACAATTATCCTACCTAGGATAGATTATTTTCCTTTCACTAGGTGACTGATGCAAGCAAATTTTTACTAGTTCCATCTTGCAAGCTCATCACTCCTATCATAGTTTACATAATCTATCTTTCCTCTATCACAAAGTATCTTATCTTCATCTTTCACAGTCAAATCACAAAATCCTATCTCTTCATCTTCTATCTCATCAACATCTTGCCACATAATGAATACTACAAAGTTCATAGGTATTGATGGTAAGTTTAATATCGTCATCTCTTGTCTCCTATCTATCACCATACATTGGGGCAATATATCTCATATAAAATTCCTCTCTTCAACTAGGAGTAAACCCCATTGTCAAATCAATCATATTAAAATTCTTCTATGGAACTCATCTAGAGGTAAATCATCACCACTTGACACATCTCACAAGTCCTCTATAACAATCATTCTAGAGGTAAGGCTACAATTAGAAGTATTGTATGGAATTTATATATATGCGAAGTAGAATTCCTTTAGATATTTTTAAAGGTAAATCCATCAACAAAAGTCTTGTATGACATTTATCAACAGTTAAATCAAAAATCCTTTAGATATTTTTTAAAGGCAAATCCATCAGTAGAAATCATGTATGACATTTTCCTAAAGGCAAAGTATAAGTCCTTTAGCAATTAACTTAAATTAAAATCCATCAATAAAAGTCTTATATGGCATTTTTCTATATTTAAAGCAAAAAAAAATTAGATATTTGTTTAAAGGCAAATCCATCAGCAAAATTCTTGTATGAAATTTGTCTACAAGTAAGCTAGAAGTCCTTTAGATATTTGTTCAAAGGAAAATATATCAGTTGAAGTTTTCTATAACATATGTGTAGGGAAAGGCTTTTTTCATTTGGCACATTTATAAAGTCCTTGTGAAACATTTTTTCTAAGGAAATATATGTATAGCTTTCAAATGAATCATAAAATGCTTCTTTGGTATTTGTTGGAGGTACCAAAAATAATGTATTTATCTTGTATCTTAGAAATACCTTACAACATTATCTAAAGTTCCCTTATCCAAGGCTTTTATATGTATCATAGGTCCTGACATTATCTAAAATATCCCTCAAAAAGTATTAATTTATACCATAACTAAAGTCCCCCTAGGCAAATCTTTTATCTATGCCATAGCTAAAATCCCCCTAGGCAAATATTTATCTATATTATAGCTAAAGTCCCTCTAGGAAGATATTTTATTTTTATCATAGCTAAAGTTCCCTTGGGAAAATATTTATCTATATATTAATGGTTGGGCATTAAATCTTATTTACTATATGCCTTAGGATTACAAACTAGAATATCAATACTCCCGATGAGGAGATCATTACATGCAAGAAATATTAAAATAATACCCCATCTAAAAATGCATGACCTAATAATAAAATAATGTAATAAATATTATCCTAACATCCCCCCTTATTACATTATTTGGTAAACAAAAATAATTGTAAAATAGTTCAAACTTGACACATGCAAGTACCTTTGTAAAGATATACATAACTTGTTTGTCAGTGGAAATGTACTAGATTTGGATCTCTCAATTATGAGCAAGGTCTCAAATGAAGTGGCATTAAGCTTAAATGTGTTTTGTTTTTCATGAGCTACTAGATTCTTGACTAATTTTATAACACCTTGGTTGTCACATTTTAAAAGTATTGGATATTTTTTCTATATGTCCATATCTAATAGAATACAACATAACTAGATTACCTCACGCATAGCTACCCGTATAGTACAATATTTTACATTTTTGAATGATAATGCTTCTACATGTTTCTTTCTATGCCACAAGACAATTTCAGATCCTTGATAAAACACATATCCATATGTTTTTTTTTTGTCATCCAGTGATCCGATGTAATCTGAGTTTGTGTATCCATGTAACAACTAATCATTCTTCTTATACTCCATAACATATTTTGGTGTACCATGGACATAACGTAGTACCCTCTTTGTTGCTCTCTAGTGACTTTCCATAGGTTCTTGTATTAATCTTGAAATATATCCTATAGTAAAACTAATTTCAGACTTGTTGTTAGTTAGGTAAATGAGACTCCCAATTAGCTAATGATAGAGAGTGCTAGATACTTAAGACTTATCATATCAGGACAATTGCACCCTAACTCCATTGGTGTTACCTTAGAATTATAGTCTATCATTTGATACCTTTATAATAGGGTCTTTGCATGTTTGGTCTATGTGATCACAATGTGTTTTTCCTCTACAAAAATTCCAAGCCAAGACAATAGTGTAGAAGTCCTAGATTTATCATATCAATATATTTTTTACGTCATTTTTATGATATCTATAAATTCAACTAAACTACCTATAATGATTATATCATCAATATACAACACAATTATCACTATCTCAAATCCAAATTTCTTTTATTAGATATTTTTATTTGAGGGATTTCTTTTTAAACTGTACTACAATAGGTGCTCATCCATTTTGATGTACCAGGCTCTAGGAGCCTGTTTCAACCCATACAAAGACTTGGTAAGTCAACATACTTTTTGTTCATCCCCTGTGACAACAAAGCATTTAGATTGAGTCATATACACCTCTTCTTGAATATCATCATTTAAGAATTCATGTTTGACCCATTTGATGCAACTTTCAATCAAATAAAATTGCCATGGCATAGAGAATGCAAATAGTGGTCATCTTTGTTGTGGGTGGAAAATATTTTTCATAGTCTACTCCTTCCTTTTGTGCATAATCCTTTATAATGAGTCATGCCTTATATTTTTTGAGTGATCCATCTACCTTGTACTTGGTTTTGAAGACCCACTTGTAGCCTATGGGCTTTTTTCCTTTAGGTAAATCAATGAGCTCCCATGTTTTATTTTCATCAAAGTCATATTCATCTTCCATTGTTTCCTTCCACTTAGGTGAGCTAAGAGCATCCTTCATTACTAATGATTCTAAATTCTCCATCATTGAATACATCAAACCCAAATTTACTTCTTGATGATCCATACTATTGGTTCAAGGGTGAGTGGAAGTGAGATAAAAATGTGCATCAAGCTTAGCATCTCTTATGGTACTCTAGACCCATTTTTTGCTATTGTGCATGAGCAACTGCTTCAATTTTATCATCAATAGTTGAAATGTTTTCTTGGGCTTCCTCATTAAGCTCTATGCTTATAGTAGGAGATGTAGCATCTTGAGGTACATCAGTATCCAACTTGGCCTCAACTACTTCATCAAATACATCTCGACTCTTGTAATTTCTTACTTTTTGTATCTTTCAACTGATATTCTTTGGATTCATCATTATACCTAAGAAATATGCATTGCAAGGATTTCACATCTAGCTTAGTCTTGTTTTTCTTTTACAAATGCATGTATTATTTTCTTCTAAAGACTCTCATATGATTTATTGAAGGCTTCCTTCTAGACCAAGCTTATTCTAATGTAACTCCTTGTAATGCCTTTGAAAGAATTATGTTTAGAAGATACACTATAGTGGTGACAACTTCATCCCAATACTACTACTCTAGATTGGCTCCTATGAGCATGCAGCAAACCATTTCCAACCTCATTTTTTTGTGTAGTATAGGTTGTAGTGAGTTATCTCTTTATTCCATTTTATGCAAGAAACCTTGTGAATTCCTTGGGTGTATATTTTCCCCCTTGATCTGAGTAGAGGAAATTAATAGAATATGTAGTTTTTTCACATGCTACTTGAAACATTGAAAGTGCTAGAATATATTAGACTTCTATTGTAAGGACACCCACATGTTTTTAGAGGAGTCATAAACAAAAAAATAGAAGTATATTTTTCATCAATTGGGTGAGAGCTCAACTCAAATGGTACTCAATGTTGCTTCCTTGCTAAAAAAACCTAACCAAACCCACAATATGGGTGAAATTTTAGGTATAACAATCACCATATGATACTTACTCAATTAAAATAAGTAGCCAAAACTAATATGAATGTATCTCCTATGTCAAATTAAGGTTGCATCAATCATGGTTGTTTTTAATGCTACATTTGGAGTAGATTGGACATCTAGGTAAAACAAGCCATTTATTTAGGAATTAATGGCAATATTTTCACCATTTTTTGTGATAAAACACCTCTTGTAGCTATTCTCAACTTTGAAATCAACCTTCATGTCATGATCCAGTAGTTGGGGCATAGACAACAAGTTGTTTATTAGGCTAGATACATAGGGTACCTATTTTATGGTGCATTTCCCATTGGGAGGATGAACTAAAACATCATCTACTTCTTTGGTTATGTAGGTTTACTTAATGATAATCATCAACTTATTTTGATTCCAAGGTTTCAAACCATTATTTATCCCCTATCATGTGCTTACTAGCACCATAATTAATGAACCAAATATCATACTTGGGTTTGGTTGCAGCTTTTGTCCTTAGCATTGTGTGTGTTGGAAGTATTACATTATTTTTACCTCTTGTAAATATTAGTTTGGTAGTTGATTTATATTTTAAAATATATGTGTCAATATGAGAGAATGTGCAAGGTATCAAGATAGAGATTGAGGAGTCACATGATATGTGGCAAGATGAGAGTTTTGTCTTAATATTAGAGGTATATGAAAAGATGCATCTCCTAGATGTTTAAGTAGAACAATAGTCAGAGTATTGAAAAGTTATATAAAACTATATATTGGAGATAAATATCCAAGCAATGCATCTATCTTGTATCAATATTGTAGTTCTATGATATTTAATATATTTGTGATATATCATTGTTATTCCACAACTATGATTCATTGTTATTTTGTGAAGTGATATTTATATGATATATTTGTGATCTTGGATAATATTTTCTTTAATATAATCTTGTTGGATAATTATCAGTGGTATTAGAGCTACAGTGGGTATTTTCTTATAGTGTAATAAAATTTGTTTAGTTGGATATAAGATTTGATTTTATCCAGTGTGATAAAATTGATTTAGAGTCTATCTACTTTAAAGGGAGATAGACCTAGACTCTATTATAAGATCAAAAGTAAGCAAAAAGGCTAGAGTCTTTCCATAGTTGTAGGAATAGCTAGTGAATACTAGGACTCAACTATAAAGTATTTCCACTAGGTTGAAGGATAACCAGTGAAGACTAGGACTCATATTTGGGTGAATCAACTTTAAGATAGTTGATCATTATAGGGAAATAGCCAACCCTTGATAGTAGAATATTTTTTAGAAACATAAAAAATGCTTTACAACTGATTTCTATCAACTTAGGATAAAGTTGAAGGATTTGGTATAATCAAACCATCTTCATCTTGATTGAAGTATCAAAAAAATTTGCATCACCTTGACATCATTGGAGTTCTTAGGTGCAACCTAAGATATTGTTGCAGCAAATATTGATCGTCAAAAGAGTGAGAAGATTCCTACAATGGATAGATAATAATTTCATCTTCTAAGTGTAAGAGAAATCATAAAGCTTTCATCAATCAGGGATCTATTTAAGGTGTAGACTATTAAAGTTTTAGGTAATAGAGAAATTGACCTTGACATAAAATATTCAGGTCTTGAAGATAGACCCTGATAGAGAAGGATTTAAGTCTTGAAGGTAAACATTAACAAAGAAGGATTCAGGTCTATAAGATAGACCTTGACATAAGAGTTTTTCAAGTCTTAAAGAGAGACCTTGATAGAGATAGAAGATTCAGATAAAGATAGAATATGCAAAAAATATAGAGGTTATCTATTTGGAATAGAACCCTTGATAAAAAAAATTATAAGAACCAGGTCATTTGGGTTGACATTGGTAGCCATATAAAATTTTAGAGAAAGTATTAAATAGAAGAAAATATTAGAGAAAAGAGATACAAGCACAAAGAAGGAGGAGATGATATAATCTTCCCAAGATGAGTATTCAGCATTGAAGCTATCGGTGCAATAGTGTAAATATATATAGAGATCATTGTTAAAATAAATACTAAGGCAACACATTGAAGAATAATAAGACTACACTTTTAGAGAACAATAGTAAACAACAAGATAACTATGAACTCTAGCACAAGGAAGGCATCATCTAAACAATAAGAGAATTAGGTTAATCGAAGAAGATTTCAATTCTAGGAGAGTTCTTATTCTCTTAGGCAAAAAACATTGTAACTAGAAGGTAAAAATTATTGTAACCAGTGTGCTACAAGGAAGAAATTATTATAATGTAAAAACTATTGTACTATTACTAAAGGTAAAATAAGGTAGTGCTCATGTCCAAAGTTAGAGACTAAGACATAAGAGTGCTAACAATTGAGTTGTCAACAAGCAACTAGGTGAGTGCAACAAGATACCAGGTGAGTGCATGTTCAGTGAGCTACCAAAGGAGACTCAAAATGATGCAAGTGATGCTTGAGACTTAGATTTTCACCTTTGGATAACGAAGAGACACAGGCAATGCTTGAGACATAGAAAAAAAAGATAGGTGATACTTGAGATGTAGAACGACGGGATGCAAGCAATAAGAAAATCTCAGAATATCATTAGTGTTGGGCATTGAATTGTCATCAAGTTTTACTTGATACTACAACTATCTATCTTCCAATTTTCTAGCCAAGCTTGCACCCGATAGTCATAGCTTAGAACTCAACATTGGATGGACCAAATATTGCTTCAACCCAACCTCTAGAGTAGGTTGGTTCCTTGTCAACTGAATAGAATGTTGACTCAATTAAGATCAATAAGGGTTTTGAGTAATAGGGTTAGAAAAGGTTTAGGGTTAAGAAATTATGCATTAACAATGGTCGGATAGGGCTAACAACATAGGCATCCATAGGAAAACCTCTAATAAACTACTTCCAGTGTCCCACACTTAGGATTAGCAACACCCAAAACCATGAAATCTTCATACAATAAAGCAAAAACAGAGATATGTTCCAAGAAGCAATTTCAATATCTAATATATCAACAATCCAATTTAGCAAAATAGATCAATAATCAGACTTTACAAAAATAAACTTCTTACCAACACAGATCTAACTATGAATAGATTTCAACTACCTTAACAACTAGTAATCCAATACAAATGGAATGAACTAACCGTTACAACATTGACAAAAATGCAATTCATAACTTCGAACCTCTTAAAGAAAGATATCAAAGATAACAAGTCTCGAGTCAAAAATCTGAGTAATGCTCCTTCCATTAGTTTGCAAAAAATATTTACATAGTAGGGCAAGCAAACGCACTAGAGCCAACCCTAAAAATTGAGGGTTCGACCTCTATTTATAGTTTACAATGAAAATAATAGGGGGAGACATTACAAGGATTAAGAATTTGACAACTCAGTAGAGAGCTACACTGGAATCATTTCATTCTCCTATAGGGTTTGAAGAATCTGTTGGAGATCATCCGCCATGGTAGCTCGGCTCTGCAACCTGTTGGTCCAGTAATGGTAGTTGGGCCTCAAGCCAACTAGAAAATAGATTTGGATCATTCATTCTTCTTGAAAACTCCATTCCATCGTAGATCTACAACTACTCTAGTTCTTGGTTCTTGTTTCTTGGCACCACTGATGCTTTGACTACCCGCTCAAACTGACTATTATTCAATCTGCAAAGAATCTACACTTTTATGCTTCATAAACAATGTCAGCAAAATATCTGCCATTGATGCACTCAGTGAATCACTGTGATTAATATTTCAACAATGCCTTGCAAGCAATCAAGGTAGAAAGAGTCACCAATCCGCTCTAAAATAATGTTGACGTCATCTTTGATGGCTTCGACCAATGGATTCGAGGTTTGGTGAGAAATACACTGAGTTTTGAGTGGAATCAAGTTTATCATCAATCCGCTCACTTAGCCCTTTAAAACATTTCACTTCCTTCTAGCATCCCCTGACTTCAAAACAAGTTGCAATCCACTCCTTGAATCTTGCTCCACCAACTTTGACCTGGTTTGACTGTAGAAACACCAATTTGCTCCAAAAGTAATGCAAAAATGATCTTTGTGCTATTTCGCTATATTTACTTCCTTTTGAGTATTTTCGATCGTCTAACCAAGTAGCATAGAGCTCATCATCATTCCACTCAAAAATGTTCTTGGAACTCAACGAAATGAGCATTCTTGACACTTAGTCATTTGAATGCATGGAATAAGATAATATCGCCAATCCACACTTTAAAATGTGTTGATGTCATAAAACTCAAATAGAATTGTGGATTGGGAACCTTATGAGAATCCGCTACAAAATACACTAGGCATTGGGTAGAATAGAATACTTTGCTCATGTTTACAAAAAGCACTAAGTATCGAGTGGAATGGAACCTTCTTGCATGGATCCGCTCCAAAATACTCTATATCTTCAATGGATTGGAGATTTCTCATGCCTTAGAATAAATTTTCAAAGTTTTCTAAGGATGTGGCCATTTTGGACCTACATTTTAGTGCCTCCTAGGTGGATTTTCTCACAAAGCCAATAAACTCAGAGTCTTATCCATTGGGTATCAAGAGTCAAAAAATGTTAATCTTCAAACAATGCTTCATAGAATAACCTCCATATGATCATTACCCTCTAAAAACTTTATGGAACATCCTAGAGGATAACTGCTCACATGGAGATCATACTAGAAACACAAATATCTCCATCACTCCTTCAAAAATGCTCCAATTTTAAGCAAAAATAGAACTGTGTTCTCCCTTTTATGCTTCTTCAAAATGACATGAATGCCTTCACAAAAATTTCATTCTCTACCTTTTAGCTTCATGCTTTTATTACTATCTTCTGATAGTGTCAGAGTCAAAACAAATCAAAAATACAATACTTCTACATGACTACAAAATTATACAACATAGAAAAACATTCTATGCTTGTGCTTCTTCAGGGTTTGCAGTAACCCTATTTGGTTCTTCACCTTCCTACTAAGCTTCTTCTATAGCATTATCCTCTTGGTATTGCTCAGCCTCTTCTTCTTCCATGGGTGAATCTTGCTCTTCATTCTTTTCCTCAACATATTTTCCAAACAACGGCACCATTAGCTTTAGAGTTTGTAAAGCTTACTTCCAGACTACTTTAGAGGGATTGGAATTCTCTTTAAGCTACTTGTGAATGTACTCCAATTCAGTAGTGTCTTCATAATTTGTAGCACTTCCTTTTTTTACCAAGTCCTCCATAAAATCTCAAAACCTGGTTAAATCAATAATCATTTTTTAAACCTGCTCTTGATCATTCGGCTCTTCCAAGGCATCAATATCAGACTCATCTTGGAGGCTCTTGACTACACTCTTTTTAATATCTTCCTCTGATAGTAAAGTGTTATTCTCCATCCATAACCCTCTGAAGCCATTTTGAATCATCTCTTTATTTATGTCCACTACATCTCGGATCATATTCTCCACCTTATCAAACAATATCCAAGCCTTTTGGAGCAATTTGTTCTTCTTTACTACGACTCTAGAAGACAATCTAGTAGTATTCCATTCTTTGTTAGGAATAGGTTTAGTAGTCTCACTGAGCCTGCTATCTGCCAACTTATAAATCTGCTCAACTGGAACCACCATGGGTTGTAGTTCTTGAGTGAAGCTATCCAGATCTTCTTGGGTATTCTGAAGTAGGTGACTGGCATCATCCATGTAATCAATGATGGGTTGCAATTTTGAGCATTTCTCTAGAACCTCAGACAATAGTTCTTTCCTTACTTTCTTTAGCCTTGCTTTCGAGAAGCTTGAAGACTTAGCCTTTTCAATTTGAAGCTGTTGCTTCAAGCTTTGTATTTCTTTGGCTTGTTCTTCATTTTTCTTCTTTTTCTCCTCTACCTGCTCCTTGAGCTTATTGGCCTCTTGGAATTTGTTCTGCCAGTTCTTTACTTCATTTTTGATAGCTTTCTCTATTTGTTTCTGGTTATTGATTATCTTTTGAATATTTTCTATTGTTCGCTCTAACTTGTCCACTTTCTCTTTGTATATATCAACTTTGACATAAAAAGTGTCCAAGTGAGCTTTTGCTATGACCAGTTCATCCTCTGTAGGTAGCTTCTCAATGTCTTTTGTATACTCTTCTAGACGATAGTCTTGAGCAGTCATTTCAGTTTTAGGCTTACTCACTAAAGGAATAATGGATCTGGATGCTCTTTGCCTTGAAATAGGGTCAACAAACATAGTACTTCTCTTGGTAGCCATCCTCTTTGAAGGTTTGGACAACTTCTCTACCCAAAAATCTTGAATTTTCTATGAAATTTCCTTCTCCTTTTATAGATTTTCCAATGTAGGATAACTTATAGGAGGAGGAGAGGCTATAATATAAGGGAGAGCAGACTCAATAGCTGACTGTGAAAGGGTGGTAGTGACTACATTTGAGTTTGTAACTACTACAACTGTTACACTGGGAAAAGTCATGGGAACTAAAGTACAACTCACAAAAGGGTGAGTGGGTGTGGATGAAACAACTTGAATTTCTAATGATGTGGGTGGTTGAGATGGAAAATATGGGATTATAGGAGATGATGAAGGGGGAATTTTAGGTGATTTTGGAGGTGATGGGTTGGTTTGGCCCTCAGTCCTTACTAGTGAAGTAGGTGGTGAATTGTGAGGGGGAGAGGGCACTTTTGTTACAATATCTTCCTTAGAAGGGGAAGGAGTTTTCTTTGGGGAAGGAGGAGGAGAAGGAGAAGAGGGGATAGAGATCATACCTTCACCTATATATGTAGGGTGTTCTGGATTTGCCTCTATATTCTACTATTGTGTTTTTTGTATTGTTTTTTCTATAGCTAAAATAGGGGTCTCCTCAATAATATTTCCTTTATCCACCTTCTATTTCTTACAGATCTCCTTCTGGGTTCTCTCCGGCACTTTTTTAGATTTTCTTTTAAAAACCTGTAATGCTATCGATTTCTCATTCTTTGTATCTTCCTCGGATAACCCTTCCTGCATTGGTTCTTCCTACAATGTTTCTTCAAAAATAGGATTCAATTCCACTGTAGTTGTAGTGGTGAAACTCACCAGTGTGAACACAAAGTTCTCATCCTTCTCATTCTAGTCTATTTCTATATCAAGGGGCTCTCCACCTAGGGCTAGGCATTTGGGCCTACTTTCTATCTGAATGACTTGTGTGCTAATGGCCCTCTCATCATAATAGTGCATTCTACTCATTAATTGTGCCCCTTTTGGAAAATTCTCAAGTTGTTTTGTTGAGGGCTAAAATATTTTTAGAACTTCAACAACAGTTAATGGAGTACCAGCTCCTTCTTGAGCTTCTTCTTGCAAAGGTGGGGATGGAGAATCTAACCCTGGTTGTGACTTCTTATAAATCAACACTATATTCTTTGGGTCCTTTACTTTCCAAGTTGTGATGTTCTTATCATATCTATCAGAAAAATCATTATCAATTACTCATCCAAACTTAGATTTCTCTATACCAATTTCCACTCTCATCCTCCACTAGTCTACTATCTTGGCTTCATTCCATTTATTTTTACCCTCCACTTTTCTGATCGTAGACTCCTACAACTGATGGCTTTCATTCTTATCTAAATCAAAATCAGCTATCTTCTCATAGAAATCTAACCATGGAGGAAGTTGTTCCATCTTGGCAACATTCCAATATAAAGGAGTAATTTCCTTATTATTCTTGCCCTTTTCAAAATGAGGTCTTGAGGTTTTCTCAAATTTGTAGGTCTTCTCTCCATTCAGGGCGATGTTCCTCTTGTGGAATTTATCATACAAGTCATACCTCCATCTCTAGGGAATGTAGAACAGGCCCAGCCTATCCAAATATTGGGTGATTTGTTCACCCTGGCCCTTTTTGGTGATGGTTATATCGTCAACACTACGGTAGGTCAACAAACATCTTCTCTTCCTTCCAGAGCCATAGTTCATATTAATAAACTCTGCTTGCCTCAAATATTCTAGGGCTAATAATCTATTTGTAATGAAATGAGGAAGTAGAAAAGGCTTACCAGTGAAGTCATATAGTCTAATGACTGTGCCTTCTATAAGGATGTACCAATCTCCTTCTTTGGCACCCTTTGTTCTTAACAATTTTCTAGCCAGTTGTGGTAAAGTAGGGTATTTTCCATACATTATCTTTAGTGTTGGTCCTAGAAATTCTAAGTTAAATCTATAAACAGACTCGATGCTCCTAAAATTAGAAGTCCAATAGTATACGAGAATAGGGTCTCCCTGGTCATTCTTTTCTTTTACTAGGATCCAAGGCATCATTTTCCTTACAGTAGCAAAGAACATCCAAACCAGACTTGAGCAATGCCAGAAAGAGGGTGTGTCAAAATCCCTTTTCATTCTCACTAATTTCTCATGTATTCTTTTAGCTAGGAAATTTGACCAATCAAAGTAAATGACCTTAATACCCTTCTTCTTTGCATCTGGCTCATACATTCTCTCATTGGAAATACAGTATGTAGTGGCTATTTGCCAATCTCTCATGAGTTGGTTAGAATCCAAACCCTCCAAACAAGCTAGCATGGAGTAGAGCTCTGGGTTAGCCAATTGGTCAATGGGGATTGGGATTTCAAGCATCTCATCTTCATTCTTTATCCATCTAAATTAGAGGTGAAGCCATTTTTCAATGACTTCCTTTTCATCAAAAGCCATTAATGAAGCATAAACCCTAGCTTGCTCTGCTATATCAATTTTTTTAGGTTCTAAAGGTGGTTTTACCCCTACGGTAAATAAATTAAGACAAGCTTCTTTGGTAATGGTGAATAATGTCATGCCATTAGCTGTTTTCACTACCCTTTTCTCAAGATCATAGAACTTAATGATTATAGAAATTAACTTAGGGCAATGGTGCACAGAATCATAGATGTAAGAAAATAAGAAGGATTTTACAACAATGATACCTTGAATTCAAATTGGTCTTCCTTAAAAGTATCTAAATTTGAAATTCCTCCTCAAGAAGGTTCTCCTTAATTGATTCATTACAGTATATACCAACCATCTTGTTTGATTTACATAGTCGTTCAACTCAGCTTCTCTTCACTGCATATCCTTTATAGCTTTCTTAGGAGCCATTTTCATGGGAAGTCTTCAGAATATTTCTTTCTTTTGTGCTTACAGGCAGTCGCTTTGTTCTTCTTCAACTCTTTCTGCTCAACAAATGTCGCTTTCAAAAAATGAGTGAGCTCAGCACTTTTTAGCACTTTTAAAAACCACCGCATGTATACCTTCCACCATTAATGCGACTATTGTGAGAACCCTCCATTGGCATGCTTTTCAAATTAAAATTATGTGCCATGGTGGCTAGGAGACGTTATATCGCTCACTGATTAGCTAAAGCATGAACACTTTTCTACACTTGTGATGCGAGAAGCTTGTGAGATAATTTATTTTCTTATTTGGAAGCATCATGGTGCGAGATTTAATTTCTGTTCAAAAATAGTCATGAACTCTAGTGGATTAGAACCCTTACTACGATTCGTTGTCTCTTGGTATTTTTAAGAGTAGAGAAGCATATGTGTAGCATTCCACTACTTTCTTAGTTCATTTGAGGGTGGAATGAAAACTTGCTACTTTTGCTGACACTTAGCTTATTTTTGCAACCTTTTCACTTTATATATATATATATATATTTAGCATTTTATCAAAAATGAAAACTTTGAAATAAAATGGAAAGGATATGGTACAAAATATGTACATATATTACAATGAGCTCACATTTCAATCAAAATAGAGTTTAAGGTGAAAACCATTGACCAAAATTGACTATATGTTTTTCTCAAGATCTTCAAGCTGGAAAATAGTGGTCTCCTTGACTTGTGCTATTTTTAAAGGGCCATCCCAAAAGGATTCAAACTTCTAATGGTGTCCTGGTTTAGCTCTTTAAAAATTCCACTTGAGTATAGAATCTCTAACCTGGAACTTTTTGAACCTTGCATTTCTATCAAACCATACCTTGATGTCAACTGAATGCTTTTGAAAATATTCATATGCTTGAGTCCTTTTCTCCTCTAGCTATAGCAAGTGTGTCAACCTTATTTCCACTGGATTTTGCTCAGATTCATCTTCTATTTTTATCAACTTGAGTGTTGGAATCTCTAAATGAATAGGTAACACTACCTCCTTACCATATACTAAGGCATAATGGGAGGTCTTGATGGACTTTTTAATAGTGATTATGTCTACCCATAGAGCTTGCTCCAATAATAGGTGCCAACTTCTCTTATTACCCTCTAATGACCTTCTCAAAATTCTCAATAGATTCTTGTTAGTTGATTATACCAATCCATTTCCTTGGGGGTAGTAGTTTGAAGTATTCTTTATGGTGATGCCATACTTTCTGGTAAACTCAATATATTTGGCTCCTATGAATGTTGGTCCATTGTCACTTACCAAAGCTTCTAGAACACCAAACCTTGTAATCAAGATTTCCATGAAATTTATCACCACTTCTTGGTCTAATTTCTTTGTAGGAATAGCTTCTACCCATCTGGTGAGGTAGTCTGTAGCAGTCATAATGTACTTGTGGTCAGCTGAGGAATTTGGATTGATAACTCCTATGAAGTCCAACCCCCATTTTTGGAAAGGTTCCTCCACTTGAATTGGCTTAAGGGGAAATGATGCATTCCTTGTTCTTCCTACATACCGTTGGCATTCATCACAGGATCTAGTGACTTTGAAGGTATCAACAAATATGGTAGGCTAGTAATAGCCTACCCTGATAATATTCAATGTTGTAACCCTTCTTGAGAAGTGTCCTCCAGATAGTCCTCCATGGAACTCCTCTATGACATTTTTTTGTTGATCATATTTTAAGCATCTAAGGAGAACTCCATCAAGGTTTCTTTTGTATAGACCTTCTAGAAATAAGACATACTTCAAAGCCTAGAGTCTATATATCCTCCTCTATGATGGATTAATATTAGGAGGATATACCTTAGTTTGAAAGTACTTAGTCATCTGATCTACCCAGTCCAATTCACCTGACTGTAATTCTTCAACCTGATCATCTTTTGTTGATTGACAAGATATCACTTCTTCTGAAACTACTACTTTTATCAGACCTTGGCATAGGGCTCTACCTCTTACCAGCTTGGTAGGATGGATTTCCACATCATATTATTGTATCTTAGTAATCCAACCAACTCTCTTGTCTCCTATTTCACCTTGTAAAATAAATCTTCTTACATCTGGATGAACCACATAAACCAGGGTCTTGCTTTGAACCAAGTATTACCTAAATTTTTTCAATGATTTCACTATAGCAAATACTTGTTTCTCAATGAAATTATACTTAACCTGGTATTCATGAAGACTCTATCTCCAAAATAATATGGGGTGCTCCTCTCCTTCATAATTCTTCTAGGTGAGCACTGATGCATAGCTTTCCTCAGCTCCATAAGCATAAAGAATGAAGTCCTTGCTAAAGTATGGATTGACTAGCACTGGAGCTATAGCAATGGATTGCTTGATGATTTCAAAGGCTTGCTTTCTTACCTCACTCATGTTATCTAAATAAATTATAATGACCTTGTTAATCAGCTCCCCAAAAGCATAGTCCATTACTCTCTAGAACATGGCTCCTGCATTAGATAGCCCAAAAGGTATTCTTTGATATGCAAAGGTTCCCCATTTTGTGGTGAATGTTGTTTTAAATTGATCTTCATTCTTCACCCAAATTTGGTTATATCCAAAGAAACCATCTAGCAATGAGAACCTTTCTTCTCCTGCCACTATCTACAAGATTTTATCAATCTATGGGAGGGGGTAGTGGTCCTTTAGTGATGCTTGATTGAGGTTTCTAAAATCTACACACAAGCGAATGTCACCATTCTTCTTCCTTACAGGTACCAAGTTGGCTACCCAGGTTGAATGTTTGATTGGATAAATGATCTTAGCCTTTAGCAACTTCAATAGTTCTTCTCTCATTATGGCTTCAATCCTAGGATTCATAGGCCTTTGTTTTTTCTTGAATGGTTTTGCATTAGGCTCTAGCTCAATTGTGTGTTGGATGACCTTCTTGTCATATACTTTGAGGTCCTCATATGACCAAGCTACAATGTCTTGGTACTTCAGGAATAAATCTTTGATATCCTCCTCTTCTTCTAGAGAACATCATACTCCAACCTTGAGCTTCTTTTCCTTTTCAATTTCAATTTCTTTATAGATTTTCTCATTGATTTCCATGGATCTGATATTTTTCCTGTCTTCATTGTCAAACAGGCTCTCTAGAGTAACCAACCCTCTAGGTATATGATTGTTCTTGAGTTGAATGACATCATGTTGATCAATATATTCTATATTTTCCTCTTGAATAGTGGATAAACATGCCTCTCTCACCAGAAAATCAATGATTTGTTCATCACTTTCAAAGACCTGCCAAAAAATCTGCTTATCTGGCACTGCAGGCCTAAAAATCATTTTGATCCCTTTGTCTTTCTTAACTCCTATGTCTACAGAAGGGTTGAAGTTAGCTCCCCTTATTGCTAAGGAATCCGCCAAGGTATTCTTTCCTCTAGGAATAAAATTAATTTTTAGGGCGTGAAAGGATTCCATCAAATCCCATACCCTATTTCTATATGCTTTCAGGTAATGATGCTTATTGTTGCACCTTTCCCTTACCTGATTTACAATCAATTTAGAGTCACCATATATGTTTAAGATCTTGATGCCCATATTTTTAGCTTGCATCAGTCCAAGGCATAGAGCCTCGTATTCAGAAACATTGTTAGTGCATGACCATGTTAGCCTATATGTGAAACTCTTTGTCCCTTCTGATTGGGACTGTAATACTACACCAACACCAACACCATTTTTGCATCTAGCACCATCAAAGTGCATGGTCCATACTTTTGTTTCTCTCAAGGACTGGTTAGATATAGCAGGAACTCTTTTCTCTATCTTTGCAGAAATACTATATGTGCCCATACCTATCCCAAATTGACTATAATCCTCTCTAAAAGGCAATTCATATTCAATCTCCAACTCTTCAAAGTTATCCACAAATTCAAATTCCTCTAGAGGAGTGAGATTGCACATGTCCTCTTCAATTTTTTCAATGTGGTAAGACACAGGATTCTCGGGTGTTATTCTTATCCTCTTTCCTTTGAAAGGAATCACCATGTTGGAATAGTCCATATACATGCATCCACCCAACTTTGTAGTGAATTCTCTTGAAAGGCATAAGCTAAAATAAGGCTCTAGATCCACCACCACTATATCTTGCACTATGGTTACCTCAGGTTCTCTATGTAGCCTCATCAAGACATCTTTTATCACTCCCACTATCTTCACAGGTGTCCCATATAATTATAGAACTCCAGGGTAGGATCTGGTATATTCCATACCCATCTCCTCGCAAACTACTTTAGGCATAACTGTGGTGGATGCCCCTGAGTCAATCATACAATTGTAGACAATCCAACCCTCCATCCTTAGAGAAATGTAAAAAGGAGGGGGTTTATTCTTTAAAGTGGTAGGGGATATTTATTTCTTTTTAGAGGGTATGCTAAGGATTGTGGTGGCCTACTTTTCCTACGGATATTTGTTCAAAGAAGCTTTTAGCAGGTCTATTTGGCTAGGAATGAAGAGAGTATCATATATACTAGCTTTAGATGGTATCTTCTTTATTTCTTCCACAATATTATATTTAGACTTGGCATAGGTAGGTCTCTTAGGCCTTCTCTCTAGCTCACCATATTTTCTCTTATACTATTGAGTGGCCTCAATTCTCTACCTCTTGGTAATAGAAGGGAACCTAAGCCTCTCTTGGGCCTCATTCTTGGACCTCATTCTATCTCCTTCAGTTTATTTCTTAAATCTCTTGGGAAGACTGACCTCCTTTTCTTTGGCTTGGGGAATAGGGAAAGTATCATTGTTTTGGGAAGGTGGATCCTTCTTCTTCTGAGAGGGGACCTGAAATTGATCCATCTTCTGTGGATCAACCTATAGTGTTTTCTTGACTTACCTTGTCATGACAGAAATGGGTCCATCTTCATCAAGATATTTTCCAACCATGATCTGCTCTAGTTGCTAGAGCATATTCACCCTTCCTTTCTTATTTCTTTCTACTTTATCCATAGCCTATTGTACATGGTGTTGGTACATAACACAAGATTTTGAATCATGAGGATCATTGCACACCAAACACCATACATTCACCAGACTATATTTTAAGAACACTCAGGCTCTTCATATACAGCATTTACTCTAACCCTAGTACTATTTCTAGGACCAATTATTTGATCCTTATTCACATAAGGAAATATCCTTTGTTGAGACCTCTCCATATCTCTCTTCTCCATTGAATTTATCTTGTTGCTAAGAGTTTTCAAGGTATTCTAGATATCAAGGAGGACAAAGGATTCTTGGGAAATCTGAGAAGGAAGGGGAGGGAAAGGAACTACAATAGGTGGTGCTTTTGAATGAGGAATAGGAGTCATCTGTGGGAATGGAGATGACAAAGGAGGAGGGTCCATATAATATGGAGCAGTTGTTTGGCTTTGGATATTAGTGATTTCCAAATTGTAGGGCAACACAACTTTTGGGGGTAATCTTCCCACATTAATAAGGACATTCTTTGTATGAACAACTGCATTATAAACCTATGGAAAGGTCTCCACCTCATATTTTTGGGTTTGTAGGCCTAGCTCTGATCCAAGGGCTCTGATATAATACATGTAAGCAAGGCTTACAGCTGGTCTAGTTGTAGGGAGAATTCTCTTCCAGGTCCTACTGAACCTCAAGTTGAAATCTAAAATAATTTCTTGTTGATGTTTTTGCATAGATGTGAACTTATTAAGGAGGAAAAAAGGATCAGTAGATTCATTAAATTCCTCCACAAAGGGCTCAGCCAATGCTACCCATGAGGTAATGGTATTATCCTCAAGGGTCCTAAACCAATGTAGAATATTTCCTCTAAAATATAGGGCTAGGATCCTGACAATAACATCTTCATTTTTTATATTGTGTATTGTTGCTAGATTCAAAATATCTTGGTAGTGCTCATATGCAATTTTACTAGATCCATCATAGGTGGGAATGGTCTTAGACACAGCTTGGGGAATATCATGCATTTGGGCTAGTCTAAGGGGGCCAGTTGTGTTCCAATTGGGGTACTTCTACAAGGGTTGATTTGGAACTACATTTTGTGCCATGTTTCTAGGTGTAACTCCTGTTGGAGGTGGTGTTGGATTAACTATAGGATTCTCCTCAGGAGGATTTTCTTTTGAATAAAAATCTTGATTCAAATTCCTTATAACAGTAGACCCTCTATAAGGTAGCTCACAGTAGAAAAAGGAGTATGGGTTATTCCTCTTGAATGACCTGGTATACATGAAAAACTATGATCTACAGGGATAAATTTTCTGGGTTTACAAACTAGGGAGTCGCTAGGTGAATTTTTTGATCACCGCTTAGCAAGGTCAAGATAATTCACCAAATCTTGATTCCTTCGGGTAAAGATAAAACAATAAAGCATATGATGGGTTTTAGTGTTTCTTGCAAACAAGTCCCACTAGAGCGTGCCAAAAACTATTGGGCATTGAATTGTCATCAAGTTTTACTTGATACTGTAACTATCTATCTTCCAATTTTTTGGCTAGGCTTGCACCCGATAGTCACAACTCAGAACTCAACATTGGATGGACCAAATATTACTTCAATCCAACCTCCAGAGTAGGTTGGTTCCTTGTCAACTGAATAGAATGTTGACTCAATTAAGATCAATAAGGGTTTTGAGGAATAGGGTTAAAAAAGGTTTAGGGTTAAGAAATTATGCATTAACAATGGTCGAATAGGGCTAACAACATAGGCATCCATAGGAAAAACCTCTAACAAACTACTTCCAGTATCCCACACTCAAGATTAGCAACACCCAAAACCATGAAATATTCATACAATAAAGTAGAAAATAGAGATATGTTCCAAGAAGCAATTTCAATATCTAATATATCAACAATCCAATTTAGCAAAATAGATCAATAATCAGACTTTGCAAAAATAAAATTCTTGCCAACACAGATCTAACTATGAACAAATTTCAACTACCTTAACAACTAGTAATCCAATACAAATGGAATGAACTAACCATTACAACATTGACAGAAATGCAATTCATAGCTTTGAACCTCTTAAATAAAAGATATCAAAGATAACAAGTCTCGAGTCAAAAATTCGAGTAATGCTCCTTCCATTAGTTTGCAAAAAATATTTACATAGTAGGACAAGAAAACATACTAGAGCCAACCCTAAAAATCGAGGGTTTGACCTCTATTTATAGTTTACAATGAAAAGAATAGGGGGAGACATTACAAGGATTAAGAATTTGACAACTCAACAGAGAGCTACGCTGGCATCATTTCATTCACCTGTAGGGTTTGAAGAATCCACTGGAGGTCATCCACCATGGCAGCTCGACTCTGCAACCTGTTGGTCTAGTAATGGCAGTTGGGCCTCAGGCCATTAGAAACTAGATCTGGACCATTCATTCTTCTTGAAAACTCCATTCACTTCCATAGATCTGCAACTACTTTGGTTCTTGGTTCTTGGTTCTTGTTTCTTAGCACCACTAACACTTCGACTACCCACTCAAACTGACTGTTCTTCAATCCACCAAGAATCCACCTTTGTATGCTTTATAAAAAATATCAGCAAAATATCTAGCATTGATGCACTCAGTGAACGGTTGTGATTAATCTTCAACAATGCCTTGCAGGCAAGTGGGATAGAAAGAGTCACCAATCTGCTCTAAAATAACATTGATGTCATCTTGGATGGCTTCGGCCATCGGATTCAAGGCTTTATGATAAATACACTGAGTTTCGATTAGGATCAACTTTATCATCAATCCACTCACTTAGCCCTTTAAAACATTTCACTTCCTTATAACATTCTCAACTTTGAAAACCAATTGCAATCCGCTCCTCGAGTCTCACTCCACCAACTTTGACTGTGAAAATACCAATCCGCTCCAAAAGCAATGCAAATATGACCTTTGTGCTATTCCACTACCTTTACTTCCTTCTGAGCATTTTCAATCTTCTAACCAAGCGACACGGAGCTCATCATAATTCTGCTCAAAAATGGTCTTGGAACTCAACGAAATGAGCATTCTTGACACTTAGTCACTTGAACATGAGGAAAAAAACAATATTTTCAATTCGTACTTTAAAACATGCTGATGTCATTAAAACTCAAATAGAATTGTGGATTGGGAACTTTGTGAGAAGCCACTACAAAATACACTAGACATTGGGTGGAATAGAATACTTCGCTCATGTTTACAAAAATCACTAAGTATCGAGCGAAATGGAACATTCTTGCATGGATCCACTCCAAAATACTCTATATCTTCAATGGATTGGAGATTTCTCATGCCTTAGAATAAATTTTCAAATTTTTCTAAGGATGTGGCCATTTTGGGCCTATAATTAGGCAGTAGAACAATTAGGCAAAGAGTGGAATAGATATCAAGCAACACTTGAGAAAGGAAGTGGCATGTAAATTTGTGCATAGACACATCACACAATGGAATGTAGACTTGAGGAGCATTATGATGCAATGATGAAAGTTTGAACATTGCAATGTAACATCTATTGGTAGAAGAGTGAATGTTGGAAATCAACCATTCGGAGGTAGATCATCATCAGAGTCATGTTGCACTTGAGCATATAGAATAGAAGAATTTTCTCAAGATTCTTCCCAACATAGTTAAGGTAGACCAACGAAGAAAAAGGAAAAATGTGAGAGCACCAAATGTAGGTAAAATTTGAAGTTAAGTTTTTCAAAGATTGATTAGTGGAGAGATAAGTTAAAAATATTAAATTTAAGTTTTAGGGTTATAAAATTTTATATTTTATTTATTAAGTTAAGGAGTTATAAGTTAGAAAATAAATAATTAATGGTAATTTTCTTGTCATTAATTATTTAGTTAGTGGAGAGATAAGTAGGATTATTGATTGGAGTTATAAGGTTTCTAAATAGTTTTCTGATTAATTTGATTTATTAGTTTTTTGAGATCATTGAAGTTTTGCAAATTAATTATTTGGGAGATAAAAGGGTTTCAACCTCAAACCTTAGGAAAATATAAATTTGCAAATAATTCATTATTAGTTTCTAAAATTAGGGAGATATAAGGTTCTCCACTTCATAGGATTTAATTTAGAAAGTTTGATTTATTTAAAACTAGGGAGACATAAGGTTGTCAACTTCAAAGGAACATGGCAAAGAAAAAGCAAGTGAAAATAAAAATAAATGATCAAAAAATAAAAATACAAAAACATGAGTTGTCAAAAACAATTGAAGAAAAAAACTTATGTTTTCAAGAAGAACAAATATACATTCAAGATGACTCACTAGAAGAGACTAAGGAAATGTTGCAAAATTTAAAATATTTTACTCAATACATGATAGCAAAAATTGAAGGACAAAAGGATACATCAATGAAGGAAAAGATAATCTTACAATCAATCATGAGAGAAGCCAAAGATGAAAAAATTTTAATGCTTGGAAATTATCTAAGTTCAAAGCTTGATGAAGCATTTGAAGACTGTAAATGTGTTTTCACATTACCTAATTTTATAGGAAAGATAATATATATGGCATTACTTTCTAATGAAGTTCTCAAAGGCCATAATAGAAAACAAGAGGAAATGACTAAACATTTGAAAAATAAGCTTGTTGATATTACCAGTGAAGTAGAATAGGGAGAATTTCTAATGCTTCAACAATGCATGCAAAGTATACTTAATGATGTTAATGATTGTTATGAAAAAAATTTGTATTGTACATATTAGTCTATGGAAAACAATCTACAAGGGAATAATCACTCTAATTTTTTCTAAGATAAGAAAGCAAGGAAAGGTTGAAGAGTTAGGAAATAAACCAACGATGAAAGATGTTTGTTGTGATACAAATGATTTAAATACCATGATGACTGATGCATGTTGTAATATTCATAAAAATGAAAAGAAAAATTGTGATGCAAGCAATGATACTTATGACTTAGAATTCATGATAAAGATAGAACATGCTACAAAAATAGATGCTACATGTGACACAGAGGATTTAAATACAATTCATGATTGTTTATAAAAAGCTTATGTTATCAAAAATTATTATGATATGGATTCATATGATGATAGAGTTAGTTATGCTTAAATTTTTTTTGATGTGATAAGGATCAGTCTGATGATTTTTTTATTTTTTTGAAAGGTATACTAAAAGAATTGGTTTATAATTGTTAATTAAAATGGGATATAAAGACATAGGTTTGGGAAAATATGGATAAGAAATAAAAGAGCTAATTGTACCAAAAATAAGACCAAAATATGAAGGTATTGGATATACAAGATAGACAAACAGTAAGGAATCAAGAACTAAATTTGTGACAGGAAATAGTGACATCAATTCTATGACAGGGACTGATAAAATTAGTAACAATCAAAGACAATGGAAAAAATAATTTTGTAACAGAGAATAGATGTAATCATTGTGGTAGATATGGATATAAGATAGAAGAATTTTAGAATCTCTATTTTTATAAAATTTATGGACATAATCATTCACAAATATTTTATCTACAAAAATAAAAGAAAGATCTAGATTAAAAATAGATTGTGGATGGATAAACATGAATGAATGAGATAAGATAAAAGGAATGTTGTATGGTTTCTATAGAAGGAAACCAAGTATGATCAAATTTTGCTAAGAATATTTTCATGAAGAAATAAATGATTATGACCAAAGCATAACTTGGAAGATGGCCTATAGTGAAAGCACATGTAGTGATGATCCTACAGATATGATAGTCTTATGAATGTTCTAGTGGATGATCCAGAGACAATGATAATCTAGAGGTGACCCAAATATAGTGACTCAAAGGCAGTGACCTTGTGGAAGTGACCTATAGGCAATGACCCAGATGCAGAGACCCAAAGGTGGTGACCCAGAGGTAGATCCAGTGGTAGTGACCCAAAGGTAGTGATCCAAAGGTAGAGACCTAGAGGTGACTCATTTACATTGATCCAGAGGAAAACATAGATAATTTATAAAGGAAGACCTAATGAAGATTGCATATATCCAACCATGTCAAATTCAGAGCTAAATAATGAAGAGAAAGAAGAATCAATAAAGAGAATAAAGAGTCACATAATATGTGGCAAGATATTTTTGTCTTAATATGAGAGGAATATGAAAGGATGCATCTCTCGGGATGTTTGAGGAGATCAATTTTCAGAGTACTAAAAATTTATGTAAAATTATATATTGGAGATAAATATCCAAGCAATGTATCACTCTTTGTATCAATATTGTAGTTCTATGATATTTAATATATTTGTGATATATCGTTGTTATTCCACAACTATGATTCATTATTATTTTTTGAAGTGGTATTTATATGATTTATTTGTTATCTTGGATAATGTTTTCTTTAAGGTAATCTTGTTGGATAACTAACATTGTGTGCCTGTTCAAAATTTGAATCTGAATCTTCAAGGGAAACATGCCCTTTTTGTTGCTTCTATTTAGGATATGGCATGTATTACTTCTTTTTTATTTATTTTTATGGATGTTATCACCCTATGTGGTTGAATTATACCAACAATTTTTGGAATCATGTCCTTTTTTATAGATATGGTAGTACCCCTTTTGCTTATAAGGTTGCTTATATAAGAATAAATATGATGAGGAAGGACCTTTCCATGAAGAACCCTTTAGTATTTTCTATTTCTCAAATTTTTGTTTGATGAGTGCATTGTTTGATAGTTGGTCCCTCATTTTGTTGATTGCTTCTTCTTGTTACAGTAAATTAACCAACTCTTCGAAGGAAACCATGTTGTTGGAGACTTTTAAGATGGTGATAAGCACTCAAAATAAACCTAGCAAAGGTTAAAATATGATTGAAACTAAGATTTTTTTAGTTCACCCATCACATTAAATTTGAACTTTAGTTTTGTAACTCTATAAAGAAATACCTCTATACTCTCTCCATATACCACTCTTAAAGTGTGGAGTTGTGATGAAGGTTAAGAATGGTGGACTAATTATTCCCTTCATAAGTGGTAGTAATAGTGTCCCATAATTTCTTAGAGGTCTTGGCTTCACAAATGTGTGATTGGTTCACATTAGTTGTAGGAAGGATGATGAGCATCAATGCTCTTTTATTTGCATCATCATATTTCTCTACTTTGTCCACGTCTAGAGGTTGCATATTTTGGTCTGTCATAATATCCTTTAGTTTTTCCACTTGCAAGATAGTCCACATATTTGATTTCTATGGTCCAAATTCAGGACTTTTCAGGAGCTAATAATCTATTAAAAACTGTTGAGCAAGGTGCAGAAACAGTATTATCATTGTTGTCAACACAGTCAGACAGATCAGTTGATGCAGTGGACAGGAGTTAAGAGGTTATTCAGAGCAATGGTTTTTCAATAGATAGAAGTGGCCCATATGCTAAAAATCAAAAGAAAATCACAAGGAATAAAACTGTCGTGATATCACGACATGTTGGCCAGAAAGAAAAACTATCATGATATCCTGACATGTTTGAAGAAAAAGAGGAGAGAGAAAAATGTGTCACGATTTTGCGACATGTTGGCCAGAAAGAAAAACTGTCACGATATCGAGACATGTTTGAAGAAAAATAGGAGAGAGAAAAAGATGTCACGATTTTGCGACATGTTCCATTTTCGTAGGCCAAAGCAAAGAGGAGAGGAGAGAGAAAAAGGTGTCGCGATTTCATGACATGTTCCATTTTCGTGGGCCAAAGCAAAGAGGAGAGGAGAGAGAAAAAGGTGTCGCGATTTCGTGACATGTTCCATTTTCGTGGGCCAAAGCAAAGAGAAATAGGAGAGAGAAAAAGGTGTCATGATTTCGCGACATGTTGCATTTTCATGGTCCAAAACGAAGAGAAAATGCAAGGAAGAAAAAGTGTCGTGATATCACGACATGTTCGGAGAGAAAGTGCAAGCAAGAAAAAGTGTCACGATTTCATGACATGTTCGGAGAGAAAGCGCAAGCAAGCAAAACTGTCACGATTTTGTGACATGTTCGGAGAAACAATGCAAGCAAGCAAAATTGTCATGATTTCACAACATGTTGGAAGAAAGAAAGGCAAGTAGAAAAAGTGTCGTGATTTTGCGACATATTGCAAGGAAGGTTGTATGGACGAAAAAGTGTCACGATTTTACGACATGTTGCAGGAGAGAGAGTCCAAAAGAAAAAGTTTCGTGATTTTGCGACATATTGCAGGAGAGAGAGTCCAAGAGAAAAAGTGTCACGATATCGCGACATGTTGGGTTTTCGTGACCCGAAGGCAAGAGAAATCACTAAGGAGAAAAAGTGTCACGATATCACATGTCAAGTTTTCGCAACCCGAAGGCAAGAGAAAGCGCTAAGGAGAAAAAGTGTCACGATATTGCGACATGTCGAGTTTTCGTGACCCGAAGGCAAGAGAAAGCGCTAAGGAGAAAAAGTGTCACGATATCGCGACATGTCGAGTTTTCACGACCCGAAGGCAAGAGAAGTAGCAAGGAGGCGAAAGTGTCATGATATCATGACATGTGTTTTCACTGGTTGAAGCCAAGAAGAGTAGCAAGAAGGTGAAAGTGTTGCGATATCGTGACATGTTGTGTTTTCGTTGGTTGAAGCCGAGAAGAGTAGCAAGAAGACGAAAGTGTCACAATATCATGACATGTGTTTTTGTGGGCGAAAGCCAAGAAGAGAACAAAGAGGCAGAAGTGTCATGATTTCGTGACAGGTCTCGTTGGTGCTAGCAAGAAGAGAACCCAGTCGAAATAAGATATGTGGCAATTAACTGAAGTTCCATGACAGTTACAGGGGCAGTTGCAGCAGAAATACATGCAGCTAAAATAAGAAGAGTTAACTAAAGTTATACAATAGTTACAAGTGCATTTACAGAGAAAAATCATGCATCTAAAATAAGAACAGTGAACTGGAGTCAGAACGACAGTTACAAGGTCAGTTATGGAGTGAATGCATCTAGCAACGATTAAACTGAAAGTCATCAATCGAAGACCAAACAAAGAACCGTAACTATTTATAGGATGCATGAAAGAATACTATGAGATA
>JAQPPZ010002643.1:2225000-2277904 GCA_028583015.1 Wollemia nobilis
AACTTAATTCAAGTGTTAACCTTTTTTGGTGAGGTGTTACTTGAGCTTGGACATTGATCAGTCATGAATAGGCAAAGGGCGCAACCTTTTGTCTGTGGGAACCTTGAGTTCATGATTTACGAATACCAAGTGTTTGATCAGCTTGTGATTATTGCTTGTTTACTACCCCAAGTAGGAGCATGATTGTCTTTGTCAATGATCCTTTGAATGTGTGTTATTTCCATAATTGGGTATATTTTTGTTGATTGGTGACTAAGTGTGACTACCCCCTCAAGCGACGAATCAATGAGGGAATGACCAAAATGAGAAAAGTGACAAGTCACTTTACCCAAGATGACTCAGGTAAGGGTTCCTTCAATTGTTTTACCATTGAATGCTTCAGCAATTTTTGAATATTCTGACCTATTTTTGGTGGGTATGAACCCTTTTTACGACGCATTTTGGAGTTGAAATTGTCAAAAATTCGTCCTCCCATGGAGTGGTCCGGCTATGATAGCCTTATTAGGGAGTAGGATAGGGAAAATTTGTAGCCCCAATGTCTATTTTGAATTCCAAAAATATCAGGCACAAAAGCACCTTTGTTCGGCAATGTTATTACTATTTTTGGTTGGGTTTTGACCCTGTTTGGTGATGCCATTTGGGGATGAAATTCTTGAAAATCCATCTTCTTGTGGAGCATTCTGGCTATGGTAACCTTCTTAGGGAGTAGGATAGTGAAGATTTATGAACTCGACGTCTATTTTGAATGCCCAGAATGTCAAGTGCAAAAGCACTCTTATTGGACACTTTTCTTGCTTGTTTTTGGTGCATTTTGTGCAGTTTTTGCTGTTTTTGAAATTTTTGCTCTGTATTCATCCCTGTGTGGGATGAATACCTATTTAGTAATCATCCCAAAGTAGTACAAGCACTAACTAGAGTGCTCATCCTAGGGAGGAATGATTACAAGCTCAAAAAGCCTATTTAAAGGCCAAAACTGGGTTTTGGGCTCATTTGCATTTGTTTTTCCTGGTGATTTGGAGCTCTGAGGAGGAGGAGGTCAATTCTACGAAGCAAAGCGAAGTGATGCCAAAATATTCCTACCACCATGATTTCATGGACCGGATCCTCAAGTGGTGGAGCCGAAGTGAGACCGGTGAGTGTTATTTCCCTTTATTGGTTTTTTTGTGTTATATTTTGTTACAGTTTGAAAACCGCAAGTTAGTTGTTTTAGGTCCGTTTGTTTTTGTTTTTCAAATTTAAAAATGAAACCCTAGTCTATCAAAATTAACACTTAGTTGAAAACTTAGTAGAACCCTTAGTTAAATAAAGATCAAAAGTTAGTCAAAAACTGAGCTAAAAAACTTAGTTTAGAACATAACCCTAAAACCTCGCCTAACCTGAATTTAAACAAAGATCAAAACTTAAGTTAGAAATGTAAGGTAAAACTAAGCATAAAAACGTAGCTTTAACCCTAGTTATTTGTTGTGGTTTGTGTTTTTGTGTTTCTAATTTACCAGTTTGGAGTTAAAAACCCTAGATATGAGAAATTATTTGTGAATGTTTTTGTTTGTTTTTTAATTTATTAGTTAGAGTTAAAAACCCTAGAACTGAAAAATAATTTTGGAATGTTTTTTTTTGTTTTTTTTAATTTATCAGTTAGAGTTAAAAACCCTAGCACTGACAACTTATTTTTTTGAAATTTTTGTTTGTTTATATTTAATTTATCAGTTAGAATTAAAACCCTAGGACTGACAAATTAGTTTTTGAATTTTGTTATGTTTTTGTTGAATTTATCAGTTGAGAGTGAAAAACCCGAGGACTGACAAATGATTTTGTTGAATTGTTTTGTTATGTTTTTGTAATTTAGCAGTGTAGAGTTAAAACCCTAGAACTAAAAAATTAGTTTTTTGAATTTTGTTATGTTTTTGGCTGTACATTTTGATGCATTGTTGTATATTCATGTTATTGTTGTACAGTTTTTCATTGTTTTAATGTTTTTATGTTGTTTTCTTTTGCAGGTTGTGAAGAGCAAGTACCACGTGCCCATAGTTTTCACTAAAGCATGTGTGGCACTGAATTTAGCTGACTGGGACTGGCTTGACACCCTTGGGCTCAAGTAGGTGACTCGACTAGAGTCGGTGGTCGGGGATCGGGCCTATCTAATGGCCCTTATCAACCTGTGGGATCCCCAGACCAACACCTTCCATATCCTAACAGGGGATATGATGGTGACCTTGGAGGATGTCTATCGGATTCTTCAGATTCTAATAGACGGACTGCCGATCCGGACGATGCCGTGGGATCAGAGGACAACAGTCCTAATACACTATTTTGGGCATGGAGAGGAGATGGGGGTGGATATCCCAGTGGAGAGGGCAGAGGGCAACTACCAGATTGGTGGCATATTGGTTCAATGGTGACTAGCGAGGGGTGTGTTGGGAGTGAGGCATGCATTATTCATGGGCCTTGTTTCCAACATGCTTCTCCTTGACTCTTCAGGGGCGAGGTTCCCATGGAACCTGCTAAAGGTGGTGTTTCAGTTGGTGGAGTGTCCTACGGATGCACCTATGATCATGATATGGGGACAGACTCTGTTGGCATAGCTCTATGATGAGATATACGATGTCTACTTCTAGAGGCAGAAGGGGATTAGTTGCAGCTACTTGTTGCAGTGCTGGGCTTGGCAGCACATAGCAATGGAGAGGCTGGTGGGGCTGCCCTGGATGATGCAGGTGGAGATGGTAGACTGGGAGATTGGATACGGTGCACTATGGTAGCGGTCTGAGGAGCAGGGATAGAGTCAGCAATGGGCAGGTTTTGTAGGGCACTATGTCGATGCCTTCACTCGAATTGCTCCAGGGGAGGTGTTCTAGCACCCCTACCAAGATTGTCCAACTTGTCCTGAGGCTAGAGAGTGGCTCTGGTAGGTACAAAGAGGGCGGTGGCTGATTGTGAATTATGGGACTAAGCAAGAGTTCTTCCCATATAGCCAGGTTACATGATAGTTTGGGGTGCACCAGGGGTTTCCTGGTGAGCCCATGGTCTATCGACATCGAGGAGATGAGAGGACTCTAGCTTGGCTAGTCATTGTGCCACTGGGTGAGGATGCAGATACTGCAATTGATGTCCTAGACATGGATGACATCGGGACTACCGCGGAGTATGAGCAATGGTGGAATTTGTGGTGATGGCAAGGCGAGGGGCATCTAGGGGGTGCAACAGGGGATGACGATGCAGAGGCACCAAGAGAGGGCTAGGGAGTTCCACTGGATGATGCAGACTTGGTGGAGGTTGAGGATATTAGAGGGGAGTTTGGGGTGATGGATCAACCGAAGATGCAGGACGTCCTGGAGCAGTGAGAGCCAGAGCAGGATGTTGTCTTGGATTTGTCAAGGCCTTAGGTAGGTTCAGAGGATGTGGAGGCAAGGCATTGTGCTAAGATAGCATGATTGGAGGACCTGCTACAGAGAAGATATGAGGAGCTGGGAGAGGCTTTGCAGGAGAGGGATCTCCTACGAACTCAGTTGGCAGAGCGAGAGAACACATTTTCTACATACCATCGGGGGATGGGGACATCACTGCTACATGGAAGAGAGATCTCCTATAGACACAACTGGTGGAGAAGGAGAAGACATTGGCGTAGCATGATGATGTAGTAGCTTATTACCATTGGCGGGAGGCAGAGTGGTTTCGATAGGAGATAGAGTGGTTTTAGCATCGGATGGATATGAAGGGAGAGATTATCCACCTTGATGGGCGGTTACATGAGCCCCCTAGAGGTGACTCTTCATGTCAGATGAGAGACATCGATACTGAGCAGTCAGCATCATCTCGTCGTAGGCGACTAGATGAGGGGGGCACTAGTGGGCGTGATGTAGGGGCAAGCAGCAGTTGCCCTGAGATGTCCCATAGGACCCACACCACGGGGGGTAGTTCCCATCACACCGATATTCTGTGATCATGGTGGACGATGCCCTAGGCTTAGGGGTTTTTGAGCTTTTGGATTTTTTTGCGAGGTCAGAGGACCAGTTCATTGTATCCTACAGACATTTTTGATGATATATATACAGATGAATCTTTTTTTTGGTGTTTATGCACTTTTCATGGTTTGTTTTTATGTACATGTATTTACATTGATGTATGCATATGCTATTATGAATGCAATGTTTCTAATTGATATGATGTATGCATATGGAGTAAATGAAATGAGTTGTTGATGACTTGTCGATGGCACCATAGACTGTACAAGATTTATTGGCATGCTGTACTTATGGGATGACTTCGTGGAATGACTTTGCATGTGATAAATGTGTTTTTTTTTGTATTTTGCATATTGTGTAATGGTGATGTACGAAATGAAATGTACCAGTTGTTTTTAAAATGTAGTTAAGCTTTTCAGAGATTCATATAGTTTAACTAGCTAGCCAAGACTGTACATTTATCTTGCAAGACTTTTGAACAAGGTATAAATTTGACGTGAATTTAACCAAGTTATTTCACATCCCTGTGCATGCAATTGAGTTCGTTTATGTGGTATTTTTTAGGATACTGCCAGTTCCAGATAGGCTATCAACCAAACCTGTACTGAGGATCACCTAACTAGATCCACTAACTTCATTGTTGTATTTAGTAAGATTAATCCATGAGACAATCTAAGGTACCATAGGCTAGCTCATCCACATGCAAACATTGGTATGTTCACATGCAAATTTAATGTGATAGACATATCCTCATGTGGTTAGGATCCCGCCATTGTCAGGTAGGCTGTCCACCAAACCTGTAATGAGGATCACCTAGATGGTTTTTGAATGCTGATAATTCTAGGGATTCAATTTTAGGTTGTTTTTATTTGCTCAACGGTTTAGGATACTCGCTCATATACATAGTGATAAAAATCACTTTATTATATATATATATATATATATATATATATATATATATATATATATATATATATATATATATATAGCAAGGATTGGGAATAGTGGTGATAACAACTGTTATTTGATTTTGTATTTTGAGCTTGGTAAGGTTGAGCCTATAAGTTTGTGGCTTATGAATGGTCTTGATCCTTTTGGCCTTGGGGATGACTACCCATCCTGTTCAGGGACGTGTAGTATGAATCCTTATGACTTTGGGGACCAAGGGATGATGGAGAGTATGAAGTAAGGGCATTGATCTTTTAGGCCTTGGGGATGACTACCCATCTTGTTCAGGGACATGTAGTACGAATCCTTACAACTTTGATACCAAAGGTGAGTGTGATGATGGCTTGTGGGAATTTTGTTTTTGACTAGCAGTGATCCTTTGAGGTCTTGGGGATGACTACCCATCCTTGGCGAGGACGTGTAGTACAAATCCTTACAACTTTGGGGACCAACGTTGATTGGGATTTTTGGTAGTGGTGAAAACCACTATTTATTAGGGGGAATTGATGGGGAAGAGCTCATCCTTTTTTCAATTCTCAGCACTCTTGAACCATTCACACAGGGGGATGAACAGACTAATCTTTCACCTATAGTACCCTAGACTGATTTGTAGGTTTCTCTTGCGTTCACACAATTTAGGAATTGTTTTATGTGTTTTAACTTGTGTAGGGATGCTACGTAATGAGGTGTGATCCAAGTAAAACTTTCACCTATAAAATCTGTTTAACTTTGTACCATTTTTGGCTAGCAATTTAAAAACAGCTGAATGACGAAAACCCTATATGCATTAGGAGACAACTGACTATGCTAAAAATGGTGATGATTTTATTATGGATGTATGTGTTTATAAAATGGATGGAATGTAGAAAATGAAGGAATTTTCAAGCAATTACAGTCTATGGTGCTTGTGACTTGTATGACCAACAAATTTGCAATGTATGGATGCGATGCCTAATGCAACTTATTATTATTATTTTTTTGGTATTTTGATTTTTATGAGTATGCATGTAATGGAGATGCAATTTTTTGTTATTTTGGATGATTTTATTATTTTTGTTAAAGATTTGTTTTGACCAGGCGGTTAGGGTAACCCTTAGAGCTTTTGATGTGACCAAAGGGTGTATGGACATATTTGGGGCATTTTTGGGTGACCAAGTGATTGTGGGAATCCTTGGAGCTTTTGGGTTGACCAAAGGGTTTATAAATACCTTTGGGGTGTTTTGGGGTGACCAAGATATTGTGGGAATCCTTGGAGCTTTTGGGTTGACCAAAGGGTTTATAGATACCTTTGGGGCATTTTGGGGTGACCAAGCGATTGTGGGAATCCTTGGAGATTTTGGTTTGACCAAAAGGTTTATAGATACCTTTGGGGCATTTTGGGGTGACCAAGTGATTATGGAAATCCTTGGAGCTTTTGGTTTGACGAAAGGGTTTATAGATACCTTTGGGGCATTTTGGGGTGACCAAGCGATTGTGGGAATCCTTGGAGATTTTGGGTTGACCAAAGGGTTTATAGATACCTTTGGGGCATTTTGGGGTGACCAAGTGATTGTGAGATGTTGGATATGTCTCATACTTTGCCAGAAAATAATTGTATGACAGGCACTACAGTGCAAAAGACGACGGGTAGGGGGGGTCCAGGGATGTCGGAGGCACCCAAGGACCCCCGGCTATGGTAAAGGTGATTACGTAATAGGTGATGGCTCGGGGTGCATAGGGGGATGCCCTCGGATGCGGTGAAAGAGAAAGATGCTGGAGAAGACCAGCTGAGAATAGGCGGCAGAGCCGCCTAAAATTTTTCACCTACTTTTATCGCTACTTTTCACCTACTTTTATCGCTACTTTTGGAGCGGCCCTCGGGATTCCCACTGTTGGTGGGTGGTTAGTGGGTGTGGGTGGTTTAGCCCACGGTGTTGTATCCACGGTACCCTAATACCACTTGGTGGTTTAGGGTTGTATGAGTTTCCTTATATAATTATTGTAATGCCCCATTTGAGGGACAAGAGAGAGAATAATATATCAAAGAGGATAGACTCTTGTTTGCTAGACTAGCCCAAATCGGGTGAACCAGGGTAAATCTTGTGTGTTATATGTGCATTGAATGGTGTCATTATTTCCTTAGTTATTATTTCTGCATTATTTCTAGAATATGTTTCTGTAATTCTCTTCATTTGGTATCAGAGCCAAGTCATTAGCCATAGGGGGACGCCTTTATTGCTAGGGTTTAAATCCGTTTGAAGAAGATCTAGGGTTTCTAGGAGTGAGAGGAAACCTATTCTGGAGTGGGAGTTACGCAGAAAGAGTTTGAAGGAAAAATGTTAGGAAATCATTCAAGGATAGAGATCGAGAAGTTTGACAACAAAAGTTTTAAGCTATGGAAGTTAAAGATGGAAGATATGCTCATGGACAGAGATCAGTGGGCTGCTATTTCAGAAACAACACAACCTACGGGTATTTTCGATGAAGATTGGGAGAAGATGAATCGAAAAGCAAGGAGTCTGATTCGATTGTGTCTTGCAGATTTGGTGCTCATCAATGTTTCGGGAGAAGCTACAGCAAAGGATATTTGGGAGAGGTTAGGGGCTTTGTATCAATCGAAGTCCCTAGTGAACAAATTATTCCTCAGAAAGAAACTGTACAATCTTAGGATGCATGACGGGGATTCGGTTGCAGATCATCTGAATGCATTCAATACAGTGGTAAGTCAACTAACATCTATAGAAATTAAGTTGAGTGAGGAAAATAAATGCATTACTTTGTTATGCTCTTTACCGATTCATGGGATAACTTAGTAGTAGCAATTGGTAGTACAACTTCATCCACATTGAAGTTTGAAGATATAGTGGCATCTCTATTATCTGAGGATATGAGGAGAAAAGCCATGGAGGGCACATCTAAGGAAGACCTAATGGTGAGAGGGTGTGCCAAGGAGAAGGAAAAATCTAGATATGGTGATAGGTCTAAGTCTAAAGGTAGATCCAAGTCTCGAGGGAAGTTTGAGAGAAAATGTTGGAATTGTGGCAAGCCGAGTCATATGAAGAAGGATTGCAGATCAAAGAAAGCTGAGTCTGGAAAAAAGTCTGATGAATAGACTTCCACAGAGATGAATAAATCCATTGATGAAACAGGGGATGTATATTTTGCATCTTGCTCATCATGCTCCACACAATCAGATAAAAACGATTGGTTGATTGATACTGGTGCCTCTTTTCATATGACTCCTCATAGAGGGTGGTTCAGTGAATATGAAAGATATGATGGAGGGGAGGTACTATTGGGAGATGATTCACCACTTAGAATCATGGGTCATGGAAGAGTGAAAATTTTTCTACAGGATGGTAGGGTTAAGACCCTACTAGGTGTGATGCATATTCAGGGACTTGCTAGAAATTTGATTTCGGTAAGCAAAATGGCCGATGCACAGTGAATGTCAGTTTTGGCAAGGATTCATGCAAAATGGTTCGTGGATCAATGGTGTTGGCAAGGGGAGTTTGGATTGGAACATTGTATAAGCTATTGGGAAGCACTATGACAAATGAGTGCAATAGCTCAACTGTTCCTGAGGTTGATTCTGATAAAATCTCAACACTCTGGCAACAAAGGATGGGACATATTGGAGAAAAGGGATTGCGTACCCTATACATAAAAGGTATGGTTCATGGTATCCCTAATTACTCAATGATTTCTGAGTTCTGTGAACATTGTATTTATGGTAAATAGAATCAGGTTAGTTTTCCATCTAATGCCACAAGATCTAGTGGGGTACTAGATTTGATCCACAGTGATATTTTTGGTCCTGTTCCTATGCCGTCTCTTGGAAAATCACGGTATTATGCTTCCTTTGTTGATGATTTTTCAAGATATGCATGGATTTACTTTCTTAAGAGCAAAGATGAAGTGTTTGAAAAATTTAAGGAATTTAAAGCACTTGTTGAGAATCAAACTAATAAAAGGATTAAGGTGTTGAGGTCTGATAATGGAGGGGAATATTGTTCTAATATATTTGAGAAATTTGAACAGAAGACTACTTCATATACACCTCAACAGAATGGAGTTGCAGAGAGGTTGAACAGATCACTGATGGAGAAGGCTAGAAGTATGCTTAGTGGTGCAGGTTTGGCACAAGAATTATGGGCAGAAGCAGTGAGTGCAGCATGTTACTTGCGAAATCGGTCACCTACATCAGCATTGCCAGATCAAACTCCATTTGAAGCTCTATTTGGTAAGAAACCAGCTATTTCACATCTCGAGTTTTTGGTCGTGATGCATACATGCATATTCCAAAGGAGAAAAGAAGTAAGCTAGATAATAAGGTTGTTAAATGTATCTTTATTGGTTATAAGGATGGTGTTAAAGGATATAAGCTTTGGAATCCAAAAACTAAAAGTATAGTGTATAGTAGAGATGTGGTGTTTAGGGAGATGATCAGTGATTCTAGGAAGGTAGTTACAGAAGAGGAACACTGAACGGTCCAATTTGATCTCATGGACAACTATCAAACAGTAGAGGATCTGGAAGAGGAGCATACAGATGAGGATATGGAAGAGGAGCATACAGGTGAGGATCTCGAAGAGGATGAAGAAGAGGTTCATACACCTATGGTAAGGAGATCAACATGGGAAAGGAGGAAACCTAAAAGGTACAGTCCATCTGCTTGTCCTACTTCTTTTGTACTATCTATTACTGATGAAGATCCTAGAACAGTTAGAGAAGCTGTTAATTCTGGAGAGGCAAACCATTGGGAAGAGGCCATGGATGAGGAAATGATGTCCCTGAAAAAGAACAGAACATGGGATTTAGTGAAATTACCAAGTGGTAGGAAAGCAATAGGTTGCAAGTGGATCTTTAAAAAGAAGCAGAATGCTGAAGGTAAAGTGGAGAAATATAAAGCTCGCCTAGTTGCTAAAGGTTTTTCTCAGGTTGAAGGAATTGATTATGGTGAATTTTTTTCTCCCATTGCAAAGCTAACATCAATTAGATTTATGTTAGCTATGGCTACTGCATTCGATCTTGAAATAGAACAGATGGATGTGAAAACTGCATTCCTTCATGGAGATTTGGAGGAAGAAATCTATATGAGGCGACTTGAAGGTTTCACTGTTGCAAGAAAGGAGGATCTGGTATGTAAGTTAAAGAAATCATTGTATGGACTGAAACAATCACCTAGAATGTGGTACCAAAAATTTGATACTTATGTTTTAGGAATTGGTTTTGTTCGTAGCAATGCTGATCACTGTGTGTATTCAAAGAAAATTGGTAATGTAATTGTCATTATAGTTATTTATGTTGATGACATGTTACTAATTGGAAATAGCAAGAAACTGGTCAGGGAAGTAAAGTCTCAGTTGGCATCACAATTTGACATGAAGGATCTTGGCCCTGCAAATTTTATATTGGGTATGCAAATAAAAAGAGATCGCTCTAACAGAAGGTTGTGGCTGGATCAGAAAAAGTATGTTGAGACAATGTTGAAAAGGTTCAATATGCAGGATTGCAAACTGGTGAAGGTACCTATTTCTTTAGGTGAAAAATTGTCTGCTGAACAATGTCCAAAAATAGAAGAAGAGGTAGAGGAAATTTCACATATTCCTTATGGAAATGCCGTAGGTAGTTTAATGTATGCCATTGTTTGTACTAGAGCAGACATTGCCCATGCAGTGGGAGTCTTGAGTAGATATATGTCTAAACCTGGTAAAGAGCATTGGACTGCTATGAAAAGGGTGTTTAGATATTTGCATGGAACCTCTAATTTTACAATTTGCTATGAGGGTACAGGTAAAGAAAATAGATAATTGGATATAGAAGGGTTTGTTGATGCAGATTGGGCTGGAGATCTGGACAGGAGAAGATCTACTAGTGCTTATGTATTCAATTTGTTCGGAGGGGCCATTAGTTGGATGAGCAAGAGGCAGACTGTTGTTGCTATTTCAACTACTGCAACGCTCTTTTTGAGGATGGCGACTAGCATTTTGTTTGACGCTTCTACTTGCCAATTTGCTTGCGAATAATAGGGTGTTGAAAAATTGTGCTGAATTTTATACTTTGTGGTCAAAGCACGCACATCTTTTTTCTTGAATGACGTCCCATTATCCAATAGGATATTGGATGGAATACCAAAATGACATATGATGTTATGAAAAATAAACTCCACAATGCAGGTTCTAGTTGTAGAGGTTAGCAGAATGGATTCCACCCACTTGGTGAAGTACTTTGTGGTCGTTATGATGAACGTGTGACGACCTGACGACGCAGGGGAGATCTTTCCAATTAGATCGAATCCCCACTATGAAAAAGGCCAAGATGATTGGATCAACTGCAATGCCTGAGAAGGTACGTGTGTCAAATTAGCATGGGGTTGACAGTTCACACACTTCTTTACATATGCACAACAATATTGCTCTAAATATGGTCAATAATAGCCCATGCAAAGAATATGCTTTGTGATGGCCATACTGCTGAAGTGGCCACCACATGTACCATCGTGGGCTTGGGTGATCGCCCAAGCGGACTCTTGCTGGTCCAAGAAATGGATGAGGATTCCTTCATAACTTTGACGATACAAAATGTCTCCTAACAAGACATTTTTTGCCACTTTCTACTTAAATGATCTTTTCACGGCTTGTGTCAATCCAAGTGGGAGGTTACATAGCTTTAGGTAATCCCTTATGGGAGTGTACCAATCCTACTGATCAGAAACCTTGATGGTATGAACGACCAATACCTCTTGAAGTTCATCCCTAGCAAAAGTTGAGTGGGAGAGAGCTTGTAAAAACAATGTTGTGTTGCTATTAAGAGGGTTCAAGGAGAACAAGGACCCCTAGTTCGCTCGAGTCAGATAATCATGGATTTGAGAGAACCTATTCTGAGATGGTTCAATATGGATCAGGTGGATTCCTGGAGTTTGTTCAGATCTTGCACGCTCCATTGTGGATTGCGATAATGTTTTGACCTGAATGGTTGTCATTTCACTAGAAGGGTCTTGCGGGATGAGTGACACCAAGGATGCCATAGTATCTACAAAATGATTTGATGATCAAGGGAGTGCCTTGATGTCATACCATTCAAGTTGTGCCAGGAATTTGTCCACAAGGGCTTTGTAGGCATGCAGAACTAGACATTTACATTGGAATATCCCCTTAAATTGATTGACAATTAACAACGAATCACCAAAGATGTTTAAGCATTTAATGTTCATGGTGATTGCTATCTGAAGACCTATGAGCAAGGCTTCGTATTCTGCATTGTTGTTGGTGCATGGGAATTCTAATTTTAATGACAGAGGCATTGGAGCCCCTTGTGGAGTGAAGAATACAATTCCCATGTCACCTCCTTGCTCACATTTAGAACCATCGAAGAATATGGTCATGTCAGCCTGTGACTCAGGCTCATCAAAATCTGGCGATCCTAAAACATGAAAAATCCCATCATCAGGTAGTTCTACGGTCAGAGGTTGATCGTCTTCAGGATGAGCCTCTGCCAGTTGATCGGTGATGAATTGACATTTTATGGATTTTTGTCCAATGAATTCTATGTCAAACTCCGTCAACAACATGATCCATTTCATCGTGCAACTACTATGATAAGTATGACTCATCATGTATCGCAATGGATTCTCCTTAGACACAACATACATCATATTGTTGAGCATGTAGTGGCATAGCTTTTTGGTAGCAAACACCATTGCCAAGCAAAGCTTCTCAACGTATGCATAGTTAAGTTCATAACTGACCAGGGTGCGACTAAGATAGTAAGTAGCCTATTCTTTGTGTAGTTCATTTTTCTGGGACAACATGGCACCTAGTACCACCTCAGTAGTTGAGATGTATAAATAGAATGACACTCCTGGTCTAGGTGGTGCCAATATTGGTGGCAAAGCCAAGTATTGTTTAATGTCGTCAAAGGCTGATTGGCACTCGTCATCCCAATGAAATGTTACCCCCTTGTGCAATAATTTATTCATGGGTCAACACTTGTTAGATAGCTATGCTATGAAGTGCTTGATTGATGCGACCTTTCCCTGTAGACTTTTGAGCTGCTTGATGGTAGTTTGAGGAAGCATTTTAAGGATTGCCTTGACTTTGTGTGGGTCTACCTCGATTCCTCGTTTAGAGACTATGTAACCCAAGAGCTTTCCAGATGTGATGCCAAATATGCACTTCTTGGGGTTTAGTCTAACTTTATGTTCCATGAGGTGATCAAGGATCTTGCTTAAGTCATCGAGATGATCTGGGTGCAAAAGAGATTTGGCCAACAAATAATCCATGTAATCTTCCAAATTTTTGTGCATGTAATCATGGAATATGTATGTCATGGCACATTGGTAGGTGGCACCAGCATTTTTAAGGCCAAAAGGCATGACCTTATAGCAAAATGTCCCCCAAGGCATTGTGAACGCCATTTTTAGTTGGTCTTCGATATTGATATGAATCTGATTGTATCTCAAGAAACCATCCATGAGGGAAAGCATTTCATGGCCCACTATAGTGTCTACCAATGCGTCAATGCTCAGCAAGGGAAAATCATCCTTAGGGCTCGATTTGTTTAGATCTCAAAAATTGGTGCATATGCGAATCCTCCCGTCGGGCTTTTTGATGGGAACCATGTTAGAAAACCATGGCGGGTAATCCATGCAGATGACAAACTGTGCATCCAACAACTTTTATAGCTTGTCTTTGACCTTTAAAGCTACTTTTGGGTGCATCTTACGTAGTTTTTGCTTTACTGGCTTGAATGTCGGATCAAGCGTTAGATTATGCGTGACTATCTGTGGGTCTAGTCCCGACATGTCTTTGTATGACCATGCAAAAACCTCCTTCTTCTCTTTGAGAAGGGCAATGTAGTCAGCTTGCTCTTCGATGGAGAGACTTACCCCCAGCTTGATGATTTGCAAATTCATTGGATCTGAGCTGATGTCTACGTTAGTCATCTCCTCGACCGAAAGTGGGACCCATCATCCAACTGGTGTGGATTTGGGATCAAGTGGATATCGTTTGCTGAATTTAGATCATCGTTCAAAATGTTAGGTTCCTCTTCAGCATGGAAGACATCCTGAGTCTGTCCTGGGGTGAAATGGAACATTCCTCCATAGGGCAAGTACTCTAATGGGGATGGCTATGTGTCAGTGTGATCCCAATCGATAGCATCTAGATCTAGATACAATGACCATTTCGAGTCGACTGGATCATGGATGGGGGCGGTTAGATCAATAGAGATCATGTTGATGAAATGATTATGGTCTCTATTACCACAGGTGTGACTGATCAGACATCCTAGATGATCTTTGTGATTTGGATCTGGATCTATGGGTACTGGCACAAATGGATCATCTCTGTGCATGGATACGAAGACAGGGTCTACCCTAGGAACTGATGGTTTTATAGGGTCTACAGGCGGAAGATGCTCTCTGTATACCTGGAGTGGCAGGTGCAGTAATTGCTATAACTGCACCTAGTTTAAGTGCCACCTATTCCTGGGCCCTATGTGCAGGTGTTCAAACCTATCGTCTATGTCCAAGGGATATTGTTGTTACATATACCACATGTGGTTGAGATAGGCCATCTCAGTTTCGTATTTCAAATCACTGTCAGAGATCCAAAAGCCTTCATTGGATCCAACAACTATTTGTGACATATGAGGCTCATCTTGCTCGAGAAAATTAATGTGGTCCCATCAAGGTTGTTTCGCTCTCTACGGGGGGACCTGATTCTCGTGAGGGGGCATATGCTCAATTGGAGCATCCAAAGTGAACATTGTCACGAAACTCTCCTGATAATCATCCATGGGATATACTTGTGAATGATTGCTATCAGACTCGAAAGGATCCCAAGGTGCTACCTCATATTTTGACTCATCTTCTGAAGACCCTTCTTGGTCTTGTCCATATCCCTCTTATAGGGGAGTCCTCAAATTTTCTCCCTGTTCGACCGAAGGGAAAGGGTTGTTATGGTCAACAAGGTTGGTTGTTAGCAGTGGGAGATAATCTCCCAATGTATAGGTTGTGTTAGGATTGGCATATGGATCTGACGCCAACCCATCCTTATTGCCTATCCCCAGGCCTTGCATGTTCTCCACCAAGATGTCTAGGGGCAAGGGGTGGTTGAACCCTACTCCTAACATGTAATATGAAATTTGATATCTCAGTTGGAAAAGAACACGCACTCCTTGCTCATACCTGCCCAACCCATATCCATGCCAATTGCATTGGCCAAGATATCTTAAAGCAAAATTAGGGTTGAACAAATAGTTGACATCCTCAGCAAAGGGCTCTTCATGTTCGTCTTCTTGCATACAAGTTTCAATGCCATTATCTAGGCCCCCATAAACAAAGTTTTTATGATTGGATGGGTAGCCTAAAGGAACCACATAGCATATGGGGATTCGAGGCCTCCCCATGTCCTGCATGGAATCAAGTGTGGGTGTTGCTACAATGTTCCTCACTAGATACTCCCCCAAGCCTGTGTTGGCCATCTCAACGGTGACCATTGGTGGTTGAGGGCGAGAGAATGGGAGTCCTTCCTGAGTCCACTCCATGTGGGGTGAACTAGGCATCTCGACATCCATTCGGCTAGGCATCTCTTCGATAGAGATGGTCGGGACTAGGGGTGGTTCCTCTTTCATGGGTTTATTTCCCTTGTACTTTGGTGTGACCATCATAGGTGGCATCATTGTTGAAGGACCATATGAGGAAGATGGACACTATTGGGGATTTGATGGACTTAGCAATGGGGATGCCTACGAAAGTAGACTCTGGTTAGATGGATTCAATTGAAAATACAAATGTGTTGATGGAAGGGTCGATTGCAGCATGAATTGCACTATATTGCATTACTTGAAGGGCTTTAATTCTATCGGGACTACATGCACCTATCCTTCAAATGTATACTTTAGACAATGATGAGTTATTGAAGGCACACACTTCATATCTCTGATCCAAGGCCAGACCAGCAAGATATTATAAGCCATCTCACCTTCCAAGATGTGGCATAATGTATGAATAGTCTTTTGTCCCACTTGGATGGGTAGGACAATTATGCCAACCGTCGAGCATATTGCATCATTGAATGCTCGAAGAGTATAGGTGGAGGCCATGATGTGAGATGCTAGCAACTTCAGATGTTTCAATGCTATTGTTGTGATGATATTACTAGATGAGCCAGTGTCCACCAACACCCTTTTATATGGAATCCTATTGACCCACGCAATAACGTGCAGGGGTGGATCCACCACATCACCAGTCACTGATTTCAATTCATCTTATCTAAAGGTGATTACTGGTTTTGTACATTATTTTACATGTCCCACAAAGTTGTTGAAAGAGTTTGCTTCGTGGGGCTGCATCTCGATTTATTTTAAAATATCCATTAGAGCCTCCCGATGGGGCGCTGATTATTGAATGAGCTCGTATATGGAGAGCCTAGCCGATGTGGTCCTTAGAATTTGGGTAAGTCTAGTCTAAATCATGGCCACTGGTCTAGGCAAGGGAGGTTGCATAGGGTGTTGTTGAGGTTGTGACGTCGATGGAACTTCTCTAGTGGTCGTCGCAGGGGTAGCTCCTTGATACCTCTTGTTCCTAGTCACTATGCTTATCATCCCCACATACCCTTGCATGGGGCAATTCTATTGCACCTCATTGACTTGAAGGGGTTTTGCCTGTGCATCATGGGCAGGCAAGGGGTCTCTGAAGACTCCCATATGTTGGTTTTTTGGTGCTACAGGGTTGTCCACCACCAATGTCTTGTTGTCGATTAGGTCTTGTACCAAACCTTTGAATTTCCAACATGCATTAAGGTCATGTCCCTTTCATCTATGTAACCTATAGTACAAGTCCTCCTAGTACCCCTTAGTCTTGGGTGTATTGGGGTCTATGGTTTGAATCTATGGCAGGTTGATCAAGTTTGTCGCTGACAAGTGATCAAATAGGGAGTCTCTAGACTCTATGTAAGGTGTGAATTGTTGCCTAGGATGACGCTGCTAATTTTGTTCCTGCCTCTGGTTTTCCCTATCATAATTTTTAGGAGGCATCACCTGATAGTTAGCCTTTTGAGGCTATGTTGCTTGTGCATGCTTAGGGACATTTATAGCAACCTGATTGACCATAGTGGGAATCTATTGTGTGGTCCCTATTTTAGTGTTCTTGGTCCATTATTTCTTCTTAGGTTTGGCAATTTCACCATCCTATATCTTGATCTCCTCAATGATTCAGGATTGCACTAGAGCTTCCTCAAGAGTTGCATATTGTTGTAACTGCAATAGCATAGAGATCAATCTCAAACAGCTCTTTGAGAACATTTGAGTCAGGTCGAACATGGGAGGGAGGTAGGGCATCTTTGAAAACAGCATCCTCCATCGGTTGCCATATGCCACCATGGTCTCTTCCCCATACTTCTTGAGGCTAGCTAGGTCACTTAATGACACCTTTTTCTTGGTATTGAAGAAGAAGCATTCGAGGAACGCATCCACTAGCTTATCCAAGTTACTGATGCTATGTTTTGGCAACTAAGTGAACCAATTCAAGGCATGGCCTACGAATGTCGTAATAAATGTTCTTAATAACAAAGCATCATTGTCCTGAATGCCAAAGCACTGGCTCAAAAATCTAGTCACATGCTCTTGGGCATCATCCTCCCCTCTAAAGAGTGCCAAATGAGGCAGTTTAAAGTGTTTAGGGTATGGGGGTGTCAGCACTGATAGATGCATAGGATGACTACGAAGTTGGCGTAAGGTGGGCTTTTGGGGCCCAGAAGTTTTGATTTCCATAGAATTTAAGTGCTCTAGCAGCGCTTTATATGCATTAGAGGATTTGATTTCTTCCTCCTTAGTTTTCTCCCATTGTGGGTTGCGGGGAACTTGAGGCCTATGGAAGGGTGGTTGGATAGCAACCCTTCTACCTTGGTAGGGCATTTCAGCCCACTCTTCTTCTTGTTCATACTCCTCATAAGATTCCTAAGGAGTGTCTGGTCGAGACCTATAAACATGGGTGGGTGCCCGCGGAGGGTGTCCATCGTTGTTTCGGGGAGTGGCCTCCCACTCAAGTCTAGGAGGTCTCAAAGGCAGTTCTTGATGATGTCACGGAGACCTATCTCGCACCAAGGGGTTATGCCTCTCATACACTTCTACTTTATGCATGCAAGGGGTTGGGACCTTCTTAGGCACAATGTTATGAAGCAATGTGGTTGTCTAACATTGAATGTGCTCTTTTCTAGGGTGGTACAGATGCTCTAACTGTTCTTGATCTTTCCTAAGTTGTGTGATTTGCACTTGGTGGGTGGCATGTTTGGCAAAAACCAAGTCAATTTGTTCTATCGTCTCTTTTTTAGGAAGCCTAGATGCCTCTCCTACATGTCTATATCGGTCGTGGTGATCCGAGATCCCTATGGTTTGCTTTCCTTTGTTGAGATTAGTGGCATTCACCTAAGGCTCTGGCCTCGATAGGTGATCCTGATACATAGCAGGTGTAGAGGTGCATTGCTCTCACACTGTGTATTGCTCTTGAGGAATGTGGTAGTCTTCCTCGTACTCCTTTTCATATGCATGCAAGTTGCGGGTAGGATTGTTTTGCCCTATCTAGAAAACATGATACTCTAGATTTGGTCTAGTATTTCTAACAGTAATCTGGGGTAGAGGAGGGATGACGAAATCATGTGGCCCCTCCTTTTGGACCCTCTGTTGTTCTAACACTTCATCACTAGGCCACTCATAATGAGCATCTAAGGGAGGTCTCCTGTCTATGTTGAGTGCCACGTGTAGGTTCTCCTCTTGAAAGGCTCTAGACTGAGTGGGGGTGCCCCTCAAAGAGGTGCCTCTATAATCCTATTTTGTTATGGCATGATGTGGACTATCTTGGGTGCCATGCCACCAAGGTGGGATGACTAAGTCCTCAGGACTATATCGAAGGTGACTTGCCCCCCTTTGTGCACTCTTTGCAGTGCTTGCCCATGATTGGGCTCGGGTACGAGTGTACACCATGGTGATGCTTACCTAAAGATGCGTAGATTTTTATCTTCTTTTAGGATTTTTTTTTTATGCTACACTTAAACATAAAGGAAACACACAATCAATGCAATGGTTATCTTGTTTAAAGATTAAAAGTGTGCCCTAAATCTGGTTTAGTGTGTTTTGATTTTATTTTTATTTTTTTTTGCAAGCTTTTTGGAAAGAACGTTTAAATGCAGTATGATGGCTCTTGTGACTCCCAAAAAATGGTCGCCCCTTCGATATACCTTTGCCATACCGATATACCAACCTCTCTATATACCCACCCTTACGTGAGGGAAACTATTGGTATGTGAGAGCAGATGGTACGTGGAACATAGGCGGTATGGAAGGGGAATCACTCTGTTTATGACACCTACCATAGAAGACTTATCCTCATGCACTGGGAATCACCCCAACTACACTTGGTCAGATTTCATCAGGATTTACGTCTAGCAAAATTCACAATCAGGGTTATGTATGCAGTATCTCAATCCAAGGTGGTGATGAAATCCACCATTGGTCTTGCTCAAGGGTTGGGGTTTTACGACCAACTCCTTGTTGTTTTGAATTACCACGTGGTGTGTGGGGTTATTTTTAAGTTGCATAAATGAAGCAAACAAGCATTCAAACTCTCCTATGCAAGAAAATAACCAGAGAACATAAAGCAAAATTTGATAGAAGGTGTTTAAGAACTCTACCTCTTCTCTGCCCAAATCGGATGTCTCTAAATTTATGCTTTGAAACAGGCCAACATTTGAAAACTTGGTACCTATAAGAAAAAAATAGGCAACTTTGATCAGAAATTTAATCTTCAAAATCAAGGGATAGACGTCCCACTATGATCGTCACTAAAAGCACGAGGATATAGAAACAAAAAGGAATATGCCAAGCATGATGCGTGTAAAACCAAACTTAATGCTAAAAGCCTATATATTGAAAGAACATAGATGAATTGACACAAGATAAAAGCAGTATGAAATATAGCCTTCTTTATTGATATGCTTTCAAATTCATGTTACAATACATCTCCTTCCTTTTTTAGGGGATAGGAGCATCAAATATGTTTCTCATCACATCCATGGATAGCAATCCTTCTTTTGCATGCCCACATGTAATATGGGCGGACCAAAACATCGCCACCGCTGGTGTATATGATTTTTGACTCCATCCTGCTCCTCTGATGTCAGAAACCTATGTTCAAAGAAACAGAAAATATTAGTAGCACTTGCAGACAGAATAAAACATGTATTTCCCAAGGCCTACTATTAGTATATGCATGAAAATATAAAAACGATAACCAAATGACCTCAGATCGACATAAAATTTTAACAAAAGCATAAATATGTTACCAAGAGGCCACTGCAAAAGGGACAGTCTAGAAATTCCTCATATATTTGTATTTGCTCCAAGGTGGGACGAATAGACCTAAAATAACTTGTCAGAAAGCACCCTCTTCAATGTCCTATCCAGAAAGCTCCAAATGACCTACAAAGTTGGGGGTGTTTTGGGAATACCTAGAAGGTCAGATTTCTCTAATTTAACCTCTATCACCTAGATTTTGCTGGTGCCATTTGCAAGTTAGTAAATGTAGGAAATGATAAAAACCTGGTCAAAAATTCTCAGAATAAAATGAAATTTAAACTACAGCCTATTTAGATAACCTAGAATAAGATGCTAAAGAAAAATTAGATAAATTTATCACATATTTCTAATCGCTCAAGGGTGGGGCGATTAGGACTACAACGGCTTGGGGGGCATCCGGGGGCAAGACAATCCACTTGGTATGGGTCCAAAAATTCTTATGGGGTGTTTTAGACAATTTTTTTGGAATATTGTGGCCCAATGTTCAGTTTTGGGTCAAGAATGTGCCTCCAATAATCACCCAATAACCTCCCTCCAAAAGAGAGATCAAGGATGTGAAAGCACAAACAAGGGGTGAGGATATATTTTAGCAGCACTTCATTTATCCAAAATCTCCTCTCTGTATCTCCTTTTTGGGTGAGAAGACTCACCAATTTATAGACCTAGGGTCTCTTTGTTTGAATGTGCATGTGAGGGCGCCACTTGAGTTTATTGTCCTATTTTGAGAGAAAATATAAATCCCTGATTTAGATTCTCCTTGCATGAGGTTTCTAAATTAAATACATGCATGACTGAAGTCTCTCTTATTGATTTTGAAGTCGTTCCTTGCAATTGCATGGCCTGAAGCTTCAGTTAACTGGCAGACTTGTCGAGGTTTGACTTTTTGCCAGTCAAACTTGTTATTCACCTCACCCTAGGGATAATGTTGATATTTGTCCATGGGTGGGACGAATGTCAGTTTGTATTCGTCCCTGGGTGAGACGAGCAGATAGCAAGGTGCCAAAAATGTGCCAAATTGACCTCTGACCTCCAAAACTGCTTTTGGAAGTGGTTAGGACCACTGTTTAACCTCTAGGGGCTGCCCTAGGGGCTGTGTGTGTCAATGTGATCGATGCTTATTGTCGCATAATTGGATTGGTGCTATTTTGGTGTCTACATGGAGATATGATCCCATGCAAAAGACCCAAAGATACTAAAGATTAAAACAATAAAATGAATTTCTATCAAACTCTCAAAATTTGTCATACCTTGGATTACTAGACTTAATACCTTATTGGTGAAATATGCAATAGGAGTCACTACTTTTCCATGATATTCAGTTTTTATTTGATTGGAATGTGACATATATTGATCCATTTCCAAAGAAATTTATTTTTTTAATTATAAATATAGTTCTAATAGAGAGCATTGTGAATGATCCTTTGTAAATAAATGAAAGCCATGAAATACCAAAATATACCTAAATGAATGACTAATGGACTTACCATGCCCATCCTTCTAAATGAATTTGATATTATTTTATACTTATTCACTTATTTTTATCACAATTATTCAATACCAAAATTTTGATTCTTAAACTTTCAAAGAGATTAATACTTGGTCTTAATAGTATAGATCCAAAATAACCTATAGAAAATATTAATAAAAGTTAGAAACTACCAATTCTTAAAGAGGAAACAATTACCATAGGATCAAAAGTATCAATATGAGTGATCTTCAAATTTTGGAAGGGCTCAATGGTACTTTGTCAAGTCACATCCCTCACAAATACCACTATATTGGATGATGGATGGAAGACTATCCACTATAAGAAGATAGATTATATGTCTCAAGCACCCATAATTAGTATAAGCAAGATGATGATTACATTACTCCTAATATAATTTGTTTTAGCAACCTTGACAACAAATAAGTTTTATATATTTTGATCGTACTTCATTCTTAGATGTCTATTCAAGGTTTTTTGACTAAAAGATGATAAATTGAGCCTTGTGGCTTACTTTCTTGCAAAAAACATGAATATTTCATTCACAAAATAATTTTACCTATTGAGTATGGACAATTATAATCTATTTTACATGAGGATCTTGTACAATTAATATTCTCACTGTCAAACTAAAATAAAAAATAATGAAGAGCTCAATATATCGTGCAATTTCAAAAAATGGCTCAAAATGCTTCTATATGAAAATATATGGAGTCAAATTTTTTATCCCTAAAATTATAAATGTATTGTCAAGACCTTTAATATTAAAGAATTAAAATATAATTTTGACCAATTGCTTGTTGTAGTATGGTATAAAATATCCTATAAGATTAACAAATGATGATATATCACTTGTCTAGTGTGTCTACTTTTGACTTTTAATAAAAGGATAATGAGATAGTTTAGGTTTTTAAATTATGATTAGACACACCACCATATGCATAGTAAAAGGTTATGTGCCAATTACCATATAGATGTCATATGAATGGTAAAACTTGTAAAATTGATCTTCAATGACCATATAAGAAAATCATAGAAAGTCATATGAATTCTTATTAGTATGGTAAAGGGTGTTTAGTAGATAATATTCTAATATTCATTAGTATTTTTCTTAAGTTATATTTTAAAAATATTAAAATAAAAAAAACCTCGTCATCAACATCATTATACGAAATTAGATGAATGATGTACTTAGCATTATCTCATAATATATCAATTTGTTAGGATTGATATACATTTCATTGTATGGTGTACATTATTTAAACTTCCAATTTCTCATCCCTTGGTGCATTAGTCAAATATATTTTCTTTATTAGTGAAATATTTTAATGTCTAATGGAATCATATCAGATTCTTGTACTTATGAATAATATTCTCTATTATTTGGCAATGCCAAATATGGTTTGCTTTTGGATAATGAAAAATGTCTAATTTTTTGAATTGAAAATATATTAGTTTAAGAACGTTGTGTTAACTTAAAAAATTTATAGTTATTGTATTTTAGATGCTCTTATAAGAAGAAATCACTTAAATGTTTTGATTAAATGTTCAACCCTATGTTTTAAATATCCTAATGGACTTACACCAAAGAAAAATAGAAAATCCAAAGTTGTAATTATGAATGCATTTTGTAACTCATTGAAAAAAATTATGAATGCATTTTTTCCCAATTTGATATGTTATAGAAAGCAACATTTGAGAAGGAAAATACATGGAAGATATGTATAAGCTATTAGAAATTGAAGAAAATACATACCAATATCTATTTCTATAAATATATAAATTTTGAGTGTATAATCACAATTATGTGATCAAATTGGATTTCAATTGTAATTACCACAAATCTAGCTAAAGAAAAATGATATGTAAAATCAAAATTTCAAGGTAAACCAATATCTTTGGATGAATGATTGACATTTATTTGGGCATGTTCATTAATATTATAATATTATTGATTATCTTGAATGATGTATGTTCTTCATATGTTGCTTATTTTGTTCTTGCATATTTAATAATGGAGGATCTTTAATGAGACACAAGAGGAGCATTTAACCATTGTTGATAAAAAATGGAGTTGTTGTAATAGAACTAGCATACAATCCAATATGAAAAAATACATTTCTAAGATATTTTAAATTGTCTTACTATCAAGAATATCAAGAAAATTAATATCTTCACTATAATATTTTATTTCTTAATGCATTTTTGCCTCCATACTTGTATTTTCTATGGGTAAGAATTTTGTATGGAAGAAGAAGCATTCACAAGCATTTTAATAGATGAATTTTTTTACTATTATGACCATTTGAGATCGATTTCAATACATCTAATTATTCTATGAATGTTATCCTATTTCAAGTTGCTTCCATACTTGTATCTTTTCTATGTGTAGGAATTTTGTATGGAAGAAAAAACATTTACAAGCATTTTAATAGATGAATTTTAAACTATTATGGTCATTTGAGATAGATTTTAGTGCATATATTGATGCTATGAATGTTATCATGTTTCAAGGAGATTAAATGGTTTGCTACTACTTCGAGTTATGAAATGAAACTACTCAAAATTACCCCATATCATTAAAAATATTATGCTATGGAGCACTCTCTCAACATGTGAAATTGTTATCTTATAGGAATGCTCATTTTTATGCATATATATCATCCATTATAACATTTTCAAACTCTCAATCCCTCCGGATTTGACTCCCATCATGACTAAAATTTTGACAGAAAGATTTCTTACAGGGGGAGATGTGGAGGATGAATTAGCTTGGGGCTTTGGGAGTCTTGGCGTCTATACAATAAAAGACAAATATGACAGCATTCTCCCAGAGCCCCCCACCTCATACTTTTTAGGTTGAGGACTGGAGGAAAATCTGGCATTCTAAAGGCTGGCCAAAAGTTAACTTTTTTGCCTGGCAGTGCATGCACAATGGAATCCCCACTTTTGATAATATCAGATCTAAAGGTATCATCGGCCCTTATCAATGTGTACTATGCTACAAGAGCGAGGAAATTGTTGACCATTTGCTATTTGGTTGCCCTTTCACCTGACAAATTTTGCTGCGTTGGTTTGCATTCTTTAAAATTCAAGTGATGACCTGAACCGGATGAATATCTAGAAAAAATGGCAAAAAGGTAGATTCAAATATAAAGCTCTTCGTATTGGCTAGGAGCTTGGTTTAAGCTTTATCTGGTGGCAAGTATGGCTGGAAAGAAATGCCAAAATTTTTAGAGAAACTTTTACTGCTCTAGACAGGATTTGGCAGACCATTTGGAGCAAGGTTACCGAAACTGTGGTTGTTCATGCTGAGAAGGAAGCTCAAATTGACCTTGGAGCTATGGAAGAACACGTTGAACTGCAAGAGGGATAGGACAAAAATTGTTGGAAACCTCCCCCTAAAGGTTGGATTAAAATCAATATTGATGGAGCTGCAAAATGCAATCCGGGTAGAGCCAAAATTGGAGTGGTGTGCCGAAACCATGTTGAGACTGTGCTCTATTGGGAATTGCAAGGCCTGGGAAGAACCACTAACAATGAAGCCAAAGCCATTGCCATCAAGTCTACTTTTGTTTGGGCAGTGAAACATGGCCACTGCAGGATTATTCTTGAATCAGACTCGCAAATAATGGTTGGAGCTAGACTACATTAGGAACTTTGATCTGAAATCTTGGAGGTTGAGGGCTCTTGTTACCCAAATTAAAGAATTATGGAAGGAATTGGAGGATGTGATCCCAGTTTATGCGAGTAGAGATTTGAACAAAGCGGTTGACTTTCTGGCTAAGATGGGTGTGGAAAAGGAGGTTGGAGTTCAGTTGCACAATGACATGGATATTGAGGATGAGGTGATTAGATAGGGTCTTGAAATGTCCTTGAGCTAATGACCTTCAAAAAAATAGAGTACGATGGGGGACCCCATGGCAGCTAGTTTTTTGTTCATGAAAATTGGCTCTGGTGCAGTTCTTCCTTTACTATTGTATGATTGTGTCCTCTCGGACCTCGGATAGGAAGAGGCTCTTCCCACATTGTAATTGATCTATGTCTTAATACAAGTTTTTTTCAAATTTTTCAAAAAAAACATTTTCAAACTCAAATTAAATATTTGCAATTCATGGTGTTCTATTAATCTCATATAACTATTCTTGATGAGGCCAGGAATTGCCTTATCTATAAACACTTTTTGGATATATTCTACTTATTTGAATCACCCTTTTTATTATGTTTCTATGCTAATGTTGGGTAAAATGCATTATGTAATGATGTTTGCATATTCTAAAATGTTAAGTGCATATATTCTATTTTACTGTTTATTTCTATAGTTTCACCTATTTTTAGCTAATTTGTCAATAGTAATTTTTGAGTGTTTGGTGCTTAATAGTAGTATTCCTCTGTTTGAGCTAATTCAAATTCAAAAGGCACCAAAGACCTTGTCCCTTGTAGTTGACTATGCAAGAAAATAGACTGTGATTGTGACAATTCCAACCAGCTTTACATATACAATAGGGCTTGAAAACAGTCACTCCATCACATGCCACTAATGCAAAAAGGATGTACAAGATAAAGGAAAACATTCTAGGCGGTCAAACACTTCTTTCCTATGCATTTGGAGCATGAAATAGTAATTAAATGTCACTTCCTGTTATTCCAGAGCAGTGTAGAAATAATAGCGTAGGAATAGGGAATAGCGCAGGAACAATAGAGGATGGTTAAAAAGCGGCAGATCGATAGAGGAAAGTATTGGCAATTAAACAAAAAGTTGCCCCAACTCATATTAACTGACTTCCTTAACGAATGCAGCTCAATAAGGTTGAATGGATCAAGTTTGACAAAGCAAGCTCATGCATTTTAGGAAATAGTTGTGCAAATAGTTGTAAATCCCTGCAAATCAGCAACCAAGCATATCAGCATTACATTATAAATAAGAAAGCTCCCAGCATGGTTGAGCATATAGAGATATAGGCATATAGGCATATAGGAGAGAAATAGGCAATAGAGTGCAGTTATTTCTATAGCAAAACAATAATCTATAGGTTTTTCCTGCATTACTGTAATGCATTTCTAGAAGTAATAAAAGGTGCAATTTTCAGTTATCAATTAGCATGTTGAGTTGATGATTAGTATTTAAGTTTCTTTAGCATAACTCTTCACCTTCATCTAGTTCTGGAAGCAAAGGCCACTTGCAGGACCAGAGGAAGGCATCTTCTGATAGAATACATTACTAATTCCTTACTATAGTAGGTTAGTAGAATTTTGCCAGTTTCATTTCTTTAGCAGCTTTAAATTCAGATTTTAGTCTTGACAGCATTTTTTCATCATTCAATGCAACTTCAATATTTATGTTTCAGATTTGCAGCAACTTTAAGTTTCTATCATTTTCCAAATTTGCAGCAATTTATAGTTTTTTGTCATTTTACTGTAATGTCCAGATTTGTGACATTTTCCAGTTTTGCAATAGATGATAGTTTGAATTTCTAGATTTAGAACATGCTCAAGGAATTGTAGTTAGTTTATTTTTCGGTAACTATGTGAGATTTCAATTTTGCAATTTACATTTCTATTAAATTTAGCAACATTTCATTTTTTGCTATTTCAGATTCTGCTTTTCTTGCAAGTTTTAATTTAGTTTTATTTTCTGTAATTTGATTTCCAGTTCTAGGAATTAGAGGTCACACAAAAACCCCCAAAAACACTAACTGTTCCACCAATAAAACCCTGTTCTTGAATGAATTGAACATGTAGCTGTGACACCTTCTATTGTATACAACCTTTGGACACCGCCCTGGACTGACACATATAATGATTAAATGATGAATGAACAACGACACTCATCAATTCTGTATCAAATGTTTTATTTTTTATCTATATCTTTTATTTTTATAATGATAATTTTATATATACAAATCCATTACCATAAATAGAAATATTTAGAAAAATATGTTTAAAAAATATAAATAATTATATATCAATATTTGAAATATGATTTTATTATTTAAATAGTTTTTGATTTTCAATTGTTGTTCATAAAAGTATTTAATAAGAGATCCACTGTCTGTTTATTGTTGCTCATTTATACATTAGTAAAACCATTTAAATTTGTTAAAAATATTTAATATAAGTAAAAAAATATATATATAATTTTATTAATAATACTTTATTTTTTAATATAATAACTATAAATCAAAATAAATTTAATAATTAATATATTGTTTAATTTTATTTTAAATGAAGGATGAATTAACATCCATCAGCAAGCGACAAAGTTTTAAATTTGAGTTCCTTTTCCTTATTCCTAACATGCTGAGAATAATAAAACTAGATGTTCAAAGGAAATAAATAAATTTCACCAAAGTATTAATCATATCAAAATAGAAAGAAAAAGTGTTGTTTTATTCTTTTACTTCCTTCTCATCCATCCGATGTTAAACACATTAGGACCAAGGAAGTGAGTAAACTTCACAATGGTAGTAGTCAGAAATGTAAATGAAAAAAAAAATTCTATTTGGCTCACGCAAATTGTTAAGTAGATATTGTTTAAAGATTCATTGCTTTCATAGAATTTTCTAACATATTCGCCATACTTTTATTTTCATCTTTTCAGTTGAAAAGGAGATTTCTATGATACATATAGAGAATAGGAAATGAAAATAATTTCAGAATTTCGTACCACGGAAAAAAAATCTTTATGATTAAAAAAAATAAAAAATATTAATCATATTACAATTAACAAAAATCTAAGAATGGAAGTCCAGAATATAAATAACATAAATATAACTTAAAATGATATATAAATTATCTTGCTATAAAAAATATCAAGAAAGTTCAAATCTTCATTGTAATATTTCATTTTAGTATACATATAATTCAAAATGATATATAAATTGTTTTGCTACCAAAAATATCAAGAAAGTTGAAATCTTCATTGTAATATTTTATTTTTCAACAAATTTTTGCCTCTTCTTATTTTTCTATGGGCAGGAATTCTGTATGAAAGAAGAAACATTTTAATAGATGAAAGTTTTAATATTAATATGTTTGTTGACAATTGTAAATTTAAAATGAACATTTGAAATCAACTTTAATGCATTTAATTATATTATAAATGCTATTTTATTTTAAGAAGAATAACCAGTTTACTACCACATTGATTTATGAGATAAAACTACTCAGAATTATCTAATATTATTAATCATTTCTGTCATGGTGCATTGTCAAATTGTGATCTTATAAGAATGTAGATTGTTATGTATATATCATCCTTTATAACATTTTCACACTCAAAGTAAATTGTATTAAGGTAAATGTTTGTAATTCATGGTTTTCTATTAATTTCTTAATGTTATTAATTATATTAAGTGTGATAGCATCAAATGATTTGTTTATATATTTTATTTCTATAATAATATTTTTATATGCACACCATGAACAATAATATTTAAAAGAATATGTTTAAGACATGAAAATATATAAACAATTAAAAAAAATATAATTTTATTAATAAAATATTATTTTATATAATAACTAATTTTCAAATAAATTTAATAATTAATATATTTTTTATTTATTTCTTTCCCTAAAATTGAATGATAAATTAAGAGGAAATTATAATTTTTAATTTAACTTCCTTTTCCTTATTCCTAAGACGGTGAAAATATTAAAATTAGAGGTCCAAAGCAAACAAATAAATTTTATCCAAGGAAAGCAATAGTCATATCAAAATGAAAAAAAATAAAAAATAAAAAAGTGTTGTTTTCTTCCTTAAATTTCCTTCTCATCCATCCCAATGTGAACACGTCGGAAGGACTAAGGAAGTAATAGTCAAATTCAAAGAGAAGTGCTCTTTTGCATAGCATGCGTTTGAAATTAAGTAATTTATGGTTTGAAGTTGCGTTAAAATGGTATTAGATTTTGTTAAGGAGGTTGTCTATTTATTAATGTTATCAATAAATTTGACTCAATGATATAAAACTATCTCGATTTTTTTATTGATTAATTCATCTTTCTTCTTTTGTTTTATTTTGTGTTTTCTTTTGATTGCCTCTTATCCCTTTCAAAACTCATAGTAAAAAAAAAGTGTTTTGTTGTGTTTTCTTTTGACTGCCTCTGTATCAAGTTATCCCTTTCAAAATGCATAGTACAAAAAAATAGTCAAATTAAAAAAAACGTAATATTTGGGTCTCGCAAATTGTTAAATAAATATTGTTTAAAGATTCGTTGTTTTCACTTTGAACAGAGTTTTCTAACATATTCGTTATCGTTCATTTTTTTTTCCTTCTTTTAAAAAGGAGATTTCTAAGATACAGTGGAGAATAGGAAATGATAATAGCCTAATAATTTCGTATCAGACAATAAAAATTTTGCTATCGTTTACAGGGATTTCTCTTTTGAAGGCATTTTAAAACAAATATACCAGTCATATCACATTTAAAAGTGTGGATGTCCAGAATGTAATAGAATACATATAATTCAAAATGATATATAAAGAAAGCTTAAAAAAAATATAGCGTCTAACCAAAGCAGGTGTCAAAATTCACCTTGCTTGGAACAAGTGGGGTCAAAATTCACCTTGCTTGGAACAAGTGAAACATTTGTACAAACTGCATATTTCTTTTCCTGTTGATTACCATTAAAACGTTGGGATAAATTTGAATCTTAGTGGAAGAGACCACTCTTACGATGTGCCAGCGGGTCCCGTCCATATCAAAGATTCTCGTTTTTACTCGACGGTTAAAGAGCTCTTTTGTTTGTATATAATAGCGAACAAAGGCCTTTCTGATCAAAGGTATTGGCTTCAGTTCGTTAAGCTTGCCAACTGTGTGATGGCTGACGAGTATGCTATCGATGTATCTAAGCTTGGTCATCTCGCCAATCCTAATTGGTAATGTTTTCTTACAAATTTATTATTTTAAGCAGTGTCCAAACTTCAATTTTATTTTATTTTCTCTTCTATCTATATCTATCTATATGTATTTGTATTCTTGATTTATCTTTTACTCTCAAGCCAGGTCACATAGAATTTTGATATGTTATTGTACATAAGCTCTGTTTAACTGCCGAAAAATTACAGGCTCAAAAAAGTGTTGAAACTAATTGAAATAATCGCAAGCCGTTTGGTCACATATTTGTCTTAAACTTCACACTTTTACAATATCCTAGCTGGTATATATCTCAATGTTAAAAATATCTTACTAGTTATATATCTCATTCTAAGATGCTAGTAGACAACAATAAAATTTATTAATAAGTATAAAAATTTCTTAAATTGGAGATTAAATTATTGTATAAGATGACATATAAATACCGATACAAGTTACAAATGACCAAGGTTAAGTAAATGACCTCATGGATAATATTACAATAATATAGTAAAGTAACCTCTTAAGTGCTCATCTGTTCATAGAGAAATATACATATGATAATAATACAAGGTAATTTATGGCATCAATTCAATATTAGCTCTCAGTTCAACATAATGGCATGTTGATTTATTTAAGTTAAATTAAGATCTAAGTAATTGTTTAATTTACTGACTTTTATGGCTAGTAGTTTTGGGTTGACAATGGATAGGACATGTTTCATAAAGAACCTTTTATGAAAGCATGTTTTTATTTACCATTGATATAGATCTAATCTATATATTTTATTTTATTGGTTTGGTTTTTATTTGTTTCTTACCTATTTAAAACTAAATATGGTAGAATTTGGAAAAAAGAAAATAAAATAATATCTTCTAATATTAAAGAAATATAATTTATGTTTCTTTAGCTCCATCTATATTAAGTTTGAGATGATATGATCTAGGTATTATGCACATCACTAGCAACTAGCTTTCACAGAAGTAGTAGTTAAATTTACATAAAATAATTATTATTATAGAATATGAATTCTTATTTGTATGGTAAAGGGTGTTTCGTAGATAATATTCTAATATTTATTAGTATTTTTCTTAAATTGCATTTTTTTAAATATTAAAATAAAAAAAAATCTCATCATCAACATCTGAAATTAGATGAATGTTGTACTTAACATTATATCATAATATATCAATTTTTTAGGAATGATATATATTTCATTGTATGGAGTATAGTATTTAAACATCCAATCTCTCATTCCTTGGTGCATTAGTCAAATATATTTTCTTTATTAGTAAATAATTTTAATGTCTAATGGAATCATATGGGATTCTTGTAATTATGAATGATATTCTCTATAGATAATATTCTAATATTCATTAATATTTTTCTTAAATTGCATTTTTTTAAATATTAAAATTAAAAAAAAAACCTCATCATCAACATCATTATACGAAATTAGATGAATGTTGTACTTAGCATTATCTCATAATATATCAATGTGTTAGGAATGATATATATTTCATTGTATGGAGTACAGTATTTAAACTTCCAATCTCTCATCCCTTGGTGCATTAGTCAAATATATTTTCTTTATTAGTGAATAATTTTAATGTCTAATGGAATCATATCGGATTCTTGTAATTATGAATGATATTCTCTATTATTTGGCAATGCCAAATATGGTTTGATTTTAGATAATGAAAAATGTCTAATTTTTTGAATTGAAAATATATTAGTTTAAGAATGTTGTGTGAACTTAAAAAATTTATAGTTATTGTATTTTAGATGCTCTTATAAGAAGAAATCACTTAAAATTTTTGATTAAATATTCGACCCTATGTTTTAAATATCCTAATGGACTTACACCCAAGAAAAATAGAAAACCCAAAGTTGTAATTATGAATGCATTTTGTAACTCATTGAAAAAAATTATGAATGCATTTTTTCCCAATTTGATATGTTATAGAAAGCAACAATTGAGAAGGAAAATACATGGAAGATATATATTAGCTATTAGAAATTGAAGAAAATACATACCAATATCTATTTCTATAAATATATAAATTTGTAGTGTATAATCACAATTATGTGATCAAATTGGATTTCAATTGTAATTACCACAAATCTAGCTAAAGAAAAATGATATGTAAAATAAAAATTTCAACGTAAACCAATATCTTTGAATGAATAATTGACATTTATTTGGGCATGTTCATTAATATTATAATATTATTGAGTATCTTGAATGATGTATGTTCTTCATATGTTTCTTATTTTGTTCTTGCATATTTAATAATGGAGGATCTTTAATGAGACACAAGAGGAGCATTTAACCATTGTTAATAAAAAATGGAGTTGTAATAAAACTAGCATACAATCCAATATGAAAAAATACATTTCTAAGATATTTTAAATTGTCTTACTACCAAGAATATCAAGAAAATTAATATCTTCACTATAATATTTTATTTCTTAATGCATTTTTGCCTCCATACTTGTATTTTCTATGGGTAAGAATTTTGTAAGGAAGAAGAAGCATTCACAAGCATTTTAATAGATGAATTTTTTTACTATTATGACCATTTGAGATCGATTTCAATACATCTAATTATGCTATGAATTTTATCCTATTTCAAGTTGCTTCCATACTTGTATCTTTTCTATGTGTAGGAATTTTGTATGGAAGAAGAAGCATTTACAAGCATTTTAATAGATGAATTTTAAACTATGATGGTCATTTGAGATAGATTTTAGTGCATCTATTCATGCTATGAATGTTATCATGTTTCAAGAAGACTAAATGGTTTTCTACTACTTCAAGTTATGAAATGAAACTACTCAAAATTACCCCATATCATTAAAAATATTATGCTATGGAGCACTCTCTCAACACGTGAAATTGTTATCTTATAGGGATGCTCATTTTTATGCATATATATCATCCATTATAACATTTTCAAACTCAAATTAAATATTTTCAATTCATGACGTTCTATTAATCTCATATAACTATTCAGTATCAAATGTTTGATTTTTTATCTATATATTTTATTTTATAATGATAATTTTATATGTACAAATCCATTACCATAAATAAAAATATTTAAAAATATATGTTTAAGAAATATAAATAATTATATATTAATATTTGAAATATGATTTTATTATTTAGATAGTTTTTTATTTTCAATTGTTGTTATAAAAGTATTTAATAAGAGATCCACTGTCTATTTTTTGTTGCTCATTTATACATTAGTAAAACCATTTAAATTTGTTAAAAATAATTATTATAAGTAAAAACAAAAATATATAATTTTATTAATAATATTTTATTTTTCAATATAATAACTATAAATCAAAATAAATTTAATAATTAATATATTGTTTAATTTTATTTTAAATGAAGGATGAATTAACATCCATCAGCAAGCGACAAAGTTTTAAATTTGAGTTCCTTTTCCTTATTCCTAACATGCTGAGAATAATAAAACTAGATGTTCAAAGGAAATAAATAAATTTCACCAAAGTATTAATCATACCAAAATAGAAAGAAAAAGAGTTGTTTTGTTCTTTTACTTCCTTCTCATCCATCCGATGTTGAACACAATAGGACCAAGGAAGTGAGCAAATTTCACAAAGGTAATAGTCAGAAATGTAAAAGTAAAAAAAAAATCCTATTTGGCTCTCGCAAATTGTTAATTGTTAAGTAGATATTGTTTAAAGATTCATTGCTTTCGCTTTGGATAGAGTTTTCTAACATATTCGTCATACTTTTATTTTTATCTTTTCTTTTGAAAACGAGATTTATATGATACAAATAGAGAATAGGAAATGAAAATAATTTCAGAATTTCGTACCACGGAAAAAAAATCTTTATCATAAAAAAATAAAAAATAAAAAATATTAATCATATTACAATTAACAAAAATCTAAGTGCGGAAGTTCAGAATATAAATAACATACATATAATTCAAAATGATATATAAATTGTCTTGCTATCAAAAATATCAAGAAAGTTTAAATCTTCATTGTAATATTTCATTTTAGGATACATATAATTCAAAATGATATATAAATTGTCTTGCTACCAAAAAAATATTAAGAAAGTTCAAATCTTCATTGTAATATTTCATTTCTCAACAAATTTTTGCCTCTTCTTATTTTTTTTATGGGCAGGAATTTTGTATGAAAGGAGAAACATTTTAATAGATGAAAGTTTTAATATTAATATGTTTGTTGACAATTGTAAATTTAAAATGAGTATTTGAAATCAACTTCAATGCATTTAATTTTATTATAAATGCTATCTTATTTTAAGAAGAATAAACAGTTTACTACCACATTGATTTATGAGATAAAACTACTCAAAATTATCCAATATTATTAATCATTTCTATTATGGTGCATTGTCCAATTGTGATCTTATAAGAATGTAGATTGTTATGTATATATCATCCTTTATAACATTTTCACACTCAAAGTAAATTGTATTAAGATAAATGTTTGTAATTCATGGTTTTCTATTAATTTCTTAATGTTATTAATTATATTAAGTGTGATCAACTGATTTGTTGTCTATATTTTTTATTTTTATAATAATATTTTTATATGCACACCATGATATTTAAAAGAATATGTTTAAGATATGAAAATACATAAACAATTTAAAAAATTATAATTTTATTAATAAAATATTATTTTTATATAATAACTATTTTCAAATAAATTTAATAATTAATATATTTTTTATGTATTTTATTTTTTCTAAAATGAATGATAAATTAACAGGAAACTATAATTTTTAATTTAACTTCCTTTTCTTTAAGATGGTGAAAATATTAAAATTAGAGGTCCAAAGCAAACAAATAAATTTCATCCAAGGAAAGTAATAGTCATATCAAAACAAATATAAAAATAAAAAAGTGTTGTTTTCTTCCTTAAATTTCGTTCTCATCCATCCGATTGTTGAACACGTCGGAAGGACTAAGGAAGTAATAGTCAAATTCAAAGAAAAGTGCTCTTTGGCATAGCCTGCGTTTGAAATTAAGTAATACACGGTTTGAAGTTGTGTTAAGAGGAAGTTGTCTATAAAACTATCTCGATTCTCTTATTAATTAATTCGTCTTTCTTCCCTTCATCCCTTGTTCTTTTAAAAACCTCTTAATTTTGTGTTTTATTATGTTTTCTTTTGACTGCCTCTTATCCTTTCATCCCTTTCAAAACTCATAGTTAAAAAAAAAAACCTCTTTTGTGTTTTCTTTTGACTGCCTCTGTATCAAGTTATCCCTTTGAAAACTCATAGTACACAAAAATAGTCCAATTCAAAAAAACGAAATATTTGGGTCTCGCAAATTGTTAAATAAATATTGTTTAAAGATTCGTTATTTTCACTTTGAACAAAGTTTTCTAACATATTCGTTATCTTTCATTATTTTTTCCTTTTTTTAAAAAGGAGATTTCTAAGATACAGTGGCGAATAGGAAATGATAATAGCCTAATAATTTCGTATCAGAAAATAAAAATTTTCCTATCGTTTACAGGGATTTCTCTTTTGAAGGCATTTTAAAACAAATATACCAGTCATATCACATTTAAAAGTGTGGATGTCCAGAATGTAATAGCATACATATAATTCAAAATGATATATAAAGAAAGCTTAAAAAAATATTGCGTCTAACCAAAGCAGGTGTCAAAATTCACCTTGCTTGGAACAAGTGAAACATTTGTACAAATTGCATATTTCTTTTCCTGTTGATTACCATTAAAACGTTGGGATAAATTTGAATCTTAGTGGAAGGGACCACTCTTACGATGTGCCAGCGGGTCCCGTCTAGATCAAAGATTCTCGTATTTACTCGACGGTTAAAGAGCTCTTTTGTTTATATATAATAGCGAACAAAGGCCTTTTCTGATCAAAGGTATTGGCTTCAGTTCGTTAAGCTTGCCAAATGTGTGATGGCTGACGAGTATGCTATCGATGTATCTAAGCTTGGTCATCTCGCCAATCCTAATTGGTAATGTTTTTTTACAAATTTATTATTTTAAGCAGCGTCCAAACTTCAATTTTATTTTATTTTCTCTTTCCGTTGGAAAAATGTTAAACCAACTCACGCCCGCAAGCGCTTCGCAGCGAAGCACTAATAATTTATCCTCGGAGGATGCTTCGCTGCGAAGCAAAATTAAGACGCCCCCTAAAATCACTTCGCCGCGAAGCACTTATGAAATGCCTTCGGAAGGTGCTTCGCTGCGAAGCACATTTAACTCGCCTCCTAAAATCACCTCACCGTGAAGTAAAATCAATTTGCCCCCCGAAAATGCTTCGCCGCGAAGCAACATCACTCCGGCACTTCGCACTTCAAATTGCCGAAGCGGAAATCAGGCGCGGGAATCGACGCATTAATTTTCCAAGCGTGCGAGTAGTTGGGGTTGCTCGGCGATTGGACAGAAACCCTCCTTCGGCATTTAATTTGTGTCAGTCGGTTGGTGGATTTATCCCGCCTTTTGTCCTCACCCCCTGTCTATAAATACCGGGGCCATTTGTCATTTTGTGAAGTTGGAGAAGGAGGATAGAGGTCGGAGGAGAGCAGCAGAGAGGAACGGCGAGCACAGAGGAGCCGCTACAGGAAGGGTGAAACCAGCAGCCGCCAATAGCCGGAGAGTGGAGCAGCAGTCTCCAAGGAAAATCTCCATTTGTGTTTATCCTGCAGATTTTTATCTTGCAGAAGTTTGTAATCGCTTCAGAAAGAAGCTCTGTAAATTCGGCTTTATTTCAATATATAAAATATTAGTCTTGCAAATTTGGGTCCCTATGTTTTTGTTCTCTGCCTCGAAGTATTGTGTTAATTTGAAGACGAACTTCAGTGAGGGTTTGCCCCAAAGTGGCAAAACACCCGTTCGATCCAGAAGGGAAGGATGTTTATTTGTTTGTTGTGCCGAAGAAGCATTTCGGCACTTTGTCTTCCCGAAGTGGAATCCAGCAGCCACTTCGCCGAAGTTGCCGTGAGCTATCGTGCTTCGCAGCTTTCTTGTCCGAAGCAGTCACTTCGGTTGGAAAATTCCCGAAGTGATTTTACTTCGGAAGAAAACTGTGCGAAGCAGTTGCTTCGTTGGGAATTTCCTCGAAGCAGTTTTACTTCGGCACTTTATTCCCCGAAGTGCTTACTTCGGGAGTATTTTCTCCGAAGTTCCTCCCAAAGCTCATAACTTTGCAAAGTGTTTTTTTGTTATTGACATGATTTAAATTTCATATTCCTTCAAATTGGTATCAGAGCTTGTGGTGTCGTGACGTGGAGATAGAAGCATGGCTTTCGAAAACAATTCCCTGTAGTTGCAGATCCCACGATTTAATGACAAGAACTATGATTACTGGAGCATCCAGATGAAGATTTTGTTTGGGTCTCAGGATTTGTGGGACTTCGTCGAGAATGGTTACCCGAAACCGGCAGATGCAGCAGCACTAGCCGCCCTCTCCCAAGCTGACAAAGATCTTCTAAAGGAGAACCGAAAGAAAGACCAAAAGGCCCTGTTCTATATCATGCAAGCGGTTGAGGAGACCATCTTCCCGCGGATCGCATCAGCCACCAAGGCCAAGCAGGCCTGGGAAATTTTGGCCAGCTCGTACCAGGGCACCAACAAAGTGAAGTTGGTAAAACTATAGATGCTTAGGAGGGAGTTCGAGAACCTACAGATGAGTGAGTCCGAGTCGATGAGCGATTTCTTCACCCGAACGATAGATGTCATCAACCAGATGCGGTTGAATGGTGAAATTGTGCAGAATCAAAGGATCGTGGAGAAAATTCTGTGGAGTCTGCCAGCAAAGTTTGACTTTGTGGTAATTGCAATAGAGGAGTCAAGGGATTTGACAACCCTCTCAGTGGATGAACTCATGGGTTCCTTGCAGACACATGAGCAGAGGCTGAGCCGCTCAACTCAGTCCTCTCTAGAGCAAGCTTTCAAGGCGCAAGTCTCAGTCCGAGATAGCGGCAGACAAGACTCCCACCATAGCGCCTCTAGTTCTCAAGGTGGAAGAGGCAGAAGTAGGCATGGGAGAAGTAACAAGCAAGGAGGGAGATCAAACCCTAATGACAGTGAAACCAGCTACAACTTTCATCAGCAAGGAGGAAGAGGCATCGGCAAAAATTAGCAAGGTGGCTCTCATTAGAAGAAGGACATATCCAAGGTCCAATGCTATTATTGCAAAAAGTTCGGCCATTACATCTCACAGTGCAGAAAGAGGATGGCGGACGAGAATCAACAACAAGCCCATTATACGGATGAAGCTAGAAATGCGGCAGGAGGAAATATGCTGCTGACTTGCAGTGTTGAGGAGGAGAGCAAGAAAAACATTTGGTATCTTGATAGTGGGTGCAGCAACCACATGACTGGGAACAGAGAGATGTTCTCACAATTGGATGAAATAGTCCAATCTGAAGTCAAGATGGGGAACAACAACAAGGTTCCCATGATGGGGAAAGGAAAAATCCTCATCCGCACCCGACACGGTGAAAGAAAGCAAATTTGTGATGTTTATTATGTGCCTAGGTTGAAACACAACCTGCTAAGTGTTGGACAACTTGTGCAGAAGGGACACACTATTCAGTTCAAAGACGGTGTCTGTTCCATCAGAGACAAAGTGCATGGACAAATCGCAACCGTGTCCATGATGAAAAACAAAATGTTTTCACTATAGATTCAGAATGAATCATTAATGTCTCTGAGTGTAGTTGTGAAGGATGCTACCTGGCTGTGGCATCTCAGATTCGGTCACTTGAGTTTCAGTAACCTGAATTTGCTGCACAAGAAGCAGATGGTGAAGGGTTTACCCCTTATTGAGCAACCGAACCAAGTTTGTGAAGGTTGCCTGGTCGGTAAGCAGCACAGGGATGCATTCCCTGTAGGACAGTCTTGGAGAGCATCACAACCATTGGAGCTGGTGCACTCAGACATTTGCGGTCCCATGCAGACCAGCTCATATGCCGGCAACAAATATTTCTTGACTTTCATTGATGACTTTAGCTGGAAGACATGGGTTTATCCCATTAAGCTGAAGTCAGAGGCATTTGCAAAGTTTAAGGAGTTCAAGGCTCTAGTTGAGAAACAGAGCGGGTATCAAGTCAAGACTCTCAAGATAGACGATGGAGGAGAATACATCTCCAACGAATTCCACAACTTTTGCAAGCAGCATGGAATTCGAAGGCAGTTCACTACCAGATACACACCGTAGCAGAATGGTGTAGCTGAGAGGAAGAACAGAACTATCATGGAGATGGCATGGAGCATGCTGAAGGCGAAAAGTCTGCCACATGAGTTCTGGGCAGAAGCTATAAGTTGTGCAGTTTATCTGCTAAACCGATGTCCCACCAAGAGTGTGAAGGAAAAAATTCCGGAGGAAGCCTGGAGCAATCTGAAGCCAAGTGTGGCTCATTTGCGAGTTTTTGGGTGCATTGCATATGCACATGTTCCAGATGAGAAAAGACAGAAGCTGGATGACAAAGCTGAAAAATGCATTTTCACGGGGTACAATGAACAAGCAAAGGCATACAGGCTGTACAATCCGATGACGAAGAAACTTGTCATCAGCCGAGATGTGAAGTTCTTGGAGGATGAAGCCTGGAACTGGAAGTCAAAGACTGGTCAGCCTGAACCAACAATTGTTGAACCTATAAACTTGGAGGAAGATAGTGTGCAGCCACCTGTACCTTCAAGCAGCAACAATGGTGCCAGCAGCAGCACAACCTCATCATCCCGATCACCTCCACTTGCAAGAAGAATTCAAAATTTGAGGACACCTACGAAGACTCGGAGCTTGCAAGACATTTATGAGGTAACCCGTAATCAGATAGATGAAGAATATTCTGACTTTGCTTTATTTATTGAGTGTGATCCAGTGGAGTTTGAAGAAGCAAGTCAGAATCGCAAATGGGTAAATGCGATGGATGAGGAGATAGCAGCCATTGAAAAGAATGAGACATGGCAGTTGACAGATCTTCCAGCAGGAAAGAAGACCATTGGGGTCAAGTGGGTGTATAAAACGAAGTTCAACGCCCAAGGAGAAGTTGACAGGCATAAGGCCAGATTAGTGGCGAAAGGCTACAAGCAGAAGTCAGGAGTTGACTATCATGAGGTGTATGCACCTGTAGCCCGACTTGACATAGTCAGAATGATTCTGGCACTAGCAGCTCAAAAGGGATGGAGTGTGTATCAGATGGATGTCAAGTCTGCCTTCCTGAATGGAGTGTTGGAAGAAGAGGTCTACATAGACCAACCACCCGGATATGAAATACAAGGGCAAGAAGACAAGGTCCTAAAGCTGAAGAAGGCCCTGTATGGGTTGAAGCAAGCACCTCGGGCATGGTACAACCGGATTGATGGCTATTTTTAGGAGAATGGGTTTCAAAAATGCCCATATGAGCACACCCTATATCTGAAGACAAACACAGAGGGTGAGATGATAATCATCTACTTGTACGTGGATGATCTGATATATACTGGCAATAGCAGCAGCCTATTTGCGTAGTTCAAAACAGCCATGAAGACCGAGTTTGAAATGACAGACATGGGGCTGATGAAATTCTTTCTTGGCATTGAAGTTGACCAATCAGCAGATGGCATCTTCATTTCTCAGGGCAAGTATGCAAAGGATGTCCTGAAGCGTTTTAAGATGGAGGACAACAAACCTGCCATCACCCCGATAGCCACTGGTTTGAAGTTGAGCAAGACTGACAATAGCAGAAGCATTGATCCAACTCTCTACAAAAGGTTAGTTGGAAGCCTGATGTACTTGACTGCAACTAGGCCAGATTTGATGTTTGCCGTGAGTTTAATCAGTCGGTTTATGGAGTCACCCAAAGACACTCACTGGCAAGCAGGCAAGAGAATCATGTGATATGTCAATGGCACGAGGAACCACGGACTTCACTATGCCAGACAAGACCAGCTTGAGTTGATTGGCTACACTGATAGTGATTGGGCCGGTAGCGTAGATGACCGAAAGAGCACTTCTGGATATGCCTTCCATTTTGGGTTCGATGTTGTTTCTTGGTCCTCGAAGAAGCAACCAATTGTTGCTTTATCTACAATAGAGGTAGAGTACGTTGCTGCCACCTCAGCCGCCTGCCAGGCAGTCTGGTTGAGAAGAGTTCTAAGTGAACTACATCATCCGCCCAAAGTAGCAACAACAATATTTTGTGACAATAACTCTGCCATCGCGCTCTCGAAGGACCCAGTCTTCCACGACCGGATGAAGCACATAGATATCCGGTTTCATTTCATCAGAGAGCTGGTGAAATTCGATGAAGTACAGTTGTAGTTTTGCAGGTCCAAGGAGCAGCTAGCTGACATCTTCACAAAACCCTTGAAGGAGGAGGACTTCGCCAGACTGCGAGATATGTTGGGCGTTAGAGAACTCGTGAAAGTTGGTTTAAAGGAGGGTGTTGGAAAAATGTTAAACCAACTCATGCCCGCAAGCACTTCGTAGCGAAGCACTAATAATTTATCCTCGGAGGATGCTTCACTGCGAAGCAAAATTAAGATGCCCCCTAAAATCACTTCGTCATGAAGCACTTATGAAATGCCTTCGAAAGGTGCTTCGCTGCGAAGCACATTTAACTCACCTCCTAAAATCACCTCGTCATGAAGTAAAATCAATTTGCCCCTGAAAATGCTTCGTCGTGAAGCAACATCATTCCGGCACTTCGCACTTCAAATTGCCGAAGCGGAAATCAGGCATGGGAATCGATGCATTAATTTTCCAAGCGTGCGAGTAGTTGGGGTTGCTCAAGCGATTGTAGAAAACCCTCCTTCGACATTTAATTTGTGTCAGTCGGTTGGTGGATTTATCCCGCCTTTTGTCCTCACCCCTTGTCTATAAATACCGGGCCATTTGTCATTTTGTGTAGTTGGAGGAGTAGGAGGATAGAGGTCGGAGGAGAGTAGCAGAGAGGAATGACGAGTCCAGAGGAGCCACTGCAGCAAGGGTTTCGACCAACAGAGTAGCAGAAGGGTGAAACCAGCAGCCGCCAACAATCGGAGAGTGGAGCAGCAGTCTCCAAGGAAAATCTCCATTTGTGTTTATCCTGCAAATTTTTATCTTGCAGAAGTCTATAACCACTTTAGAAAGAAGCTCTATAAATTTGGATTTGTTTCAGTATATAAAATATTAGTCTTGCAAATTTGGGTCCCTATGTGTTTTTCCTCTACCACGAAGTATTGTGTTTCGGAAGACATACTTCAGTGAGGGTTTGCCCCAAAGTGGTAAAACACCCATTCGATCCAGAAGGGAAGGGTGTTAATCTGTTTGGTGTGCCGAAGAAGCATTTCGGCACTTTGTCTCCCGAAGTGGAATCCAGCAGCCACTTCACCGAAGTTGCCACGAACTACCATGCTTTGCAACCTTCTTGTCTGAAGCAGTCACTGCTAATATTAAGGTGGTTTTCATAGCTTGTTTTAATTGCTTGAAAGCTTGTTTTGCTAGTTTTGACCAAATAAAAGAATTCTTTCTCAACATGGTTGTTAAAGGAGCTGGTATCTTTCCATAGTTTTGTACAAAATTTTGATAATACCCACTAAGTCCTAAAAATATTTGAAGCCCCTTAATGGTTTGAGGTTGGGACATTCTTGAATAGCATAAATATTTTTAGGATCCATTTTATATTCTTCTTTGGAGATAATGTGACACAAATACTCTACTTCTTGCATGCTAAAAGAACACTTTGATTGCTTGGCATAAAGTTGATTCTCATACAAAAATTTGAAGGTCTGATCCAAATATTGGAGATGCTCCTCCTAAGTGCAACTATAAATCAAAATATCATCAAATAAGACTAGAATAAATTTGTGAAGGAAGGACCAAAAAATGACATTCATCAAACTTTGAAAAGTGGAAGGTGTGTTGGTCAAACCAAATGGAATAAACAAAAATTCGTAAAACCCTTCATGAGTCTTGAAGGAAGTTTTAGGAATGTCATCTAACTTGATTTAAATTTGATGGTATCTAGACCGCAAATCTAATTTAAAAAAAAATTGAGCACCATGCAACTCATATAATAACTCATCAATTATCAAAATGGGAAATTTATCTTTAACAGTTATTTGATTGAGGTCCTTGAAATCCACACACAAATTCTAAGAGCCACATTTTTTTTTTACCAACAATATTAGGAAAGAATATGAAGTAACACTAGGATGAATAACCCCTATAAGGAGCGGTTCCTACACCAACGATTTCTGATTTTTGGACATTTGGAGGAAGACTACCTAGATTAAATTGGATTGCATGGTCATGAGTATGACAAGGGAGCAGTCCTTTGGATTCCTAAAAAAATATGGTAGGTTTTTGCAATAAAAGTTGTAATTCCACCTGAGGTTGCTTGTCCTAATCACATGGATCTTATATAGTTGAGCCATAACTCCATGGGATGACTTTTTAACAATTTCTCTTTTTTATGAGATAAAACAAGTTGAGTAGCCCCAATTTTCATTCTCTATAAAATATACTCAATTTCCTATTGGTTGAATTTCATCCATAGCTCAAAAAAATCCCATAATACTGCCCAACCTTCTCAGCCATAATGCTCCCAGTACTACATCACACCCACATAGGGGTAAGGTAAACATATCAACCTTAATATTAATCCCATATTTGTACCTTTAGATTTTGACACTTTCTCTTATAAGGTAAAGTTACTCCATTAGCAATTATGCCTTCAAAGGAATTACAAGTATTTATATAACAATTTCCCTATTTTGCCACTCTTGGGTTAGTAAAGTTATGTGTGCTTCTAAATTCAATGATAATTATTACTCATTATCCTTTGAAGTGTCCTAACACCTTCATGGTTTGGGGGATTGATATTTTTGCCAATGCATGCATTAGATTTTTGGTTGGTTTTTTGTTTGGGGCTTCTGGTTGATCTATTTGTTCCCCTTCCTAATGATCATCTTCCACATCTTAAGATTATGTGGTTGTTATCTCGTCCATATCAAGCAAATACAATTTTTGTTGTACACATTTATATCTCAGGGAATACTTCTTATCACATTTATAACATAACCCTTGGGCTCTTTTGGTTTCCATCTCTTTTTGAGTTATTTTTTTATATTGTAGGTGATTTTTTGGTAGGATTTGATATTGGCTTGGATGAAAAAGGTGGTCGAGCTTGTGAAAACTTGGAGGTGCATCCTTGAGCCTTAAATTTATCTTCTACCCATCTAGCCAATCATATTGCTTGTTGTAATATTTGCAACTTAAACATTTTAACTTTAACTTTAATGCCATCCTTCAAACCACTCAAAAAATAACTTAGAAAGAATTCTTCATTCAAGCCTATGGTATGGCTGGCCAAATTTTCACACCGAGCTTGATGGTGTTGAATAGTTGATATTTGTTTGAGTTTAGTAAGGTCTGTAAAATCTTCATACTCACTAGGACCAAATTGAGTGAATAGTTGTTTTTCAAATTCATCCCAAGTGAGCTCAAGGTGTGCTTTTTTAAGCCATTGATACCATTATAGGGTATTCAATTCAAGATTAAAAGATGAAATTGTGAGACGTATATGTTGCAAAACATTATGAAGACTAAAATATAGTTATGCTTGACATAACCATCCATCTGAATCCTTCCTATAAATTTTAGAAAGTCTAATTTTGGCAGTTTGTATGCATTATTATTATGTGTTTCCCATTTTGGATTGCTCGACCCTTCACCCTTATGGTCAAAATAACCATATTGACCATATGTGTGGGTGTTACCACCTAAAAAACCTTTCAAGTTTGCAATATTTTCATTTACTCCTTCCTTTATCTCTTTTTTTTCCCTTATCACATAGGTTATTTAGTCATGTAAAGTTTTTATTTCAACCCTTAATTGGTTTAGATCCTTAATTAATTAAGTTCCCAAATGCTCTCCCATTGAGTCACTTGCATAATAATTTTTTGATCCATTTCTTGTATAATTTGTTGTCCCTTAATGCTTGTAGCCATAAACTATGATTTTAGACCTTCTAAGGATACTTACTAAAAATAGAAATAATATACCATATTTAGTAATGATCCTAAAAAAGTGTTTGGGTGCTATATAACAACACGATCACCTCGAAAAGACAATCACAATGGACTAGGTATTTAGATGATGCTTTTAATACCCTAGACTGTTTTTAGTCAAGTATCATCTATTTTTCTCCTAAAGTCTTTTTCACTAAGAAAATTAACTTTCTTCTCTATTTTCAACGACTGCCTTGTCTACTATTGTTTGTCTTACAACTTCCTTGACATGATTTGTCTTGTATATTATTAGAAACTACCTAGTATGTCTCTATTCCTTTCTATTGCTAGTAATTTTTTTAGCAGATTGTCTTGGCTGTTACTGATAATTGCCTTGACTAATATTATTCTCAACTATAACTGATAATTGCCCTCACAAACTTTACCTTGACTATTATTGACTATTACCCTGATTGATATTATTCATGACTATAACTGGTAATTTCCCTAGTAGACTTTGTCTTGACTGCTATTGACTCCTATAGTTACCTTCATCTACTACAATATAGTAAATTATGTAAGTGTAGTCTCCTTAGTATGCTCAATTTCTTGCTTAGGATTCTTGGTGTTAGGGTTTAACATATGACAGAAGCAAGGTAACTCTAGGCCAAGGTGTGTGCACTCTCCATAGCCCTTTGTTATACTATAATGATGAACCATAATGCTCAAACCAATATTTTAAGCCATTACGAAAGGAGGATTCCACACATACCCTTAAGCACACTATCCACTCCTCTAACAGTATGGGAGGGTGATATTTTCAAGTGTTGTTCTCATTAAACTATTGATAGATACACGATAAAAAAACTTCCTATGGCTAAAGGTTTATCTTAATCCTAGGTGGGTCTCCCTATATACCTAAAGATACACAGGAGCTCAAGTCTATATACAAGTGTTGTTTGAGTCCTGGATATTGGAGTCTGATCACCCCTCACTTCACTAGATGCTTTGTGGGTAATCTAGCTTAGCCAATAACAACTTGTCTATGATAGTTTAAACCCCTAACTCTGGGTTTTTAACATAGTAAACTAGAACCAAAATTAAAATACGACTTAATTTTTTTGTAGAGTCATTACAATAAATTAAAAAAATAAAAATTATACCTAACATGTCAAAAAGGTAAGGTAGGAATTGTTGTAGTTGCAACAAATCATGATCCTAAAAAGTGCTCTGATACCACTTGTTAAGAATTTTTTAATTAAAGAATTGAACTAGGGTTTCAAAGACTAGGGTAAAGGCTTGGAGAAAATTTTCGTGCAAAAAACATCATTAGAAAGGATCAATATTTTTGGAGGGTCTTTTAAAAGTAAGACTCACGACCAAGAATGGGGGACATAGGTATTTTGGTACCAGATCCTCCAAATCAAGGAATCCCATATCGAGATAAGCTATGTGGAACCCAAGATAACTTCAATAACTATCAAACACAAGCAAGGACAATCATAACCACCATGAGAAAGCGATAAAAGGAGGATTATTTACTTGGAAGGGTGAACAAATATTTACCACAAGTAAAAGATATACTAGTATTGGAAATAATAGAGGACTGGATAGTTGAGGATATAGTTTATAATATAAAACAAAACCTGATAGGTAAATTTACGAGTTTTATACCATCCGTGCACTTCATCCACACATGGATAAGGAAACAATGGCATCTGGAAGGAGAATACAAAATTCTAACTCTCCCAAATGGGTATTTTTCTATAGATTTCACATCAATGGTAGATCAACAAAAAGTATTTGAGGGAAGGTTGTATCATCACGGGCCAACAGGACTATTCCTGCAACCATAGAATATGGGATTTAACCCAAGGGTGGAATCAATTATAGTACCAGTATGGGTAAGATTATTTGCCCTCCCCCTTGAATTTTGGCAATAGGAGGTAATCAAGGCAATAGGCAACTTACTCGATCATTATCAAGGTAGATCATGAGAAATAATTTTAGGAAGATTAGTTATATTTGTTAGGGTTTGCATAGAAATGGATCTTAGTAAACCTCTTCCAATAGAGATATATATAAAAATAGGGAATTTTATCTAGCACTAACAACTTGATTATGAAGCCATTCCATTCAAATGTCGGGTGTGCCACGCTCATGGACATCTAGCTAGAATATGCCCAACAGTTAAAGATCATCAATTTAGATAAGAGGGAACAAAAGCAAATATTAACATGGCAGGCCAATATCTTTAGAAAAAGGTAAATCAAAAGGAATGAAAAGACCCAACATACTCTGATGGCTTCCAAAAATTAATCATAAGGTCAAACAAAAGAAATCAATAAAGTAACCAGAGACAAGGAGAAAAACAAGAAGAACAAATAATAGATATGAGATATTCAAACAACTGGGAAGCTTGAAAACGGAAGGGGATTTTCAAATGGAAGTATTAGAGGAGGATACTAAGCAAGCCACATTGGTGGATCAGGAATAATACTCCAATCTAGTATCAGGAAATAAGCAAGGAGTAGAACCAAACATAACCTCTCTCATGGAAGAGGATATTCAACCTACGAGGGAGACCATATCAGGGGAATCAAAGCAGGGGATAGTATTAACTCAATAAATATATATGATAGAAAGAAATAAGAACAATGACAACCCTACTTTAGGAATTCATAAAGTGGAGAAGAAAAAAATTGAACCACTTTGTAGGGAGGAAGTCAAACAAGGAAAATATGGAGGAACAAGGAAGAAATTTGAGCCAAAATGGACAGGTAAAATTGATGGCTGATTTTTTATTTCCTCATTCTCAATGATTTTAATTACTTAGAATGTGAGGGGTTTAGGCAGCCACACCAGAAAAAAGGCAGTTAAAAATATTATCATGGATATGAGTCCAGATATAATTTTGTTACAAGAAAAAAAATGCAAGGAGAAGATTTACAAAAAATAAATAGGAGGATATGGCAAAAAGGAAAGATCCTTACTCAATCAGCACAGGGAAAATCAGGTGGATTGACCACTATGTGGAATCCTCAACTTTTCCTAGCAATAAGGGGGGATCCATGAGAGGGGTGTTGATGGTTCGGTTACAAAATAGGGAAAATGGTAAAAACTGGACTATAGTTAATTTCTATGGAGCATAGATAGTCAGATTACAAAGGGATCAGTGGGTAACCATCCAAAATATCAGAGACAAATACCCAAAGAACCAATGGATTGTGGGAGGATACTTCAATGCAAAACTTAGAATAGAGGAACAACAAGGAGGCAGAGCCATATTAGAGAAAATGATGGATTATTTTCAGCAATAACATGTCAAATGAATCTAATAGATATCCCAAATGTGGAAAACTCCATGACTTGGACAAATAGAAGAAAGGAAGGGGAGACAGTAAAATCTTGCTTGGATATTTTCTTTATGGGGGAGGAATTATTCCTGCATACCAAGCATCGAGCGAGGGTCATGGATAGACTTTCATCATATCATTTTCCAGTAAGCCTTACCATAGAATAAGATAATCATAAAGTTGTAGGAAATTTCAAATTTGAGCTATGGTGGCTGAAATATGAGGAGTTGGAGGACCACATAAAGGAATGGTGGGAATTAGAGAGACCAAGATTTGAGACAACCCAATTCAAACTCCACAAATAACTAAAATATGTGAGGACCCAACTAAAGAAGTGGAGTAAACATAAGAAGGTACTCACTAGAATCCAAAAGAATTAAATCAAGGATCAAAAGGAGAAGATTGCTCAAGAGATAAGACAAGGAACTATTACGGAGGATCTGTTGCAATGTGAGGCAAAAAATATTAGGATATATGAAGCTTTGTAGGAACAAGAAGGGATCTATTAGAGGTAAAGGACCAGAGTTACATGGTTATAGGAGGGATATCAAAACATAACTTTCTTTCATAAGACAACAATAGCTAGAAGACAACAAAATATAATTACAGGTCTTACAGATATGATGGGTCAGGTTAAAACCAATGGAAGTAAAATGAAAATTATAGTAAATCAATATTTCCATATTCTTTTCAGTAGCAAAAAAAATTTAAATGCTACATGGTAGGAGAAGGAAATTTCACAATTAGTCAAATCTAAACAAAATAAATTATTAATAGAGGAAATTTCTTTGGAAGAAACATCGCAAATCATATAGAAAATGTAAACAGGAAAGACCTTAGGACCAGATGAATTTCCCACTAAATTTTATCAATTTTTTTGGGAAATTGTGGATCAAGAAATGGTGGAGGCACTAGAGGAAATCAGACAGAGCAAGCAAATGTTAAAATCCTTGAATCATACTTTTATCACTTTAATTCCTAAGGGTCTACCTAGTGACATAGTAGAGAACTATAGGCCTATTTCACTATGTAATGCAGTATACAATATATTAACAAAGCTAATGGCATAGAGGTTAAAACCTTTTTTTACCAAATCTGATTTCAAGTGAGCAGGGTGGTTTTATTGAAGGTAGACAAATTCTAAATGGAATAGTAGTGGTCTAGGAGGTGATACACACAATATCCAAGCAAAAGGACCCATGTATGTTTATTAAAGAAGATATTTCTAAAGCTTATGATAGAGTAAACTAGTCCTTTATACAAAGGAGTTTAGAAAAAAATGGGCTTTTCAGAGGAGTGGAGAGACTGGGTAAAAGCTTGTACACAGACTACATATTTCTTAGTTCTGGTAAATGATAGTCCATCTCTCATGTTCATAGCAAGAAGGGGGTTGAGGCAAGGGGACCCTATTTTCCCTTACATTTTTATCCTTTATATAGAGGGTCTAGGGATACTGTTAAAAAGAGAGACAAGAGGGGAGACTAAGGGGTCTGAAAATAAGTTCTCAGATTGAGATAAATCAACTCCAATTTGTGGATGATACTACTCTTATTAGTCAAGCCAATCTCATAGTAGCAAGAAATATAATTTTTTTTTAGATGGGTATACTCAAGCTATTGGGAATTTTTTTAATGAAAACAAGTCTCAAATAGTTTTTTCAATACAACGAAGAGGGTGAGAGAAAATTATACAGTTGTTGAACTTCATTGAAACTCCTTTACCCATACAGTGTTTAGGAGTACCTTTATCTACAAAGAAAACAAAAAGAATGAATGGAAAGGGTTGCTTGATAGACTTCAAGATAAGTTGAGCAATTGGAAACATAAATGGCTAAGCTTGGGAGAAAGGCTTACAATGATTAAATTTGTGCTACAAGCTCTCCTAGTTTATAAATTTTCCATACTTCAGACTCCAAAGAAAATTCTAAAAGATATTGATAAATACATAAGAAATTTTTTGTGGTCAAATGCAAGGGAAGAACAAAAATTAGCACTAGTTGGGTGGGAGAAGACATGCCAACCAAAAAAACAAGAAGGATTGGGGATAAGATCAACATCCCAAAGTAGCAAGGTGCTAGCAGGGAAGCTATATTGGAAATGGATTATAACTACTGGAGGCTTATGGAGAAAACTATTACAAGCCAAATATTACCCAAGGATGGCTGAGAAATACATCCCAAGACTCAGAGTGGAAGGAGAGTAATCTAGAGTATGGAGAACAATGGAAGCAGGATATGAGTTAATAAAGCCATGCCTTTATTGGCAATTAGGGTATGGAAAGGATGTTCTTTTTTGGGAGGTTTCATGGAATAAATCTCAACCAATTATTCAAACATTCCCATAGATGGAGAGTTGGAAAATAGAGCTCCAAAAGGTAGGGTGGTGGAAAGCCTCTTATCATATGAAACCATGGAATCAACATGTGCCAGACTTACTACAATGGAAACATCCCCAAGAATGGCTAGTGAGGAGGACAAAGGAACTAACCAAAAAATTGTGGAGACATCTCCAAATATATCCAGTTTAGGATGGTTCTAAGAGGGATATACTTTGATGGGGAGGAAGTAAGCTGAGAATCTATAAGGAAAAGGAGGGATACAAGGTAGTTTCCGGATATGATATTACCCCAACACCACTTCCATGGATATTTATATGGCAAAATGAAGGATGACCAAAAATTAACATTCTCTCATGGCTAATTAACCATAGAAAGTACTTGACATCTGATAATTTGAGAAAAAGAGGTTTCTACGGGTCTTCCAAATATGTTATGTGTGGAAAGGCAAAGGAGACCTTGAATCACCTATTTTTTTGGGTATTCTTTTACCAAATACATATGGATCAGTTGGTGGAGGCAGATGAGATAACATTGGAAATTTTTTGAGAGCCAAGAAAGCTTTTATTAGAAATGGAAACAATGTAGATTTAAGACTAGAACATTGAAAATGGCATGGAAGCTGGGACCTAGATTCATATGGTGGCAGTTATGGCTAGAACAAAATGCATGCATAATTAGATCAGAGCACAAAACAAGGGAGCAAGTTTGGGAGAGGATTATGAGTAAGTTAATGAAAACACTATCCATTAGATTATAGGAGGAAAAAAATATAGAAATGGAGGAAGTGACTATTCTAAGGAGCTTTCGAATAACTATAAAAGAAAAAACAACTAAGGTTGGTTGCGCAGGTGAGATATCCTCGAATAACATAGAGTGGAGACCGCCTCCCAAAGAGTGGGGGAAGGCAAACATAGATGGAACTTCTACTAAAAATCCTAGAAAAGTTGACTTTGGTATTATCATACAAAATTGGAGAGTAGGTGTACTAGAGCACATAAAGTATGAGGGGCAATAAATAATGAAGTGGAAGGATAGGTGATCTTATCAACATCAATGATAGCTGCAAATCTACATTTATATAAGCTATGGATAGAGATAGACTTTCAGGTTTGGGTTGGATTCTTAGATCCGATAAAACCCTTTCATGTGCTGGGAATTGGAGAGAGAATGCAGGTGGAAGCAATTCAAAATATTTAGAAGATTTTTCAAGATGTTTTTATTACTCATATCAAGCGAGAGGGAAATAAGGTGGAAAATTATTTAGCAAAATGAGGAAAGGAGGAAGAGCAATATGCAAACTCTCAGGTGGAAAATCAAATATGTTGAATCCAAGGGGTGCGAGAGGTGGTACAAGAAGATAGTAGACATGTTCAAGATGCCAATAATGACTTCAAAACATCATGAAGATAGATGGATGGTCTACAAAATTTAGATGACTAAGAAAATTTTGAATTCAACTATGGTAATGCTGATGTGTATGGATAACTGTATTATGATAGCCTCAGGTGATGTTCTCAACAAACACACCTATATATTATTTTTATGCCTAGTTTTTAAGCTAAGAGGGATTGGAAGAGGATATTATTCTTCCCTTGTTTCTTGTCCAACCCATTTTACTTTGTAATACAACTCCTATAAATAAAATATA
>JAQPPZ010002645.1:0-202033 GCA_028583015.1 Wollemia nobilis
TGCCAAAACACCTCCACTAGAGTGAGCCAAGAAAAGGCATCAATGTAGTGCTCAACGACACTTGCCCATCGCCGACTCTACCCCTGCTCCGCAGACCATCGCCACAAAGCTTCATAACCAATCTCCTCATCCTCCATCACCGCCCGATTCATCCACAGTAACCCGGTAGGCCTCTCAATAGCTATGTGCTGCCAACCCCAACACCGCAACAAAAAACTGCAACTGACACCCTTCCGCTATAGACAGCGGACCCCGTACAGCTCCTCGTAAAGCTGTGCCAATAAAGTCTATCCCCATATCAGAATCAACGCTGCCTCTATTGGGCACTCTACCAACTGCCACACCAAATCCAGCAGGTTCCATGGGAACCTCACGCTTGACGAATCAGGGAGAAGAATGTTAGAAATGAGGCCCATCAAGAATGCGTGCCTCACTCCTAAAACCCCCCTCTCTGTCCACTAGCTAACCAAAATCCCGCCAGCCTGGAAATCCACCTCGGTTGTCTCCACTGGGTCTGCTACACCAAGCTCCCCCCCATGCCCAAAACATCTCGTAAGTATAGCAGTCCACTGATCAAACGAAGATGTCCTAATAGGCAGACCATCTATCGAAATCCGAAGTAACCGATAGACGTCCTCAAGAGTCACAGTCATCTCCCCTATCGGGAGATGGAAAGTATTGGTCCGCGGAACCCAAAGCTTGATCAGGGCCGTCAGATAGGCCTGATCAGAAACCACAGGCTCCAGTCGAGCCACCTTCTTGAGCCCAAGGGCATCAAGCCATACCCAGACATCATCGGTCAAAGCCAACCACGCCTCAGTAAATGCAGCGGGTACACGGTACCGGCTCCTAACAACCTGCAAAGCAAAATATATATATATATATATTATATATATAATAGATCAAATTTTCAGTTCTAGGGTTTCTAAACTTAAATGTTAAACAAAAACATCACAAAAAAAATTAAAGTTTTGAAAAGCATCAACACAAAAACAATGCATTAAATTAAAGCAAAATAAACCCCTGGTCACTTACAGGTCTCGCCTCGGCTCCGCCGCTCGAACCAGTTTGTGCACTCATGATGGCAGAGAGAATTCCAGCAGCCGCTTCACTTCGCAGAATTACCTCCTCCTCCCAGAGCTCCAAAATCGCAAGAAAAAAATGACACAAATGAGCTCAAAATCAAGTTTTGGCCATTAAATAGGCCTTTTGCACTGGAATTCATCCTTTACTGGGACGAGTGCTCTGATCAGCGCTCGTCCCACCCAGGGATGAATTCTCCAGCTGGAATTCGTCCCACCCAGGAACGAATTCAGGCCAAGACAAAAAAAAATCAACAAAAATGACTAAAAATGCACTAAAAACAGACAATAAAATTGCCCGACAGGATTGCTACTGCACCTGACAACAAGGGCATACAAAATCGACATTGGAGTCACAAATTTTCACTATCATACTCCCTAAGAAGGCTACCATAGCCGGACCGCTCCACGGGAAGACGGATTTTAGACAATTTCATCCCCAAATGACATCACCAAAAGGGTCAAAGCCCACTCAAAAACAGTACAAAATTCAACAAAAATACAAAAAAACATTGCCAGACATAAGTTCTCATGCACTTAACCTCTAGGCAAATAAAATCGATGTCGAGGTCCAAATTATCGCTCTCCTACTTCCCCAAGAAGGCTACAATAGCCGGACCGCTCCACGGGAAGTTAGATTTTTGATGATTTCACCTCATTACGACATCACCAAAAGGGTTAACACCCACCAAAAACAAGTCCAAATGTTGGAAAAATTGCACACGCTTAACGATAAACCCTTTAAGGCACACCTGCAAAAGTCATCTTGGATCAAGCGACTCGTCGCTTCTCTCACGAAGGTCATTCCCTCATCGATTCTTCGCTTGAGGGGGTAGTCACACTTAGTCACCAATCAACAATCACACACCCAATTAAGGAAAACGACATGCATTCAAAGAATCATTGACAAAGACAATCACGCTCCTGCTTGGGGCAGTAAACAAGCAACAATCAAATCAATAAAACGCTTGGCATTTCATGAATCATGAACACAAGGTTCCCCCTGAGGATAAAAATGCCCTTTGCCCGTTCATGATCGATCAATGTCTAAGTTCAAGTCACACCTCAACAAAACAGGTTAATACTTGAAATCAAATTCCTTAGCTCGTCAAAAGCAAGGATTCAAGAATGCATGCCCTTTCCATGCTTGGGGCATCAAAAGTTGGTTAGGTTACCAAGAAACCCTAATCATTAGTGCTTTGGTTATCTATTTTTGCTCAAGCACTCGCGTCACCCGTAGCGCTTCCCAAAAAGGGGCATTCAGAGACACCAAAACAGCACCAATCCAATTATGTGATTGCAAACACTGATTGCTTTGACAAACACAGCCCCCAGGGCAGCCCTCAGAGGTTAAACAGTGGTCTTAACCACTTTCATAGCAATTTTGTAAGGTCAAGAAGCAATTTGGCACACTTGGACACTTTGCCTAGTATTCGTCTCACCCAGGGACGAATTCAAAATAGAATCCGTCCCACCCCAGGACGAATTCTAAATCCGTCCCTGGGTGGGACAAATTCTAAGCTTAACGGGCAAAAAGACAAATGGTGCCAAGTGGCAGCCTAGAATAGTCATTTAATGACTCCTGCCTTGCACGCGTGTGTAGGTGGACAGAGGGGTTGTTAGAAGACTGTCACAAAAGGCATTTATCAAATTTCAAGTCAATGGAGGACTCCCCTCCCTCATGGGAAGAAAAGACTGCCACATGGCGCCTATGGCCAACACATGGCATTTGTGCTTCCCTCCCAAAAGAGACCCCATGGGTCTATAAAAGGTGGGACTTTTCTCACCCAAAATAGACAGGTAGAAGGAGTTTTCAAGCAACGAAGTGCTACCGAGTTGAAGACCCACTTGCATCCATTTTGGTTCACCTTCCCACATCCACCAATCTCTTTTGCAAGGGAGGTTGTTGGGTGGCCTTTGGAAGCTCAAACATGACCCAAATCCAACACATGGACACCTGAACCAACCAATTCGTCGACCCCCCAATCCTAAGAGGTTTTGGGCCCATCCCTGGTGGATTGGCTCCAAAATCTCTTAGGATTGGGGGGTCGGCGAATTGGTTGGTTCAGGTGTCCACGTGTTGGATTTGGGTCAGGTTCGAGCTTCCAAAGGCCACCCAACAACCTCCCTTGCAAAAGAGATTGGTGGATGTGGGAAGGTGAACCAAAAGGGATGCAAGTGGGTCTTCAACTCCACAACACTTCGTTGCTTGAAAACTCCTTCTACCTGTCTATTTTGGGTGAGAAAAGTCCCACATTTTATAGACCCATGGGGTCTCTTTTGGGAGGGAAGCACAAATGCCATGTGTTGGCCATAGGTGCCATGTGGTAGTCTTGTCTTCCCATGAGGGAGGGGAGTCCTCCATTGACTTGAACTTTGATAAATGCCTTTTGTGACAGTCTTCTAACGGCCCCTCTGTCCACCTACACACGCGTGCAAGGCGAGAGTCATTAATCGACCGTTCCGGGCTGCCACTTGGCACCATTTGTCTTTTTGCCCATTAAGCTTAGAATTCGTCCCACCCAGGGACGGATTCAGAATTCGTCCCACCCAGGGACGAATTCAGAATTCGTCCTGGGGTGGGATGGATTCTATTTTGAATTCGTCCCTGGGTGAGACGAATACTGGGCAAAGTGTCCAAGTGTGCCAAATTGCTTCTTGACCTTACAAAATTGCTATGAAAGTGGTTAAGACCACTGTTTAACCTCTGAGGGCTGCCCTGGGGGCTGTGTTTGTCAAAGCGATCACTGTTTGCAGTAACATAATCGGATTGGTGTTGTTTTGGTGTCTACAGGTTTCATCGGCTCATGGGTTGTTGAGTGGCTTAATTTTTCTCTATTTGGCTTGTGGGTTCCTGAGTGGTTTCATTATTCTCTGTCTGGATCATGCAGGTGATTTTTAAATTTTAAATATTTATCACTTGGTTCTGTGGCTATTGGTTTCACTAGATCATGGATCCTTTTGATCCTCTGCCTACTAGTTGTTTTGCTCCTTTTGAATTTGATGTATTCTATGGGTTGTATGTATGGTGTAGTGCCCCTTTATATGCGATTGTAATCCTTTGTATTGTTCCTGTTGTTTAGCGGGTTGTTGCTTCTCTAGGATTGTGCTCCTTTGAGATTTTTTGTAACATGTTTTAGGATTTTTCACTTTAGATTCCTTTGGATTATTTCACTTTAGATTCCTCTTATGAAATTATTAGGAGTTTTCATGTTATATTTTTAAACCATTTGCATCGTAATGCTCATATGAATATCTCGTTGTTTCTTTTTTATTCTTTAAACAAGTCTTCTCTTAATGTGTAAATTAATCGAGGTCAGACCCCCATTCATCAAGGCCTAGCTCTTATCGTGTTTGAATAGGATGCTATGGAACATGACTTGGTGGCTAATGAAATCCTCAATAATTTTGATGTTTTCCCTAATCCTGTTCTAGATGCATCTAAGGTGGTTTCGAAAGATGTCTCTGAGGGTATTGAAGAAATTTACTCTTTTACCTTTGGCTCGGGGTCTGATAAGGTATCAAGGAAGATTTAGGTTCTTACAAAAGGGGTGCGTGGCAAGGCCTCTATTGATCATTATCGGGCTCCTGTTTCGTGCTCCTCTATTAGGTTTGATCTATATTCCAAAGTGGTGGTTGAGGAGCCAATGATGTTGACGTAACGCCCATATGTGTTGTGGTGAGTAGTGGCACACATAAGTCAAGGCGTTTACATAACAAATTTTATGAGGAAGATAGATCTTCCCATATTTCTCCCTCTCCTAACTTTGATGTTCTCTCACGTGATTGCCATAGGGAGTAGCTGGTTGATGAAGTTTATATCTTGATGGTTTTAGAGGAGAATGATTATATCTTGGTGGTTTCAAAGGAGAAAAAGTGAGTCCTTCATAATCTGAAACTCATTGATATTAACCATAGAAAAATATAGAGCTCGCTAAAGTTGATGCTAGATTTCTTTGAATATATTGCTCGTCTGGATGTTTTAGTTGCTCAAGATATGAACAAGATGAGGTAGAACTATCTTAGTTCTCCTCTCCTTTTGCTTTCTTGGGTTGGTTTGGTGCAATTATTTTTTGTTCTACCCCTAGGTGTTTGCGGAGATTTTTTTGTATTGTTTATCATCTGTTTGATGTCCTGATTGTAAATGTTGTGGGATTCCTTTATAATCCTCTCCATTTTAATAGTACCAAAAAATATATAGCATAAAAAAAACTGCTAGTGATTATTACTTTTATATATGAATTAATTATAATTTAAGCTATATATATTATAGCTAAGAGAAAAAAAAAATGGTTTAGATATTATTATTTTTAAATAAATAATTAATTGATAATCAACTTATAAATTATTGAAAAATATGATTATTATTATTAACTTAAATAAAATAAAATAATATTATTAATTAAATATAATATACTCTTTAAATTTTTATAAATTTCTTTACATAAATTAAATTTAACTTATATTAAAAATTTAAAAATTTACATTTAAATAATGTAGACGTATAATCACAAATTAAGAAACAATGACTTTTTGTAGCGTATCAACATCCACAATACAAGGGCGAAAAAAGGAACCATATGAATTTACGGTCAGGAACCTTTGCTCAAAGTGTAGTGCGGAGCATCTTATTTTGTTCCTGTCTGGCGCGAATGAGAATTTGAATATAAAACCAATTGCGGCAGGTCAAGCGGTGCATTTCGTACATCGCTCCTTAAAACAACCTGGTCAGGTCATACCTGTCGCTATAGACTTTAGTAACTGCAAATGATCCAGAGTGCAGGACCTCGAAGCCCCCACATATATATATATATATATATATATATATATATATATATATATATTATTTTCTTACACATGCCTATTGGTTTCCGTTGTGGGTACATTTTGAATTTGGAAAGCTACTTATAACTCTTCCTTCCATAAACTTGACGAGCAATATTTATATATAATATTTGATTGTATTTATAATATTTTTTTTTAAATTTAATTTAATTAAATTATATTTAATATGTTTTTTATTATAAATAAATAAATAAAAATATTTATATTTATTTATGAAACATATTTTTCAACATGATTGAAATGTTATGCTTCCACATTCAACATACTAACTCCACATCATTTTGATTAAGAGATGCCTTATTTTTTTTATGAAAGTCATGAAAATGAAAACCCTAATGGGAAGTCACCATGCCCTAACTGCCCAAGTTGAAGATAAGTTGAAAAATAAATATATGGGAAGTTTGATGTATGTAGGAGATGTTACTTGAGAATTCACCATGTAGGATGTGATTATTGAGAATGATGTAATGGTTCTAAAACTTAGAGGGCTAATCTATATGTTCCATAGATCTTGGTAAGTTTTTTTTTCGAGATTCATTATTGGAAGTATTGAATTCAAATTATTCTGACTTTTCTTCTTAAAGATTTTTTTCCTCGTTATCTTTTTTGATTCAAAAATTAGGGACAACATATTAAGTAGTGGCTATGGCTTAAAGAGAGATGCCCTTCATTTTAAACTGTGGAGGAAAAATTGTTTTAGTGAGACAAAAATATTAAAAAACTTTTGGTTTGAATTAGGTTTTTTGGATTTCCATATCAGCTTCTCAATAAAGATGTTTTGAAAAATATTGGAAATACCATAGGAGAATTCATCAAGGAATGACAAAATTTTAAGGAGCAAAAGCTTTCTATATATACCAGAATTTGTGTTGCTATGGATATTTTAAAACCCTTTGCAGAATCCATTAAAATTAAATTTAAATCAAGACAATGGGATTAAAAAGTGGATTATGAAAATATTGTATTTAGTTGCTACAATTTTTATGAGTGACCAATGGTGAACCAAGGGAGGTCGGCAACAATCATCTAAAAAATAAATATCGATGTTTAAAATATTTAAATAGTCTATTATTGAATATGGTATCAATATTTTGTGGTTTTGCAAAATAATATAATATTTTTATTATTTCCAATGTGAGTGTCCATCACTTATATGAAGAATTATACTATGATGTAAAAAATTTCATAGTATTTATAATTTTTTGAAAATATTTTATTTAATTTTGATAAACAGAAAAATATAGGAATATCAAGGAAATATGTATAAAAGGAAAAAAAAAATTATTAAAAAATATATTATATTTTTATATAAGTTTGTAGAATAATTTCAACCATATATATATATATATATATATATATATATATATATATATATATATATATATTCTTTTGTTGGAGAGGGAAATAGATACATTTTAAATCTATAAGGCTACCCATATAACTCTTGCCTCATCTCGGTAATATTTTATTCCAAGTGGAGGGGCAATATTTATATATAATATTTTCTTGTACTTGTAATTTTTTTTTCAATAAGGCTTACTTTTTTTTAATATTATTTGAAAGGTGAAGGTTTTGAGAGGGTACCACAATCTGAAACAACCACTCTTGAATGAGGCTAAAAAGAAACCAAAGATCTCAATATGAAAAACCAACTAGCAAGGACCACCGATCAGGATGAACATAAACCAACCAACTTAAAATACATGATACAGTTAAAAAACTAGGTCATCAACTCAAAGTCATGAGAACAAAAATCACAAAAAGAAAAACACCCAAATATCCTTAGGGTATCACCTGGTATTTATTACAAATATTCTTCCCATGCTTCGAGCAAGTGGTCTAATAGTGGATTCACATCCTCAAATATTTCCACTCCTACTTTGAGAGTGTCTAGGATAGACGTCTACTTGTCTTCAATTACTTGTATTCAATTAGAGGTTTCATTTTTAAAGTTTAAATTTAGGATGTTCTCAAGACCCTGTGGTAGGCTCCTAGGCACTCAACTCAGCTTAAAAATAAGAAACAAGCCGCCAAGTAAGACAAAAGAAAACTATTGGGCTTATTGCCACTTGAGCCATGAGGGAATATAGAATCCTCTTGAACAACATGGGAAAAACCAAAATAGAATGTGCCAACACAAAAAACCATAAAGGACACCTGATAAAACCACCAAGGTCCAAAAGACTTACTTTTATTATATTATTATCTTTGTTGGTAGTTTAAGTAAAGTAAAATGGTAAAGTAATAGTATTTTTGGTACTTTTCATAGTAGTATAAAAGTGTAAAGTGGTAGGTAAAAATAGAGATGATATAAAGTGCACATGGAAAACAATAGATAGCGATAAAGAGCATAGAGATAAAAACGTGTAGTATCAGACCTGAAAACCACTTCAAACATCGACTATGATTTGAAGAAAAAATCGAGTTGGAAATTCTTCCTTTGTATTCAAACTCAAAAATTTTGCCACTTGCGATAGAGTAGGAGGGGGTTTGAACCTGCGAGTGAAGTTGGATCCATGGTGTTAAAATTGGAGAGTTTTATCATTGTGAGGTGGCCTAAAAAGTAAAATTGTGATTCAAAAATATTATATAACTATTTCCTCATTTTTTATTTGAAAGGTGAAGGTTTTGAGAGGGTACCACAATCTGAAACAACCACTCTCGAATGAGGCTAAAAAGAAACCAAAGATCCCAATATGAAAAACCAACTAGCAAGGACCACCGATCAGGATGAACATAAACCAACCAACTTAAAATACATGCTATAGTTAAAAAACTAGGTCATCAACTCAAAGTCATGAGAACAAAAATCACAAAAAGAAAAACACCCAAATATCCTTAGGGTATCACCTGGTATTTATTACAAATATTCTTCCCAGAGGAAGCATACTCGAGCAGCAGGTCGGCTTTTTCAACATAGAAGAATTCGTCCCACCCAAGGACGAATTGCAGTCAGAATTCGTCCTGCCTAGGGACGAATTCCAGTTTAAGGCAGATTGGTCGACTGTCTCAGTGGCAGTGGCCTCCTGGTAATATTTTCTATCTTTTGTCAAGTTTTCAGGCCATTTGGACTTACTTTACCCACTGTTTCAGACAAATGTTTACATGCATATTTTGGTGATTTTAGAGAACAAACACTTTTCATTTGCAGTAGGTGCTACTGACATCTTCGTTGTTTCTTTGTTTGCAGGAGGAGCAGCAGAGGTCAAGGACTCATTGACATCAGTAGCGACATCATCTTGGCCCGTCCATTTCAAGTGTGGGCACGCGGGAAGAGGAACCTTAAGTCTCAATTGTAGTCAAATTCTTTTAACGCTCCTAGCCCCTAAAAAGGGAGGAGGCGTATTTGTAATAGAGATCAAGAAATTTTAATGAAAGGGCTGTGTTTTCTCCATTTTCTTGTATCTCGTTTTAATGCGTCTCTTTCATTTCATGCATTTTACATTTCTAGGACTTAAGTGCATTTGATTTTGGTTGCATCGCAATTAGTGTTTCCTTGCCCGGAATCTCATGCTTTCAAGTGGTAGGTAAAAATAGAGATGATATAAAGTGCACATGGAAAACAATAAATAGCGATAAAGAGCATAGAGATAAAAACGTGTAGTAGCAGACCTGAAAACCACTTCAAACATCGACTATGATTTGAGGAAAAAATCGAGTTGGAAATTCTTCCTTTGTATTCAAACTCAAGAATTTTGCCACTTGCGATAGAGTAGGAGGGGGTTTGAACCTACGAGTGAAGTTGGATCCATGGTGTTAAAATTGGAGAGTTTTATCATTGTGAGGTGGCCTAAAAAGTAAAATTGTGATTCAATTAGCCAAAAGCAAATAAGAATTCATAAATAGCAAACCCTATGAGCTACAAAGTATTGTGGGTGGATTTTTTTCCGCTTAGAGTAGACAATGATTCACTTTTTGTTACAATATTGAGATATTTATATATGGTAGAAGAGTTGCATGTTCATATAGAGTGTATTAATGCTTCAAATGTATACCACAAATAAGACATATTTTATTTCCAAAAAAATATTGAAGGAAAAGGAACATTAAAAGAAAAAAGACATAGAAGGGAGTGTGAGTTAGGAGCGAGTAAATACTAAGAGGAAATCCAACCTAGGAGCTAGCCTAATAGCTAGTGTGGAAGGAAAATCATATTTGGAAAGCCTAATGGGATGTCAAGATACCTTAGATAGAAGTATGGACGCTAAAGTTGAAGAATAAATATATGAGAAGTTTGATGTAAGTAGGAGATATTAAACTAGAATTGACTATGAAGGATGTGATAATGGTTCTCAAAAGTAGAGGGTTAATATACAAGTTCCATAGATATTGGATAAATTTTTGAATATTTAGTTTTGGATCAAGTGGAACTACGAATTGAATTCAAATTATTATGAATTTTCTTCCTAAACATTTTTCTCATTAAGTTTTCTAGTTAAAAAATTGGGGATAAAATATTAAATACCGACCCATGGCTTAAAGAGAGATACCCTTCATTTATTACCATGGAATGAAATTTATTCTAGTAAGACAAAAACTATTAAGATGATTTTAGTTTGAGTTAGTCATCTTGGACTTTCATATCAACTTATCAATAAAGATGTCTTGAAAATATTGGAAATACCATAAGAGAATTTATAATGGAAGGACTGACTATTAAGGACCAAAAGCATGCTATATACATGAATTTGTGTTGTTATGGATATTCTAAAACCCTTGCCACAATTTATTAATATTAAATCTAATTCAGGAGAATAGGATCAAGAAGTGGATAATGAAAGTATTGTTAAGAAGAACCCACACTTGAAATATTCTATGGGGAACTTAAATCTTTCTTTCATGAATTTTTTATGAAGTTCAAAATGTAATATAATAACCAAATTTCAAACTCAAAAACCCACTTAGAGTAGAGGATGATTCACTTTTTGTTACAATCTTGAGATCTTTATATATGGTAGAAGAGTTGGATGTTCATATAGAGTGTATTAATGCTTCAAATATATACCACAAATAAGACATATTTTGTTTCTAAAAAAATATTGAAGGAAAAGGAACATTAAGAGAATGAAGACATAGAAGGGAGTGTGAGTTAGGAGTGAGTAAATACCAAGAGGAAATCCAACCTAGAAGCTAGCCGACTAGCTAGTGTGGAAGGAAAGTCAAATTTAAAAATACTAAGGGGAATTCAAGATGCCCTAGCTAGAAGTATGGATGCTAAGTTGAAGAATAAATATATGATGAGTTTGATGTAAGTAGGAGATATTACACTAGAATTGACTATGAAGGATATGATGATTGAGAATGATGTGATGGTTCTCAAAAGTATAGGGTTAACATACAAGTTCCATAGATATTGCCTAAATTTTTGGATATTTAGTTTTGGATCAAGTGGAACTACGAATTGAATTCAAATTACTCTGACTTTTCTTCCTAAACATTTTTCTCATTAAGTTTTCTAATTCAAAAATTAGGGATAAAATATTTAGTGCTGACCCATGGATTAAAGAGAAATACCCTTCATTTAATACCATGGAATGAAATTTATTCTAGTGAGAAAAAAACTATTAAGATGCTTTAAGTTTTAGTTAGGCTTCTTGGACTTTCATATCAGCTTATCAATAAAGATGTTTTGAAATTTTTTGGAAATATCGTAAGAGAAATTATAATGGAAAGACTAACTATTAAGGACCAAAAGCATGCTATAAATACATGAATTTTTGTTGTTATGGATATTTTAAAACCCTTGCCACAATACATTAAGATTAAATCTAATTCAAGAGAATAGGATCAAGAAGTGGAAAATGAAAGTATTGTTAAGAAGAATCTACACTTGAAAAATTTTATGGGGAACTTAAATCTTTATTTAATGATTTTTTTATGAATTTCAAAATGTAATCTAATAACCAAATTTGAAACGCACAAACTCACTTAGAGTAGAGGATGATTCACTTTTTATTAAAATCTTGAGATATTTATATATGGTAGAATATTTGCACATTCATATAGAGTGTATTAATGCTTCAAATGTATACCACAAATAAAACATATTTTGTTTACAAAAAACATTGAAGGAAAGGAACATTAAGAGAATGAAGACATAGAAGGGAGTGTGAGTTAGGAGTGAGTAAATATCAAGAGGAAATACAACCTAGAAGCTAGCCGACTAGCTAGTGTGGAAGGAAAGTCAAATTTGAAAATCCTAAGGGGAAGTCAAGATGCCCTAGCTAGAAGTATGGATGCTAAAGTTGAAGAATAAATATATGATAAGTTTGATGTAAGTAGGATATATTACACTAGAATTGACTATGAAGGATGTGATGATTGAGAATGATGTGATGGTTCTCAAAATTATAGGGCTAATATACAAGTTCCATAAATATTGGCTAAATTTTTGGATATATAGTTTCGGATCAAGTGGAAGTGCGAATTGAATTCAAATTACTCTATGAATTTTCTTCCTAAACATTTTTTCTCATTAGGTTTTCTAATTCAAAAATTAGGGATAAAATATTAAGTACCAACCCGCCAAGTAAGACAAAAGAAAACTATTGGGCTTATTGCCACTTGAGCCAAGAGGGAATATAGAATCCTCTTGAACAACATGGGAAAAACCAACATAGAAGGTGCCAACACAAACAACCATAAAGGACAACCGATAAAACCACCAAGGTCCAAAAGACTTACTTTTATTATATTATTATCTTTGTTGGTAGTTTAAGTAAAGTAAAATGGTAAAGTAATAGTATTTTTGGTACTTTTCATAGTAGTATAAAAGTGTAAAGTGCTAGGTAAAAATAGAGATGATATAAAGTGCACATGGAAAACAATAGATAGCGATAAAGAGCATAGAGATAAAAACATGTAGTAGCAGACCTGAAAACCACTTCAAACATCGACTATGATTTGAAGAAAAAATCGAGTTGGAAATTCTTCCTTTGTATTCAAACTCAAGAATTTTGCCACTTGCGATAGAGTAGGAGGGGGTTTGAACCTACGAGTGAAGTTGGATCCATGGTGTTAAAATTGGAGAGTTTTATCATTGTGAGGTGGCCTAAAAAGTAAAATTGTGATTCAAAAATATTATATAACTATTTCCTCATTTTTTATTTGAAAGGTGAAGGTTTTGAGAGGGTACCAGAATCTGAAACAACCACTCTCGAATGAGGCTAAAAAGAAAAAAAAGATCCCAATATGAAAAACCAACTAGCAAGGACCACCGATCAGGATGAACATAAACCAACCAACTTAAAATACATGATACAGTTAAAAAACTAGGTCATCAACTCAAAGTCATGAGAACAAAAATCACAAAAAGAAAAACACCCAAATATCCTTAGGGTATCACCTGGTATTTATTACAAATATTCTTCCCAGAGGAAGCATACTCGAGCAAGTGGTCTAATAGTGGATTCACATCCTCAAATATTTCCACTCCTACTTTGAGAGTGTCTATGATAGACATCTACTTGTCTTCAATTACTTGTATTCAATCAGAGGTTTCATTTTTAAAGTTTAAATTTAGGATGTTCTCGAGACCCTGTGGTAGGCTCCTAGGCACTCAACTCAGCTTAAAAATAAGAAACAAGCCGCCAAGTAAGACAAAAGGAAACTACTGGGCTTATTGCCACTCGATCCACGAGAGAAGATAGAATCCTCTTGAACAACATGGGAAAAATCAGCATAGAAGGTACCAACGCAAAAAACCATAGAGGACACCCGATAAAACCACTAAGGTCCAAAAGACTTACTTTTATTATATTATTATCTTTGTTGGTAGTTTAAGTAAAGTAAAATGGTAAAGTAATAGTATTTTTGGTACTTTTCATAGTAGTATAAAAGTGTAAAGTGGTGTAGACACCAAAACAGCACCAATCTAATTATGTGACTACAAACACTGATCGCTTTGACAAACACAGCCCCCAAGGCAGCCCTCAGAGGTCAAATAGTGGTCCTAACCACTTTCATAGAAATTTTGTAAGGTCAGGAAGCAATTTGGCACATTTAGACACTTTGCTCAGTATTCGTCTCACCCAGGGATGAATACTAACTGGAATTCGTCTCACCCAGGGACGAATTCCAAGTTTAACGGGCAAAAAGAAGAATGGTGCCAAGTGGCAGCCCAGGACAGTCAGTTGATGACTCTTGCCTCGCACACGTGTGTGGGTGGATAGATAGGTCGTTAGAAGACTGTCACAAGGGCAGTTATGAGATCCCAAGTCAATGGAGGACTCCTTGTCTGCAGGTGTTTTGGAGACCTCGAGAGTCGACATTGGAGCGTGTCAGTTCGGCTTCCCCAACACAGAAGAAATCGTCCCACCTAGGGACGATTTACAGTCAAAAATCATCCTACCCAGGGACGATTTCCAGTTGAAAGTAGATTGGCCGACTGTCTCAGTGGCAATGGCCTGTTGGTAACATTTTCTATCTTCTGGCAAGTTTTTAGGCTGTTTAGAATCATTTTGTTTACTGTTTTAGATAGATGTTTGCATGCATATTTCGTTAATTTTAAAGAACAAACACCTTTCATTTGCAATAGGTGCTACTGACATCTTGGTTGTTTCTTTGTTCGTAGGAGAAGCAGCAGAGGTTAAGAACTCATCGACATCAGCGACGGCATCATCTTGGCCCGCCCATTGCAATCGTGGGCATGCGAAAAGAGGAACATTGAGTGATTGTAATCGAATTCTTTTAACGCTCCTAGCCCCTGAAAAGGGAGGAGGCATCATTGTAATAGAGATCAAGAGATTTTAATGAAAGGGCTATGTTTTCTCCATTTGCTTGTGTCTCTTCCAATGTGTTTCTTTTCCATTTCATGCACTTTACGTTTCTAGGACTTAAGCGCATTTGGTTTTGGTTATATTGCAATTAGTGTTTCCTTTGCCCGAAATCTCGTGCTTTCAGTGGCGATCACGGTGGGACCTGTTCCCTATTTTTTTTTAAGATCACAGAAAACTAATCGGGTTTTTTTGTTTTGTGTTTTACAGGTACATTTTTTTTTGTAGACTGTTAATCGTCTCTGACTGTTACGATTACTTTACTAGAAATCGTCTCACCCTGAGATGATTTTAAAATCGTCTCAGGGTGAGACGATTTTTGTTCTGTAAATCGTCTCACCAAGGGACGATTTTCTGTTTGTAAATTTTCAGAGCAGAAATTCAGAGGCAACTGGAGCAGGCAGAGAAGAGGTAGGGATTTTATCATCTCTGTTAAATTTTCTATTTCTGTTTTCTATTTCTTTGACTGTTTTCATTTTATCCTGCATACTTAGGGAAAATCATTCATGCTTGTTTCATTTTCGTTAAATAAAATGAACCTCACACACTCCACGTAACAATTTTAAACCAAGGAGCTGGTCGTAAGACCCCAACCCTTGATCAAGACCATTGGTGGATTTCATCACCACCTTGGCTTGATTTGCATCCATTTCCCGATTGTCAACTGTTGTTAGGCGTAAATCCTGATGAAGATAGACCGAGTGTCGCTGGGGTGATTCCCATGCACGTGAGGATAAGTTTTCTATGGTAGGTGCCATTAACAGGACAATCCCCCTTTCGTACCACCTACGTACCACGTACCTTCTCGCTCTCACATACCTATAGTCTCCCTCTCGTAAGGGCGGGTATATAGAGAGGTTGGTATATCGGCCTAGTTGGTATATTGAAGGGGCTACCATTTTGGGAGTTATATGAGCCATCATAATGCATTTAAACGATCTTCAAAACCTACAAAAACAAAACAAAACACCAAAATGCACTAAACCAATTTAGGGCACACCAATAATCCTTAAAAGAGATAATCACGATTTTGTGAATGTGTGTGCTTAATTCTGCTTAGTGTAAACAAAAATCATCATAAAAAAGATAAAAATCTATTTAGATAGCATAGAAGCACCGCAATGGTGTACACCCGCAGTCAAGCCCAATCAAGGGCAGAAGCTCCGGAAGGTACACAAGAAGCAGGCACAAGTCGCCTTCGCTTCAGTCCTGAGGATTTGGTCATACCACCTTATAGGTCTAACCTACAAAAGAATCCAATTTAGAATCCTCGGTGGGGTATGCCTATTCAAAGTAGCCCCTTTCGGGAAGATGCCTTACATGTAGACCTTGACATAAATAGAGAATCACCTCTTGAAGTTAGGCATGAGTGGCCACCGCGCGATGAAGCGCTAGACAGGCACACCGTCCATTTGGAGGGGCAACGTGGATATGGCGTCCCTTCTTTACCTATCATCAGAACAGAGAGACCAAATCCGAGCGCAGGGCTCCTTACATAGGGCGACCTAACTCCGCCCACCCCCTTCACACCCGTGAAAGGGAGTACGAGGAAAGCCATCGCATTCCTCGAGGGCAACAAACAACGCGGGAACCTTGCATTTTTGCACCAGCAGGATATCATGATCACCCCTTGAGGCCAGAACCTCGAGCACATACCGCTTACCTCGACAGAGGGAAGCGACCCATTGAAACCTTAGATCAGCAAACTCGAGGTAAACACATAGGAGAAACATTCGAACCTCCTGAGAAAAATAGGGTAGACCAAATTGACCCAACTGTCGCTAGATATACCACCCGTCAAGCCCAAACCATGCGGCTTAAACCAAGTTATCAGGAAATAGAGTACCGACACCGCTTGGATAGAGAACGCATGCAACGCGAAGCGGATGAGTTACGCTATGAAATACCTGAGAGGGGGCCAACCCCTCGCATCCAAAGAGCTGAACAATATGAGAGGCGTAATCCGTTGGTGCAGGATAGGTCTCCACGACCTCGTCAAGCTCTGCCTCCAAGACCTCATAGATTCGAGAGGGAGGCAACTCCCCGAAACAATGATGGGTACCTTAAGCAAGAGCTTGATCAGGTCATAGGTTTCGCCCAGAGACTCCTCAAGAATTTTACGAGGAGTATGAACCAGAAGAGGAATATGTTGAAACTCCCCATCAAGGTAGGAGGGATGCCATTCGGCCACCCCTCCATAGGCCTCCAATTTATCGTAACTTGCAACAAGAGCGAACAAGAGAGGAAGAAATAAAATCTTTCGATGCATACCAAGCGCTATTGGAGCGTTTGGAGTCTGTGGAGACAAAAGTCGCTGGGCATCAAAAACCCACATTACGTCTACTCCGTAGTAATCCGGTGCATCCCTCAGTGCCTACACCTCTTTACCCCGAACACTTCAAGTTGCCTCAATTGGCAGTTTTTAAAGGTGAAGAGGACGCACAGAACACGTTACACGATTTCTAAGCCAATGCTTCGGCATCCAAGATAATGACGCATTTTTGCTTAGAACATTCATAACCACATTCGTAGGCCCCGCCTCGGATTGGTTCACACAACTGCCCAAACACAAGCATAAGCAATTTAGATCAATTAGTAGACGCGTTTCTTGAACGCTTTGCCTTCAACACAAGGAAGAAGGCATCACTAAGTGATTTAGCGAGCCTCAAGCAATTTGAAGAGGAAACAATGGCAACGTACGGGAATCGATGGAGAGCTTTGCTTTCTAGGTTACCCTACCGTCCTCCTATGTCTGATCTCACGCAGATGTTCACAAAAAGTTGCTTAAAATCAATCTCTGGTCTATTGTTGCTACGACAATACGACAACTTAGAAGAAGCTTTGGCGCAAGCCGGAGTCATAGAAGAGATTAAGATAGGCGAAGGCGCAATTGCCAAGCCTAAGAAGAAAGAGTGGAATAAAACCACTAAAACCGGGACAACGCAACCACAACACGCTGCAATCAACCAAGTTGCGATAAATGTTCCCGTTCCTGTGCAAGAAACGCAGCCTCAAAAGGCTAACTACCGTGCAAAGTGCCTCCTGCTTATGAAAGAGATAATAGAAGACAGGAGCAAAATTACCCGCGTCGCCCTAGGCAAAATTTCACCCCATATGCGGAGTCTAGGGACTCCTTATTTGACCGCTTGTCAGCGGCAAATTTAGTCACTCTGCCGAAAATCCAAATTATAGACCCTAACATTCCCAAGCCTAGGGGGTACAGAGAGGAATTGTATTGTAGATTCCATAGGCGCAGAGGACATGACTTGAATGGGTGCTGGAAATTCAAAGACCTAGTCCAGGATTTGATCGACAACAGAACATTGGTTGTGGACAACCCCATCGCACCAAACAACCAACAAATGGGGGTATTCAAGGACCCCTTGCCAGCCCACGAGGCACAGACAAAACCACTCCAGATTAACGAGGTGCGACAAGATCTTCCCACACAGGGATTTGTGGGAATGATTAGCATAGTAACAAGGAACAGAAGGTACCCGACAGCTGCCCCTGAGGTAGCTACGAGGGAAGTTCCGAGCAACATCGCATCCTCAACAATGCCCAACGCAGTTACCTCCGCCTAGACCTGAGGTCACGATACGAACCAAACTCACGTAGAGTTTGCGGACCACGTCGGCTAGGTCTGTCCATCTACGAGCTTATTCAACAATCAGCTCCCCATAGAGAAGCTCTTATGGACATTTTAAAAGCCATTGAATTACAACCCCACGAGGCAAATTCTTTCAACGCCTTCGTGGGACATGTGAAACAATGTACGGAGCCGGTCATCACATTCAGAGAAGATGAGGTCAAAACGATATCAAATGACATGGCAGATCCACCCCCGCACGTTATCGCGCGGGTCAACGAGATTCCATACAAGAGAGTGCTGATAGATACTGGCTCGTCCAGTAACATCATAACCACTATAGCCTTAAAGCATTTGAAGCTGCTAGCCTCTCACATCACAGCCTCCACGTACACACTGCGAGCTTTTAATGATGCAATATGCTCGACAGTCGGCACAGTCGTTCTACCAGTCTAGGTAGGACAAAAGTCAATACCTACACTGTGCCAATGCTGTTGCGAAGGTGAAATGGCTTATAATATACTGCTAGGGCGGCCTTGGATCAGGGACATGAAGTGTGTCCCTTCGATCGCCCACCAGTGCTTAAAGTATGCTTATGAAGGGGAAATACATGTAGTCCCAATGGACTTAGAGCCCTTCAAGTATTGCAATGCGGTACAATTCATACCTCAATCGACCCTCCCTTCAACGCATTTGGATTTCCAATTAAATCCATCTAAACAGGGTCCAATACCGCAGGCACCACTGGTGGCCAACAAGACAAAATCCCAACCAGGTGAGACTTCATCACCTGCTCCTTCATCATCAACGCCACCTATCATGGCCCAACATAAGGACAAGGGAAAACAAATCATGGAAGAGGTTAAGCCTCTAGAAGAAAGGTTGCCCACAATCTCAAAGATATCAACAGAGGAAACACCCAACACAACAGAAACCAAGACTCCTGAACAACCAAACATGGAATGGACTCAGGAAGGACTACCGTTTCCTCCCACCCAATCATCAACAATCATTGTTGAAATGGCCAGTACGGGCCTGGGGGAGTACTTAGTGCAAAACATTGTGGCAACCCCCACATTGGAGTCAGTACAGGACATGGGAAGACCTCGCCTTCCCATAGGGACAATTGTTCCTCTAGGCTACCCACCGAACCAGACAAATTTTGTGTATGGGGGCCTTGATCATGGTCTTGAACCATGCCAACAAAAGGAAACAGACGAAGAACCTTTTGTGGAAAACATCAATTATCTGTCAAACCCAGAATTTGCCCTAAAATATCTAGGCCAATGCAATTGGCATGGATACGGGCTAGGCAGATATGAGCAAGGGATGCGGATCCTTTGCCAACCAAGATATCAGATGCCATATGACAAGTCAGGGGTAGGGTTCAACCATCCCCTGCCATTAGACATCTTGGTTGAAAATATGCAAGGCCTAGAAATAGGCAACAAGGGGGGATTGGCACAAGACCCGTATGCCAATCCAAATACAGAATACACATTGGGAGACTACCTCCCATGGTCAACAAACACCCCTAGAAACAGCAATAATCCCTCTCCTTTGCTAGAGAGAGGTGAAAGTTCGGATAGTAATCCTCAAAGAGAACATCAATGGCTGCCGGACATCTTTCTGAAGTTGTTCCCCTTAGAGGTTCCAGATGAAACAATACAGTACCAAGAGAATCAGGTCCCTCCACCAAGAGTGGAACAATCGCAATGGGACCAGATTAATTCACTGGAACAAGAAGAGTCCTCAACGTCGCAAGCAACAGATGTTGAAGAGGATGAACAATTTTGGATCTATGAAAGCGATTCAGAAGATGAAACTGAAATGGACTATCTCAGACATGCGCGACGACATCACCGTGCTCTAACTCATGAAGATCTAATGGGACAGATGGGCATACTGCTGGGGCATGAATGGCATGTAGACCCAGCGAGGTGGGACCAAGTGTTGGATCCATGGCTCCAAATTCAAGATGAGCATCGTCCACCTCGAGATCCCATCATGACAATAGTGCCGAGGGAAGACCCCGCCCTCCTTTTCACAAAATTTGCACCTAGGGAGGATCCATTCGTGCCTGTTCCCGTAGAGCCAGATCCAGAGTATAGGGAGCATCTAGAAGAAACAAGTTATCACACCCGCGGTTCTGGAGACCAAATTCATTCCATCCACATGATCTCCATTGATTTGACCGCACCCATCCGCAATCCGACCGATCCATCATGGTCATTGCATCTAGACATGGATGCCATCGACTGGGATCGCGTCAATTCACCATTGTCACCATCGTAGTACTGGCCTTTCGATGAAATGCTTCATTTTACCCCAAGGACAACTCAGGATATTTTTCAAGCTGAAGAGGGACCCGAGGTTCCAAATGTAGATCTTAACTCAGCTCGATGATATCCATTTAATCCCAACTCCACATCAGCTTGGAGGACGGATCCCACATGTCGACCGAGGAGACGACCGACGTAGACATCGGCACAGATCCAATGAATCCACGGATTCTCAAGTCGGGGTAAGCCTTTCCCCCGAAGAGCAAGCCGATTACATTGCCCTTCTTAAAGAAAAGAAGGAGGTTTTTGCATGGTCGTACAAGGATATGCCAGGACTAGACCCGCAGCCTAGTCATGCACAATTTAACGCTTGATCCGACAATCAAGCCTGTAAAGCAAAAACTAAGAAAGATGCACCCAACAGGTGGCCTTGATGGTCAAAGATGAATTGCAAAAGCTCGTTGGATGCACAATTTGTCATCTGCATGGATTATCCGCCATGGTTGTCCAACATGGTTCCCGTCAAGAAGCCCGACGGGAGGATTCGCATATGCACCGACTTTCGAGACCTAAACAAAGCGAGTCCTAAGGATGATTTTCCCTTGCCAAGCATCGACGCATTGGTAGACGCTACAGCAGGTCACGAAATGCTCTCCCTAATGGACGGTTTCTCAGGATACAATCAAATTCGTATCAATCCTGAAGACCAACTCAAAACGGCATTCACAACGCCTTGGGGGACATTTTGCTATAAGGTCATGCCTTTTGGCCTTAAAAATGCTGGCGCTACATACCAACGTGCTATGACTTATATCTTCCATGATTACATGCACAAAACTTTGGAAGATTACATGGATGATTTGTTAGCCAAGTCTCTCTTGCGCTCAGATCATCTCGGTGACTTAAGCAAGATTCTCGATCGCCTCATAGAGCATAAGGTCAGACTGAATCCCAAGAAGTGCGTGTTCGGCGTCACATCTGGAAAACTCTTGGGTTTTATAGTCTCAAAACGAGGCATCGAAGTGGACCCAAACAAAGTCAAGGCAATCCTTGAAATGGCTCCCCCAACCACTATCAAGCAGCTTAGAAGTCTCGCAAGGAAAGGTCGCGTCGATTAAACGCTTCATAGCGCAATTATCTGACAAATGCCGACCAATGAACAAATTATTGCACAAGGGGGTCACATTTCATTGGGATGACGAGTGCCAGTCAGCCTTTGACGAAATCAAACAATACTTGGCTTCGCCGCCAGTATTGGCACCACCTAGACCAGGAGTGCCATTCTACTTATACATCTCAGCTACTGAGGTGGCACTGGGAGCCATGCTAGCCCAGAAGAATGAACTTCACAAAGAACAGGCTACTTACTATCTTAGCCGCACCCCGGTCGGGCTACGAACTTAACTATGCATACGTTGAGAAACTCGCTTGGCAGGTGGTGTTTGCTACCAAGAGGCTACGCCACTACATGCCGAGCAACACTACGTATGTTGTGTCTAAGGAGAATCCATTGCGATACATGATGAGTCGTACTTATCATAGTAGTCGCACGGCGAAATGGATCATGTTGTTGACGGAATTTGACATTGAGTTTATTGGGCAAAAATCTATAAAAGGACAAGTCATAGCCGATCAACTAGCAGAGGCTCCTCTTGAAGACGATCAGCCTCTGGTCATAGAACTACCCGATGATGGGGTCTTCCATGTCTCAGAATCGCCAGATTCTGATGAGCCTGAGTCTCAGGCCGACATAACCTTATTTTTTGATGGTTCTAAATGCGAGCAAGGGGGTGGCACAGGAATTGTATTCTTCACACCGCAGGGCGCTCCAATGCCCCTGTCATTTAAATTAAACTTCCAATGCACCAACAACAATGCAGAATATGAAGCCTTGCTCCTAGGTCTTCAGACAACAATCGCCATGAACATCAAAAGATTGAACATCTTTGGCGATTCGTTGTTAATCATCAATCAAGTCAAAGGGGTATATCAATGCAAATGCCCAGTCCTGAAGGCCTATAAAGCCCTTGTGGACAAATTCCTGGCAAAACTTGAGTGGTATGACATCGAGGCACTCCCTCGATCATCAAACCATTTTGCGGACACAATGGCCTCCTTGGGGTCACTAATCCCGCAAGACCTTTCCGGTGATATAACAACCATTCAGGTCAAAACCTTATCGCAACCCGCGATGGAGCGCGCAAGCTCAGACTTGACGCCAGGAGTCCACATGATCCAGATCGAACCATCTTCGGATAAGTTCTTTCGAATCCGAGACCGTTTGAAATGGGCCAACTGGGGGTCTTTGTTTTCCCCCACTCCCATTAATAGCAACACAACGCTATTCTTACAAGTTCTATCCCAATCAGCATTTGTTAGGGAAGAACTCCAAAAGGGATTGGCTGTTCAAACTGTCGAGGTATCCGATCAACAGGATCGGTATTTACCCATAAGAGACTACCTCAAGTTAGGTAATCTTCCCTTTGGATTGACGCACGCCGCAAAACGAACATTCAAATAGAAAGCGGCAAAATATGTCTTGATAGGAGACATTTTGTATCATCGCAGCTACGACGGAATTCTTCTTCGTTGCTTGGACCAGCAAGAGTCCACTTGGGCAGTCGCCCAAGCGCATGACGGTACATGTGGCGGCCACTTCAGTGGTATGGCCATTGCAAAGCGCATTCTTCGCATGGGCTATTATTGGCCATCTTTAGAGCGAGATTGCTGCGCGTATGTCAAGAGGTGCGTGAAATGTCAACATCATGCCAATTTAATGCACGCACCTTCCCAGGCCCTACGGACAGTCCGATATGCTTGGCCATTTTCGTAGTGGGGCCTCGATCTAATCGGAAAGATCTCCCCTGCATCGTCGAGCCGTCACACGTTTATCATAACGGCCATAGAATATTTTACCAAATGGGTGGAAGCAATTCCGTTAACCTCAACGAAAGGACCCCGTATTGCGGAGTTCATCTTGCATCACATCATATGTCGTTTTGGTATTCCATCCAAAATAATCTCGGATAATGGGCCATCATTCAAGAACAAAGACGTGCGTGCTTTAACCACAAAGTACAAAATTCAGCACAGCTTTTCAACACCCTATTATCCGCAAGCAAATGGGCAAGCAGAGGCGTCAAACAAAACGCTAGTCGCCATCCTTAAAAAGACCGTCGCAGACAGTCATAAGGATTGGCACATACAAATCCCACTTGCCCTTTGGGCTTATCGCACTAGCATTCGGACGCCCACTGGGGCAACTCCGTTTTCACTAGTGTATGGCTCAGAGGCAGTAATGCCTCTCGAGTTGGAAATTCCTTCCCCGTGCATATCAATGCAGGAGTTCATCGATGATAACACCGCGCGGCAAGCCCGATTGGACCAACTTACGTTGCTTGACGAACGATGCGTTAATGCTCTCGAGCACTTACGTATCTATCAAGAGCGGCTTAAGAAAGCTTACAACATGAAAGTTCACCTAAGAGACTTTCGGGTTGGTGATTTGGTTCCGAAGGAAAACCAACAAAACTCTAATTTGCCGTCCCATATGAGGGACAAATTCACGGCAAATTGGTTAGGTCCTTATGTCATTGATAGCAAAATAGGACCCGGGACGTACAGGCTAGCTTCTCTTGACGGTATCAAGGAAACAGAACCCTTGAATATCAGTCATTTGCGACCATTTCATATCTAAGAAAGCCATATCCAAAAAAAAAAAAAATGCTCCAAGGATTATCGCAATCTCTTGGTCACCCAAAAGCTCCAAGGATTATCGCAATCTCTTGGTCACCCAAAAAGCTCCAAGGATTATCGCAATCTCTTGGTCACCCAAAAAGCTCCAAGGATTATCGCAATCTCTTGGTCACCCAAAAAGCTCCAAGGATTATCGCAATCTCTTGGTCACCCAAAAAGCTCCAAGGATTATCGCAATCTCTTGGTCACCCAAAAAGCTCCAAGGATTATCGCAATCTCTTGGTCACCCAAAAAGCTCCAAGGATTATCGCAATCTCTTGGTCAATCCAAAAAGCTCCAAGGATTATCGCAATCTCTTGGTCACCCAAAAAGCTCCAAGGATTATCGCAATCTCTTGGTCACCCAAAAAGCTCCAAGGATTATCGCAATCTCTTGGTCAATCCAAAAAGCTCCAAGGATTATCGCAATCTCTTGGTCAATCCAAAAAGCTCCAAGGATTATCGCAATCTCTTGGTCAATCCAAAAAGCTCCAAGGATTATCGCAATCTCTTGGTCACCCAAAAAGCTCCAAGGATTATCGCAATCACTTGGTCACCCCAAAAGCTCCAAGGATTATCGCAATCACTTGGTCAAACCCAAAAAGCTCCAACGATTATCGCAATCGCTTGGTCAAAAATCAAAAAAAAAAAAACAAAACAAAACAAAACAACAAAAATCATCAAAAACAACAAAGATTTGCATCTCAATTCTAGGCATACTCAAATTCATCATAAAATTCATATTCTCGCACCTCATCTTCAACTTCACCAAAAACAATCCATCAAAATTACAAAAATACATAGCTGCATTAAGCATTGCATCCATACATTGCATATTTGTAGTCATACGGGTCAAATACCATAGGCTGCAATAGCTCTGATAGTCCATCTTGTTCCGCATTGTCTCATGTTACAAAAACAACAAAAACACCATGCATAACTTTTACCACACTACAGTCAGTGGTCTAGGAATGTACCAAGAGTTTCAATGATTCAGTCATCATTTTCCTCTTTAGCCATGTAGCGTATCAAGTCGAACAGATTTTACGAAGGTAGAGTCATACTTGAAATACACCATGTTACGTAACATCCCAACACAAATCAAAACACTAAAAATTCCCAAATTGTGTGAACGAGACGAAACCTGCAAAATAATCTAGGTCACCACAAGCGAAACGGTTATCTTGCTCATCCCCCTGTGCGAATGACCCCTAGAATGCTGAGAGTTGGCAAAAGGACAAGCATCCTCCCTACCCAATTCCCTAAGAATCCCTAAAGTTCTCAATAGTTGCAAAACACAAAAAAGTTGCAAAATGTCAAAACTCCAAAATTTGACAAACTACAGTGCACACATCAAAAGGCACAAACAACAGTGATTTTCGTCACTCCATGACCCCAATCCCTTGCTCGAAAGAAAAACAAATCAAAATAAATAGTGATCTCATCACTACAATGAGCAAGTATCCCAATACAATTGAAGAAAAGAAGGGAGTTGACCTTGAATCCCTGGAACTCTCAAGCATTCTATAGGTCATAAGGCAAGCTTTAGTACCAATTTGGTTGATAGCCTATCGGTAACATAAGTAAACCTCCCGCATGACGATATATCTGTCACATTAACTTGCGTACAGATCAATGTTTGCATGTGGATGAGCTAGCTTATGGCATCCTGGATTACACCGCAGATTAATCTTAGTACATACAACAAAGGAATTCGTGGAGCTAATTAGGTGATCCTCAGTACAGGTTCGGTTGAAAGCCCATTTGGCACTGGCGGTATCCTAACAAATACCACTAAATGAACTCAATTGCACACACAGGGATGTGAAAAATAACTGGGTCAAAAACAAGTCCGATTCATACCTTGGTCAAAAAGTCTTGTAAGATAAAGTACAGTCATGGATGGTGAGTTAAAACTGATCGAATCTCAGAAAACCTTACATTCATTCCAAAACCATCTGCGCTACTTATCATCCTTATGATACCATCAAAAAATACAAAAATAGAAAAACCATGTAAATAAAGAGCTTCTTAAACAGCCTACAGTGCAATCACCACAAATATCATTCATCCATTTCACTTCGCATATCACATAGACATCTAAAACATTTGCATTCATCATAACATCTGCATTCATCAAAATGAATAAACATGCATAACAAAAATCACATCATCACATGTACAAAACCACAATAAAATCGGTATATATATATATATATATCGTCAAAAAGATGCCCGTAGGCTACAAAACCGGTCCTCAGACCCCGCAATCATATCCAAAAACCCAACCTAAGGCGTCGACCACCATGATCACGCAGGATCGGTGCGACGGGAACTACCCCCCGTGGTGTGGGTCCTACGGGCCCCGCAGGGCGGCTACTACTAGCCCCCGCATCATGCTTGCTACCACCCCCCTCATCTAACCGCCTGCGACGAGATGATGCTGACTGCTCAGTCAGACTATCCCTTGTCCGCCGTGAAGATCCACCGACCGAAGGCTCAGGTAGCCGCCCACCAAGGCGGATGACCTCCCTCTCCAAGTCTATCCGGTACAGACACCACTCTGCCTCTCGTCGATGATAAATAGACAATGCATCATCGCGCTGCGCCAAAACTCTATCCCGCTCTGCCAACTGAGCCCGTAGAAGATCCCTCTCCCCCGTGCATCCCCCAGCTCCCGCCTCGCATCCCCCAACTCCAGATCCCGCATCCGTAGTAGCTCTGTCAGTCATGCAATCTCAATGCCTACATCCGACCCCACCTCCTCTATATCTCTCGGATGCATAGGACTCGCGGGGACAGTAGCTCGCTCCAGGCTCCCACCGCTCCTCCACATCCTGCATGTCCGGCTGCTCCGGAACACCCAAGTCCACATCCTCATCTCCCACATCCACCATGTCCGCATCATCCAACGGACCCCCCCAATCACCCCCTGCTGCCTCAGCATCCTCCACCGCCGCCTCCGTGCCTCCCAGTGGCCCCTCTCCTCTCCAGCGCCGTAGTACCCACCACGAGTCATACTCAGTGGTAGTCCCGATGTCATCCACATCCGGGACCTCAATCACCGCATCCGACTCCTCGCCCAATGGCACGGTGACCGGTGGCTCCAGATCCCTCTCATCTCCCCGACGTCGATAGACCACGGGCTCACCAAGCAACCCCTGGCGCACCCCAAACTATCGTGTAACCCGGCGGTACGAAAAGAACTCATGCTCCGTCCCGTGCCGCCCAATCAACCACCGCTCCCTGCGTACCCGTCGGAGCCACTCTCCAGCCCTCCGGCCGACTGGACAGTCCCGATAAGGATGCCAAACCACCTCCCCTGGAGTGAGCAGAGAGAAGGCATCAGTATAGTGTTGTACAACACCGGCCCATCGCCGACTCTGCCCTGCTCCGTAGACCGCCGCCACAAAGCTACATAGCCAATCTCCTCGTCATCCATCACCGCCCGAGTCATCCACGGTAACCCGGTCGGCCTCTCCACGGCTATGTGCTGCCAACCCCAGCACTAAAGAAGATAACTGCAACTCACCCCCTTTCGTTGCCGACAGCGGACGCCGTACAGCTCCCCGTAGAGCTGTGCCAACAATGTCCGTCCCCATCCATAAATCAGCAGTGCCTCTATCGGGCACTCTACCAACTGCCATACCAACTCCAAGCAGGTTCCACGGGAACCTCCCGCTTGACGAATCAGGTAGAAGCATGTTAGAAATGAGGCCCATCAAGAATGCGTGCCTCACTCCTAACACCCCCCTCTCCTGCCACCAACTAACAAAAATCCCGCTAGCCTGACAGTCCACCTCGGCTGTCTCCACTGGGTTCGTTACACCCAGCCGCTCCGCATGCCCAAAACATCTCGTCAGTACAGTAGTCCGCTGATCACGCGGCGATGTCCTAATGGGCAGTCCATCTATCGAAATCCGAAGCAACCGATAAACGTCCTCCAGTGTCACAGTCATCTCCCCTGTCGGAAGATGGAAAGTGTTGGTCCGCGGATCCCAAACTTTGATCAGGGCCGTCAGATAGGCCTGATCCGGGACCACAAGCTCCAGTCGAGCCACCTGCTTGAGCCCAAGGGCATCAAGCCACTGCCAGTCAACATCAGTCAGCGCCGACCGTGCCTCAGCGAATGCGGCAGGTACACGGTACCGGCTCCTAACCTGCAAAACAATAACACACACAAAAATTCAAAACTAATTTTTCAGATTTAGGGTTCCTAACCTTAACTGATAATTACAAAAAAAAAAAAAATGCACTTACGGGTTTCGCCTCCGCTCCGCCGCTCGAACCAGTTTGTGCACTCATGATGACAGAGAGAATTCCGGCAGCGCTTCGCTTCGCAGAATTACCTCCTCCTCCCAGAGCTCCCAAATCGCAAGAAAAAAATGACACAAATGAGCCCAAATCCAAGTTTTGGGCCTTAAATAAGCCTACCAACTGGAAATCGTCCTTGGCTGGGACGAGCGCTCTGGTCAGCGCTCGTCCCACCCAGGGACGATTTTTGCAATTGGAAATCGTCCCACCCAGGGACGATTTCCAGCCAGAAAAGTCAAAACATCAAAAAATCAACAAAAATGCACTAAAAACAACAAATAAAGTTGCCTAATAGAATGTTGTTACACTCGCAATCCAAGGCAATAAAAATAGACGTTGGGGTCATATATTGTCGCTATCTCACTCCCCAAGAAGGCTACCATAGCCGGACCGCTCCACGGGAAGAAGATTACAACAATTTTATCCCCACATGCGTCACAAAAAACAACAAAAACAATAAAAAAATTCAACAAAAACAACAAAACGGCCTACCACGGGAGTGCTATCCTACTCCCCTAAGAAGGCTACCATAGCCGACCGCTCCAGGGAAGACAGATTTTCGACAATTTCATCCCCAAACGACGTCACAAAAGGGTCAAAGCCCACTCAAAAACAACAAGAAAATCAAAACAACACAAAAAGCAATAAACATTGCCAGACACAAGTGCTCTTGCACTTAAACTCTTGGCATGGCAAATCGACATCAGGGTCACAAATTATCACTATCCTACTCCCTAAGAAGGCTACCATAGCCGGACCGCTCCACGGGAGACGGATTTTCAAAAATTTAATCCCCAAATGGTGTCACAAAAAAACAACAAAAACAACAAAACATGCAACATAAAAACAAAGCAATAAGCATTGCCGGACACAAGTGCTCTCGCACTTAACCTCTTGGCAAAGAAAATCGATGTCGAGGTCCAAATTATCGCTCTCCTACTTCCCCAAGAAGGCTACAATAGCCGGACCGCTCCACGGGAAGTTAGATTTTCGATGATTTCACCTCATTACGGCATCACCAAAAGGGTTAACACCCACCAAAAATAGGTCCAAATGTTGGAAAAATTGCACACGCTTAACGGTAAACCCTCTAAAGGCACCCTTGCACAAGTCATCTTGGGTCAAGCGACTCGTCGCTTCTCTCACGAAGGTCATTCCCTCATCGATTCGTCGCTTGAGGGGGTAGTCACACTTAGTCACCAACCAACAATCACACACCCAATTAAGGAAAATGACATGCATTCAAAGAATCATTGACAAAGACAATCACGCTCCTGCTTGGGGCAGTAAACAAGCAACAATCAAATCAATCAAACACTTGGCATTTCGTGAATCATGAACACAAGGTTCCCCCTGAGGATAAAAATGCCCTTTGCCTGTTCATGACTGATCAATGTCTAAGTTCAAGTCACACCTCACCAAAACAGGTTAATACTTGAAATCAAATTCCTTAGCTCGTCAGAAGCAAGGATTCAAGAATGCATGCCCTTTCCATACTTGGGGCATCAAAAGTTGGTTAGGTTACCAAGAAACCCTAATCATTAGTGCTTTGGTTATCTATTTTTGCTCAAGCATCGCGTCACCCGCAGCCGCTTCCCAAAAAGGGGCATCTGTAGACACCAAAACAGCACCAATCCGATTATGTGACTGCAAACACTGATCGCTTTGACAAACACAGCCCCCAGGGCAGCCCTCAGAGGTCAAACAGTGGTCTTAACCACTTTCATAGCAATTTTGTGAGGTCAAGAAGCAATTTGGCACACTTAGACACTTTGCCTAGTAATCGTCTCACCCAGGGACGATTGCTAACTTGAAATCGTCTCACCCAGGGACGATTTCTGAAATCGTCTCCGATAAGGACGATTTCCAAGTTTAACGGGCAAAAAGACAAATGGCACCAAGTGGCAGCCCGAAGCAGTCAGTTGATGACTCCTGCCTCGCACGCGTGTGTGAGTGGACAAATAGGCCGTTTGAGGACTGTCACAAGGGCGATTATGAAAGCCCAAGTCAATGGAGGACTCCCCTCCCTCATGGGAAGACAAGACTGCCACATGGCGCCTATGACCAACACATGGCATTTGTGCTTCCCTCCCAAAAGAGACCCCTTGGGTCTATAAAAGGTGAGACTTTTCTCACCCAAGATATACAAGTTGAAGGAGATTTCAAGCAACGAAGTGCTGCCGAGTTGAAGACCCACTTGCATCCCTTTTGGTTCACCTTCCCACATCCACCAATCTCTTTTGCAAGGGAGGTTGTTGGGTGGCTTTTGGAAGCTTGAACCTGACCCAAATCCAACACATGGACACCTGAACCAACCAATTCGCCGACCCCCCAATCCTAAGAGGTTTTGGGCCCATCCCTAGTGGATTGGCGCCGGAATCAAGTGCCAACGGTGGGAGGCCCACTTGGGCACCCCCGCACTTTTCTTAAGTTTTATTTCAGAAGCATTCTAGTTTATTTTCTCATGCTGCATATTGTGTTTTCTGTTTGGTGAATTCATAGCTGCAATTTCGTAACCTTTGATCAGATTCTAGTATGTTTTGTGTCGTTTTGTAGTTTCACTAACTTGCAGGAGGCGATATCAAATTCCCGAGGGTAGAGGCCAAATTGGGAGAATCCGACCATCTGGGTCGTCCCAAAATGGCCCCAATTACATAACCCCCTTGTCTGTAGGTGTTTTGGAGACCTCGGGAGTCGACATTGGAGCGTGTCAGTTCGGCTTCCCCAACACAGAAGAAATCGTCCCACCCAGGGACGATTTACAGTCAGAAATCGTCCTACCCAGGGACGATTTCCAGTTGAAAGTAGATTGGCCGACTGTCTCAATGGCAATGGCCTGTTGGTAACATTTTCTGTCTTCTGGCAAGTTTTCAGGCTGTTTAGAATCATTTTGTTTACTGTTTTAGATAAATGTTTGCATGCATATTTTGATGATTTTAGAAGAACAAACACCTTTCATTTGCAGCAGGTGCTACTGACATCTTGGTTGTTTCTTTGTTCGCAGGAGAAGCAGCAGAGGTGAAGAACTCATCGACATCAGCGACGGCATCATCTTGGCCCGCCCATTGCAATCGTGGGCACGCGGAAAGAGGAACATTGAGTGATTGTAATCGAATTCTTTTAACGCTCCTAGCCCCCGAAAAGGGAGGAGACGTCATTGTAACAGAGATCAAGGGATATTAATGAAAGGGCTGTGTTTTCTCCATTTGCTTGTGTCTCTTCCAATGCGTTTCTTTTCCATTTCATGCACTTTACGTTTCTAGGACTTAAGCGCATTTGGTTTTGGTTATATTGCAATTAGTGTTTCCTTTGCCCGAAATCTCGTGCTTTCAGAAGGATGTGATAATGGTTCTCAAAAGTAGAGGGTTAATATACAAGTTCCATAGATATTGGATAAATTTTTGGATATTTATTTTTGGATCAAGTGGAACTACGAATTGAATTCAAATTATTATGACTTTTCTTCCTAAACATTTTTCTCATTAAGTTTTCTAGTTAAAAAATTAGGGATAAAATATTTAATACCGACCCATGGCTTAAAGAGAGATACCCTTCATTTATTACCATGGAATGAAATTTATTCTAGTGAGACAAAAACTATTAAGATTATTTTAGTTTGAGTTAGTCATCTTGGACTTTCATATCAACTTATCAATAAATATGTCTTGAAAATATTGGAAATACCATAAGAGAATTTATAATGGAAGGACTGACTATTAAGGACCAAAAGCATGCTATATACATGAATTTGTGTTGTTATGGATATTCTAAAACCCTTGCCACAATTTATTAAGATTAAATCTAATTCAGGAGAATAGGATCAAGAAGTGGATAATGAAAGTATTGTTAAGAAGAACCCACACTTGAAATATTCTATGTGGAACTTAAATCCTTCTTTCATGAATTTTTTATGAAGTTAAAAATGTAATATAATAACCAAATTTCAAACTCAAAAACCCACTTAGAGTAGAGGATGATTCACTTTTTGTTACAATCTTGAGATCTTTATATATGGTAGAAGAGTTGGATGTTCATATAGAGTGTATTAATCCTTCAAATATATACCACAAATAAGACATATTTTGTTTCTAAAAAAATATTGAAGGAAAAGGAACATTAAGAGAATGAATACATAGAAGGGAGTGTGAGTTAGGAGTGAGTAAATACCAAGAGGAAATCCAACCTAGAAGCTAGCCGACTAGCTAGTGTGGAAGGAAAGTCAAATTTAAAAATACTAAGGGGAATTTAAGATGCCCTAGCTAGAAGTATGGATGCTAAGTTGAAGAATAAATATATGATGAGTTTGATGTAAGTAGGAGATATTACACTAGAATTGACTATGAAGGATGTGATGATTGAGAATGATGTGATGGTTCTCAAAAGTATAGGGTTAATATACAAGTTCCATAGATATTGGCTAAATTTTTGGATATTTAGTTTTGGATCAAGTGGAACTACGAATTGAATTCAAATTACTCTGACTTTTCTTCCTAAACATTTTTCTCATTAAGTTTTCTAATTCAAAAATTAGGGATAAAATATTTAGTGTTGACCCATCGATTAAAGAGAAATACCCTTCATTTAATACCATGGAATGAAATTTATTCTAGTGAGAAAAAAACTATTAAGATGCTTTAAGTTTTAGTTAGGCTTCTTGGACTTTCATATTAGCTTATCAATAAAGATGTTTTGAAATTTTTTGGAAATATCGTAAGAGAAATTATAATGGAAGGACTAACTATTAAGGACCAAAAGCATGTTATAAATACATGAATTTTTGTTGTTATGGATATTTTAAAACCCTTGCCACAATACATTAAGATTAAATCTAATTCAAGAGAATAGGATCAAGAAGTAGAAAATGAAAGTATTGTTAAGAAGAATCTACACTTGAAAAATTTTATGGGGAACTTAAATCTTTATTTAATGATTTTTTTATGAATTTCAAAATGTAATCTAATAACCAAATATCAAACGCACAAACTCACTTAGAGTAGAGGATGATTCACTTTTTATTAAAATCTTGAGATATTTATATATGGTAGAATATTTGCACGTTCATATAGAGTGTATTAATGCTTCAAATGTATACCACAAATAAAACATATTTTGTTTACAAAAAACATTGAAGGAAAGGAACATTAAGAGAATGAAGACATAGAAGGGAGTGTGAGTTAGGAGTGAGTAAATATCAAGAGGAAATACAACCTAGAAGCTAGCCGACTAGCTAGTGTGGAAGGAAAGTCAAATTTGAAAATCCTAAGGGGAAGTCAAGATGCCCTAGCTAGAAGTATAGATGCTAAACTTGAAGAATAAATATATGATAAGTTTGATGTAAGTAGGATATATTACACTAGAATTGACTATGAAGGATGTGATGATTGAGAATGATGTGATGGTTCTCAAAATTATAGGGCTAATATACAAGTTCCATAAATATTGGCTAAATTTTTGGATATATAGTTTTGGATCAAGTGGAAGTGTGAATTGAATTCAAATTACTCTATGAATTTTCTTCCTAAACATTTTTTCTCATTAGGTTTTCTAATTCAAAAATTAGGGATAAAATATTAAGTACCAACCCGCCAAGTAAGACAAAAGAAAACTATTGGGATTATTGCCACTTGAGCCATGAGGGAATATAGAATCCTCTTGAACAACATAGGAAAAACCAACATAGAAGGTGCAAACACAAACAACCATAAAGGACACCCGATAAAACCACCAAGGTCCAAAAGACTTACTTTTATTATATTATTATCTTTGTTGGTAGTTTAAGTAAAGTAAAATGGTAAAGTAATAGTATTTTTGGTACTTTTCATAGTAGTATAAAAGTGTAAAGTGGTAGGTAAAAATAGATATGATATAAAGTGCACATGGAAAACAATAGATAGCGATAAAGAGCATAGAGATAAAAACGTGTAGTAGCAAACCTGAAAACCACTTCAAACATCGACTATGATTTGAAGAAAAAATCGAGTTGGAAATTCTTCCTTTGTATTCAAACTCAAGAATTTTGCCACTTGCGATAGAGTAGGAGGGGGTTTGAACCTACGAGTGAAGTTGGATCCATGGTGTTAAAATTGGAGAGTTTTATCATTGTGAGGTGGCCTAAAAAGTAAAATTGTGATTCAAAAATATTATATAACTATTTCCTCATTTTTTATTTGAAAGGTGAAGGTTTTGAGAGGGTACCACAATCTGAAACAACCACTCTCGAATGAGGCTAAAAAGAAACCAAAGATCCCAATATGAAAAACCAACTAGCAAGGACCACCGATCAGGATGAACATAAACCAACCAACTTAAAATACATGATACATTTAAAAAACTAGGTCATCAACTCAAAGTCATGAGAAAAAAAATCACAAAAAGAAAAACACCCAAATATCCTTAGGGTATCACCTAGTATTTATTACAAATATTCTTCCCAGAGGAAGCATACTCGAGCAAGTGGTCTAATAGTGGATTCACATCCTCAAATATTTCCACTCCTACTTTGAGAGTGTCTAGGATAGACATCTACTTGTCTTCAATTACTTGTATTCAATCAGAGGTTTCATTTTTAAAGTTTAAATTTAGGATGTTCTCGAGAGCCTATGGTAGTCTCCTAGGCACTCAACTCAGCTTAAAATTAAGAAACAAGCCGCCAAGTAAGACAAAAGAAAACTATTGGGCTTATTGCCACTTGAGCCATGAGGGAATATAGAATCCTCTTGAACAACATGGGAAAAACCAACATAGAAGGTGCCAACACAAACAACCATAAAGGACACCCGATAAAACCACCAAGGTCCAAAATACTTACTTTTATTATATTATTATCTTTGTTGGTAGTTTAAGTAAAGTAAAATGGTAAAGTAATAGTATTTTTGGTACTTTTCATAGTAGTATAAAAGTGTAAAGTGGTAGGTAAAAATAGAGATGATATAAAGTGCACATGGAAAACAATAGATAGCGATAAAGAGCATAGAGATAAAAACGTGTAGTAGCAGACCTGAAAACCACTTCAAACATTGACTATGATTTGAGGAAAAAATCGAGTTGAAAATTCTTCCTTTGTATTCAAACTCAAGAATTTTGCCACTTGCGATAGAGTAGGAGGGGGTTTGAACCTACGAGTGAAGTTGGATCCATGGTGTTAAAATTGGAGAGTTTTATCATTGTGAGGTGGCCTAAAAAGTAAAATTGTGATTCAATAAGCCAAAAGCAAATAAGAATTCATAAATAGCAAACCCTATGAGCTACAAAGTATTGTGGGTGGATTTTTTTCCACTTAGAGTAGACAATGATTCACTTTTTGTTACAATATTGAGATATTTATATATGGTAGAAGAGTTGCATGTTCATATAGAGTGTATTAAAGCTTCAAATGTATACCACAAATAAGACATATTTTATTTCCAAAAAAATATTGAAGGAAAAGGATCATTAAAAGAAAAAAGACATAGAAGGGAGTATGAGTTAGGAGCGAGTAAATACTAAGAGGAAATCCAACCTAGGAGCTAGCCTAATAGCTAGTGTGGAAGGAAAATCATATTTGGAAAGCCTAATGGGATGTCAAGATACCCTAGATAGAAGTATGGACGCTAAAGTTGAAGAATAAATATATGACAAGTTTGATGTAAGTAGGAGATATTAAACTAGAATTGACTATGAAGGATGTGATAATGGTTCTCAAAAGTAGAGGGTTAATACACAAGTTCCATAGATATTGGATAAATTTTTGGATATTTAGTTTTGGATCAAGTGGAACTACGAATTGAATTCAAATTATTATGACTTTTCTTCCTAAAAATTTTTCTCATTAAGTTTTCTAGTTAAAAAATTAGGGATAAAATATTAAATACTGACCCATGGCTTAAAGATAGATACCCTTCATTTATTACCATGGAATGAAATTTATTCTAGTGAGACAAAAACTGTTAAGATGATTTTAGTTTGAGTTAGTCATCTTGGACTTTCATATCAACTTATCAATAAAGATGTCTTGAAAATATTGGAAATACCATAAGAGAATTTATAATGGAAGGACTGACTATTAAGGACCAAAAGCATGCTATAAATACATGAATTTTTGATGTGATGGTTCTCAAAAGTATAGGGTTAATATACAAGTTCCATAGATATTGGCTAAATTTTTGGATATTTAGTTTTGGATCAAGTGGAACTACGAATTGAATTCAAATTACTCTGACTTTTCTTCCTAAACATTTTTCTCATTAAGTTTTCTAATTCAAAAATTAGGGATAAAATATTTAGTGCTGACCCATGGATTAAAGAGAAATACCCTTCATTTAATACCATGGAATGAAATTTATTCTAGTGAGAAAAAAACTATTAAGATGCTTTATGTTTTAGTTAGGCTTCTTGGACTTTCATATCAGCTTATCAATAAAGATGTTTTGAAATTTTTTGGAAATATCGTAAGAGAAATTATAATGGAAGGACTAACTATTAAGGACTAAAAGCATGCTATAAATACATGAATTTTTGTTGTTATGGATATTTTAAAACCCTTGCCACAATACATTAAGATTAAATCTAATTCAAGAGAATAGGATCAAGAAGTGGAAAATGAAAGTATTATTAAGAAGAATCTACACTTGAAAAATTTTATGGGGAACTTAAATCTTTATTTAATGATTTTTTTATGAATTTCAAAATGTAATCTAATAACCAAATTTCAAACGCACAAACTCACTTAGCGTAGAGGATGATTCACTTTTTATTAAAATCTTGAGATATTTATATATGGTAGAATATTTGCACGTTCATATAGAGTGTATTAATGCTTCAAATGTATACCACAAATAAAACATATTTTGTTTACAAAAAACATTGAAGGAAAGGAACATTAAGAGAATGAAGACATAGAAGGGAGTGTGAGTTAGGAGTGAGTAAATATCAGGAGGAAATACAACCTAGAAGCTAGCCGACTAGCTAGTGTGGAAGGAAAGTCAAATTTGAAAATCCTAAGGGGAAGTCAAGATGCCCTAGCTGGAAGTATGGATTCTAAAGTTGAAGAATAAATATATGATAAGTTTGATGTAAGTAGGATATATTACACTAGAATTGACTATGAAGGATGTGATGATTGAGAATGATGTGATGGTTCTCAAAATTATAGGGCTAATATACAAGTTCCATAAATATTGATAAATTTTTGGATATATAGTTTTGGATCAAGTGGAAGTGCGAATTGAATTCAAATTACTCTATGAATTTTCTTCCTAAACATTTTTTCTCATTAGGTTTTCTAATTCAAAAATTAGGGATAAAATATTAAGTACCAACCTGCCAAGTAAGACAAAAGAAAACTATTGGGCTTATTGCCACTTGAGCCATGAGGGAATATAGAATCCTCTTGAACAACATGGGAAAATCCAACATAGAAGGTGCCAACACAAACAACCATAAAGGACACCCGATAAAACCACCAAGGTCCAAAAGACTTACTTTTATTATATTATTATCTTTGTTGGTAGTTTAAGTAAATTAAAATGGTAAAGCAATAGTATTTTTGGTACTTTTCATAGTAGTATAAAAGTGTAAAGTGGTAGGTAAAAATAGAGATGATATAAAGTGCACATGGAAAACAATAGATAGCAATAAAGAGCATAGAGATAAAAATGTGTAGTAGCAGACCTGAAAACCACTTCAAACATCGACTATGATTTGAGGAAAAAATCGAGTTGGAAATTCTTCCTTTGTATTCAAACTCAAGAATTTTGCCACTTGCGATAGAGTAGGAGGGGGTTTGAACCTACGAGTGAAGTTGGATCCATGGTGTTAAAATTGGAGAGTTTTATCATTGTGAGGTGGCCTAAAAAGTAAAATTGTGATTCAATTAGCCAAAAGCAAATAAGAATTCATAAATAGCAAACCCTATGAGCTACAAAGTATTGTGGGTGGATTTTTTTCCGCTTAGAGTAGACAATGATTCACTTTTTGTTACAATATTGAGATCTTTATATATGGTAGAAGAGTTGGATGTTCATATAGAGTGTATTAATGCTTCAAATGTATACCACAAATAAGACATATTTTGTTTCTAAAAAAATATTGAAGGAAAAGGAACATTAAGAGAATGAAGACATAGAAGGGAGTGTGAGTTAGGAGTGAGTAAATACCAAGAGGAAATCCAACCTAGAAGCTAGCCGACTAGCTAGTGTGGAAGGAAAGTCAAATTTAAAAATACTAAGGGGAATTCAAGATGCCCTAGCTAGAAGTATGGATGCTAAGTTGAAGAATAAATATATGATGAGTTTGATGTAAGTAGGATATATTACACTAGAATTGACTACGAAGGATGTGATGATTGAGAATAAATAAGAAACAAGCCGCCAAGTAAGACAAAAGAAAACTATTGGGCTTATTGCCACTTGAGCCATGAGGGAATATAGAATCCTCTTGAACAACATGGGAAAAACCAACGTAGAATGTGCCAACACAAAAAACCATAAAGGACACCCGATAAAACCACCAAGGTCCAAAAGACATACTTTTATTATATTATTATCTTTGTTGGTAGTTTAAGTAAAGTAAAATGGTAAAGTAATAGTATTTTTGGTACTTTTCATAGTAGTATAAAAGTGTAAAGTGGTAGGTAAAAATAGAGATGATATAAAGTGCACATGGAAAACAATAGATAGCGATAAAGAGCATAGAGATAAAAACGTGTAGTAGCAGACCTGAAAACCACTTCAAACATCGACTATGATTTGAAGAAAAAATTGAGTTGGAAATTCTTCCTTTGTATTCAAACTCAAGAATTTTGCCACTTGCGGTAGAGTAGGAGGGGGTTTGAACCTACGAGTGAAGTTGGATCCATGGTGTTAAAATTGGAGAGTTTTATCATTGTGAGGTGGCCTAAAAAGTAAAATTGTGATTCAAAAATATTATATAACTATTTCCTCATTTTTTATTTGAAAGGTGAAGGTTTTGAGAGGGTACCACAATCTGAAACAACCATTCTCGAATGAGGCTAAAAAGAAACCAAAGATCCCAATATGAAAAACCAACTAGCAAGGACCACCGATCAGGATGAACATAAACCAACCAACTTAAAATACATGATACAGTTAAAAAACTAGGTCATCAACTCAAAGTCATGAGAACAAAAATCACAAAAAGAAAAACACCCAAATATCCTTAGGGTATCACCTAGTATTTATTACAAATATTCTTCCCAGAGGAAGCATACTCGAGCAAGTGGTCTAATAGTGGATTCACATCCTCAAATATTTCCACTCCTACTTTGAGAGTGTCTAGGATAGACATCTACTTGTCTTCAATTACTTGTATTCAATCAGAGGTTTCATTTTTAAAGTTTAAATTTAGGATGTTCTCGAGACCCTGTGGTAGGCTCCTAGGCACTCAACTCAGCTTAAAAATAAGAAACAAGCCGCCAAGTAAGACAAAAGAAAACTATTGGGCTTATTGCCACTTGAGCCATGAGGGAATATAGAATCCTCTTGAACAACATGGGAAAAACCAACATAGAAGGTGCCAACACAAACAACCATAAAGGACACCCGATAAAACCACCAAGGTCCAAAAGACTTACTTTTATTATATTATTATCTTTGTTGGTAGTTTAAGTAAAGTAAAATGGTAAAGTAATAGTATTTTTGGTACTTTTCATAGTAGTATAAAAGTGTAAAGTGGTGTAGACACCAAAACAGCACCAATCCGATTATGTGACTGCAAACACTGATCGCTTTGACAAACACAGCCCCCAGGGCAGCCCTCAGAGGTCAAACAGTGGTCCTAACCACTTTCATAGCAATTTTGTAAGGTCGGGAAGCAATTTGGCACATTTAGACACTTTGCTCAGTATTCGTCTCACCCAGGGACGAATACTAACTAGAATTCGTCTCACCCAAGGACGAATTCCAAGTTTAACGGGCAAAAAGAAGAATGGTGCCAAGTGGCAGCCCAGGACAGTCAGTTGATGACTCCTGCCTCGCACACATGTGTGGGTGGATAGATAGGCCATTAGAAGACTGTCACAAGGGCAATTATGAGAGCCCAAGTCAATGGAGGACTCCCCTCCCTCATGGGAAGACATGATTGCCACATGGCACCTATGACCAACACATGGCATTTGTGCTTCCCTCTCAAAAGAGACCCCATGGGTCTATAAAAGGTGGGACTTTTCTCACCCAAAAGGGGAGGTTGAAGGAGATTTCAAGCAACGAAGTGTCGTCGAGTTGAAGACCCACTTGCATCCCTTTTGGTTCACCTTCTCGCATCCACCAATCTCTTTTGCAAGGGAGGTTGTTGGGTGGCTTTTGGAAGCTTGAACCTGACCCAAATCCAACACATGGACACCTGAACCAACCAATTCGTCGACCCCCCAATCCTAAGAGGTTTTGGGCCCATCCCTAGTGGATTGGCACCGGAATCAAGTGCCAACGGTGGGAGGCCCACTTGGGCACCCCCGCACTTTCTAAGTTTTAGAGCATTCTAGATTACTTTTTTAGGTTGCATTTTGTGTTATCATGTTTGGTTAACTCATAGCTGCAAGTTCATAACTTTTGATCAGATTCTAGTATGTTTTGTGTCGCTTTGTTGTTTCACTAACTTGCAGGTGGCGAGATCAAATTCCCGAGGGTAGAGGCCAAATTGGGAGAATCCGACCATCTGGGTCATCCCAAAATGGCCCCAATTACATAACCCCTCTGTCTGTAGGTGTTTTGCAGGTCCCGGGAATCGACATTGGAGCAGCAGCAGGTCGACTTCTTCAACACAGAAGAATTCGTCCCACCCAGGGACGAATTGCAGTCAGAATTCTTCCTGCCTGGGGACGAATTCCAGCTTGAAGGCAGATTGGCTGACTGTCTCAGTGGTAGTGGCCTCTTGGTAATATTTTCTTTCTTCTGTCAAGTTTTCAGGCCATTTGGACTTACTTTACCCACTGTTTCAGACAAATGTTTACATGCATATTTTGGTGATTTTAGAGAACAAACACTTTTCATTTGCAGCAGGTGCTACTGACATCTTCGTTGTTTCTTTGTTCGTAGGAGGAGCAGCAGAGGTCAAGGACTCATCGACATCAGCGGTGGCATCATCTTGGCCCATCCATTTCAAGTGTGGGCACGCGGGAAGAGGAACCTTAAGTCTCGATTGTAGTCAAATTCTTTTAACGCTCCTAGCCCCTGAAAAGGGAGGAGGCGTATTTGTAACAGAGATCAAGAAAGTTTAATGAAAGGGCTGTGTTTTCTCCATTTGCTTGTATCTCGTTTTAATGCGTCTCTTTCATTTCATGCATTTTACATTTCTAGGACTTAAGCGCATTTGATTTTGGTTGCATCGCAATTAGTGTTTCCTTTGCCCGGAATCTCGTGCTTTCAGTGGCGATCACGGTGGGACCCTGTCCCTTATTTTTAAAATCATAGAAACTGATTAAATTTTTGTGTTTTGTGCTTGACAGGTACATTTTTTGTTGCATACTGCTATTCGTCTCTAGCAGGGATGAATTCTGTTCTGCAATTCGTCTGACCCTGGGATGAATTCAAATTCGTCTCTGGGAGGGACGAATTTTGTTCTGTAATTCGTCTCACCAAGGGACGAATTTCTGTCTGCAACTTTTTGAAACAGAAATTCAGAAGCAACCGGTCCAGGCAGAGAAGAGGTAGGGATTTTTATAATCTCTGTTAAATTTTCTGTTTTTGTTTCTGTTTCTTTAATTGTTTTCATTTAATCCTGCATTGCATAGGAAAAGTCATTTATGCTTGTTTCATTTTCGTTAAATAAAATGAATCCCACACACTTCACGCAATAATTTTAAACCAAGGAGCTGGTCGTAAGACCCCAGCCCTTGAGCAAGACCAACGGTGGGTTCATCACCACCTTGGCTTAGCTTTGCATCCATTTCTCGATTGTCAACTGTTGTTAGGCGTAAATCCTGACGAAAGCAGACCGAGTGTCGCCGGGGTGATTCCCATGCGCGCGAGGATAAGTTTTCTATGGTAGGTGCCATTAACAGGACAATCCCCCTTTCGTACCGCCTACGTACCACGTACCTTCTGCTCTCACGTACCTATAGTCTCCCTCTCGTAAGGGCGGGTATATAGAGAGGTTGGTATATCGTCCTGGTTGGTATATTGAAGGGGCGACCGTTTTGGGAGTTATATGAGCCGTCATAATGCATTTAAACGTTCTTCAAAACCTACAAAAACAAAACAAAACATCAAAATGCACTAAACCAGTTTAGGACACACTATTTAAACCCTTAAAAGAGATAATCACGGTTTGTGTATGCGTGTGTTCATTTCTGCTTAGTGTAGACAAAAAAAAAAAAATCATCATAAACAAAAGATAAAAATCTACGCATTTTGTCATTTTCTCCAAAAGCTCCAAGGATTCCCGTAATCGCTTGGTCACTCCAAAATGCCCCAAAGGTGTCCATGAACCCTTTGGTCAACCCAAAATCACCCCAAATGTGCCCATAAGTGATGCAGGACCATCCAACAAAATATGGGAAATCTTATATTTTTCCCTAAATTTTAGTGCATCTTGTCGGGGCCATAACTTCTCAACCGTAGCTCCGATTGACACGAAATTTTACAGGGAGTTAGTTGGGATAATTTTAAACAAATAAAATTCCCTAGAATCCTATTTTCCCAAAAAAGTCAGTTTTCGGGGCCAAATTCCATCATCTAGTGCCCCAAAATTAGGTTTTAAAATTGGGCACGCATTTTTTTACACTTTTTGAGTTGTTCGGATGTCAATATCTCCTAATGTATTCAGAGCTAGAACTTGAAACTTCATTTTTGTCTTATCTACTATAAGAGGGATGCGCACACCGATTTTGGGCCCCATCTGACTCATTTCAATTTTTAGGGTTTTTAGAGAGACATCGTCATGGTGATCACCCATAGCCAAGCCCAATCACGGGCGGATGCTGTGGGGAATATCCAAGGAAGAACGAGTCATCTCCGTTACAATCCCAAGGATTTGGTCATACCACCTTGGCGACCTAACATACAAGGCAGTCCCCTCCACACCTTAAAGGAAAGGGACTACAGGGACACCTCTTCGAGGAGCACTCCTATTCAGCATAGCATTCAGCACACACCCTTCCATGAGGGGTACAGTCATAGGAGAGCTCCCTTAGATGCTCGCTATGAGTGGTCATCGCGCGATGAAGCGCTAGGTCAACATAGGGTTCGACATGAGGAACCACATGATTACACTATCCCTCCTTCACCCCCTCTAGTTGTCAGGACTACAAGGACAAATCCAGAGCACAAGGCTCTTCAGGTAGGGAAAGCTAGCTCCATCCATCCCTTTCTAACTTATGAAAGAGAGCATGAGGAAAACCCTTACCTTCCTCAAAAACAATACACATCATGGGAGCAACATGCCTCCGCACCTGCTATCTATCAGGACCACTCACTGAGGCCAAAGCCCTGAGGGAATGCCGCTACCCCCAACAAAGGGAGGTCACCTATAGAGATATTGGATCACTACGATTGAAAATATCTAAAAGAGGCATCTAGGCCTTCTAGACATGAGGCGACAAGACCAACTATCTTAGAATCTGTCGAGCACATCGCATGTCGGATGCGACGCACGCAACTTGAGCTAGAACGACAACAGTCAGAGAAATGGTATCTTCTAAATAAAGAGCACCTTCAGTGCCAGAAGGATGAGTTGTTCCAACACACTATGCAGGAGAGCCAACATGAAAGGGAGTACGAGGAAAGCCATCGCATTCCTCGAGGACAACAAATAGTGCGGGAGCCTTGTGTTTCCACACCTGCTAGATATAATAGTCATCCATCAAGACCAGAGCCTCAAGTACATGTCGCCTACCTCGATAGAGGGAAGCGACCCATTGAAATTTTAGATCATCAAGATCGAGGCAAACACATAGGAGAAACATTCGAACCTCCTAAGAAAAATAGGGTAGACCAAATTGACCCGACAGTCGCCAGACATGCCGCCCGCCAAGCTCGAATTACGTAGCTTAAACAAAGTCATCAGGAGATGGAGTATCGACACCGCTTGGATAGAGAGCGCATGCAATGCGAAATGGATGAGTTGTGCTATAAACTATCGGAGAAGACTCCAACCCCTCACACGCATAAGACAAAACATTTTGAGGGGCATAACCCATGGGGGCAAGACAGGTCATCGCGACCTCATCAAACGCTACCCCCAACACCTTCTAGATAGGATCAGGAGGCTACACTCTTGATTCTTGAAGCACCACCCCTGACGCCTCCTAGACATGAGCGGGAGGCCGCTCCTATAACCAATGATGGGCGCCTTCCTCAGGAACCCACTCAGGTTCGTGGGCCACCCTTAGAAAGTCATCAAGAAGCCTCTAAGGAATCAGAGCAAGAAGAAGAGCGGGATGAAAAGCCCTACCAAGGCATGGGGGGTGCCATCAGGCCACCCCTCCATAGGCCCCAAGTTCCTCCACAAGAACCAACCAAAGAGGAGGAGTTCCAATCCACCGATACATGCAAAGTGCTAGAGCACTTAGAGTCGGTAGAGACCAAGATTTTGGAGCTCCCAAGGCCCAACTTACATGAAGCTCCTTTCAAAGAGGATCAACCTTTAACCATAGGGCTACCTGATGATGCAGTCCTCCATGTCTCAGAATCTCCAGATTCTGATGAGCTGTACTCACTAGTTGAAAGTGAAGATGAAACAGAGATAGCCCACAAAAATCACATAAGACAACATCGGCATCCCATAAAATTTGAGGAAGCATGTCAATAGATAAACATAATACTAGGGCATGAGTGGCACGTTAACTCACCATAGTGGGACCAAGCATTACATCCGCCACGTTGGGCACACAAAGAGCAACTTCCACAAAGAGACATCATAGCAACATCAGTGCCGTGGGCGGACCCTGTCCTCATCTCCGTGCATAGGGCCGATCCATTCATGCCCATACCTCTAGAGCCAGATCCGGAGTGCAAATACCATCAAGCTGGGGGTACCTCTATCCCCTAAAGAACCATAATTCAAACCCAAAATGCTCCAAGGATTATCGCAATCACTTGGTCACCCCAAAAAGCTCCAAGGATTATCGCAATCACTTGGTCACCCAAAAAGCTCCAAGGATTATCGCAATCACTTGGTCACCCAAAAAGCTCCAAGGATTATCGCAATCACTTGGTCAACCCCAAAAGCTCCAAGGATTATCGCAATCACTTGGTCAAAACCCAAAAATCTCCAAGGATTATCGCAATCGCTTGGTCAACCCCAAAAGCTCCAAGGATTATCACAATCACTTGGTCACCCAAAAAGCTCCAAGGATTATCGCAATCACTTGGTCACCCAAAAAGCTCCAAGGAATTATCGGAACGAGACTTATCCAATCACTTTCGTACACAAAAAGCTCCAAGGAATATCGCACCTGTCACTCCTACAAGCATCACTGGTCCCAAAAGCTATCAATTACCTTTGTCACCAAAAACTCCAAGGATTATCACAATCTCTTGGTCACCTAAAAAGCTCCAAGGATTATCACAAATTCTTGGTCACCCAAAAAGCTCCAAGGATTTTCGCAATTTCTTGGTCAAAACCTAAAAAGCTCCAAGGATTATCGCAATCACTTGGTCACCAAAAGTCTCCAATGATGTCCACAACCACTTGGTCAAAAATCAAAAACAATCAAAAACAACAAAAATTTGCATCTCATTTCTAGGCATAATCAAATTCATCAATAGAGAGTTCGTCTAGCACCGCATATTCACATTCACAAAATCAATCCATCAAAAATACAAAAATATGTAGCTGCATTAAGCATTGCATCCATACATTGCATATTTGTGGTTGTATAGGTCAAAGGCACCATAGGTTGCAATTGCTCTACTAGTCCATCTTGTTCCGCATAGTTCCATTTTACAAAAACAACAAAAACACCATGCATAACTTTTACCACACTACAGTCAGTGGTCTGTAAATGTACCAAGAGTTTCAGTGATTCGGTCATCATTTTCCTCTTTAACCATGTAATGTATCAAATCGAACAGATTTTACGAAGGTAGAGTCATACTTGAAATACACCTTGTTACGTAACATCCCAACACAAATTAAAACACTAAAAATTCCCAAGTTGTGTGAACGAAAGATGAAACCTGCGTAGTAATCCAGGTCACCACAAGCGAAACGGTCATCTTGCTCATCCCCCTATGCGAATGACCCCAAGAATGCTGAGAGTTGGCAAAAGGACAAGCATCCTCCCTACCCAATTCCCTAAAAATCCCTAGTTCTCAATAGTTGCAAAACATCAAAAATTTGCAAAATGTCAAAAATCAAATACTTGACATCTTACAGTGCAAACATCAAAGGGCACAAACGATAGTGATTTTCATCACTCCATATCCCCAATCCCTTGCTCAAAAGAAAAACAAATCAAAATAAACAGTGATCTTATCACTACAAACGAGCAAGTATCCCAATACAATTGAAGAAAAGAAGGGAGTGGAACTTGAATCCCCGGAACTCTCAGGCATTCTAAAAGGTCATAAGGCAAGCCTCGATGATCGGTTTGGTTGATAGCCTATCGATAACTGGCGGTAAACCTCTTGCATGACGATATATCTGTCACATTAACTTGTGTACAAATCAATGTTTGCATGTGGATGAGCTAGCTTATGGCATCCTGGATAACACCGTAGATTAATCTAACTAAATACAACAAAGGAGTTAGTGGAGCTAATTAGGTGATCCTCAGTATAGGTTCGGTTGAAAGCCCATCTGGCACTGGCGGTATCCTGACAAATACCACAATAATGAACTCAATTGCACACACAGGGATGTGAAATAGCTTGGTCAAAAACAAGTCTGATTCATACCTTGTTCAAAAGTCTTGTAAGACAAAGTACAGTCTTGGCTAGTGAGTTAAAACCGTCTGAGTCTCAGAAAACCTTAGCTACATTTCTAAACCAACTGCGCTACTTTTCATCCTTACAATACCATCAAAAAAATACAAAAAAAAGAAAACCACATGTATACATGTAAAGTCATGCATCACAACAATCGCCTAAAAACAAAATAACAGAGTTCTAAACAGTCTATGGTGCCATAGCCAAACATCACAAATCCCATTCATCCATTTCATATCTGCATATCACATATAAATAAAAAACATTTGCATTCATCATAGCATATGCATCCATCAAAATAAATCAACATGCATACATCCATATTCATCAACCATCATGCACAAGATCAAAGAAAATCAAAACAACAAAAACAACAAATAAATGCAACACAAAAACAAAAAGCAATAAACATTGCCAGACACAAGTGCTCTTGCACTTAACCTCTTAGCATAGAAAAACTGATGTCAGGGTCTACATTGTCACTATCCTACTCCCTAAGAAGGCTACCATAGCCGGACCGCTCCACGGGAAGACGGATTTTCGACAATTTCATCCCCAAACGACGTCACAAAAGGCCACCCCCCCAAAACAAGAAAATCAAAACAACAAAAACAAAGCAATAAACATTGCCAGACACAAGTGCTCTTGCACTTAACCTCTTGGCATAGAAAAATTGATGTCGGGGTTTACATTGTCACTATCCTACTCCCCAAGAAGGCTATCATAGCCGGACCGCTCCACGGGAAGTTAGGTTTTCGATGATTTCACCCCATTTAGGCATCACCAAAAGGGTTAACACCCACAAAAAATAGGTCCAAATGTTGGAAAAATTGCACACGCTTAACGGTAAACCCTCTAAAGGCACCCCTGCACAAGTCATCTTGGGTCAAGCGACTCGTCGCTTCTCTCACGAAGGTCATTCCCTCATCGATTCGTCGCTTGAGGGGGTAGTCACACTTAGTCACCAATCAACAATCACACACCCAATTAAGGAAAATGACATGCATTCAAAGAATCATTGACAAAGACAATCACGCTCCTGCTTGGGGCAGTAAACAAGCAACAATCAAATCAATCAAACACTTGGCATTTCATGAATCATGAACACAAGGTTCCCCCTGAGGATAAAACGCCCTTCGCCTATTCATGACTGATCAATGTCTAAGTTCAAGTCACACCTCACCAAAACAGGTTAATACTTGAAATCAAATTCCTTAGCTCGTCAGAAGCAAGGATTCAAGAATGCATGCCCTTTCCATACTTGGGGCATCAAAAGTTGGTTAGGTTACCAAGAAACCCTAATCATTAGTGCTTTGGTTATCTATTTTTTCTCAGCACTGCGTCACCCATAGCGCTTCCCAAAAAGGGGCATCTGTAGACACCAAAACAGCACCAATCCGATTATGTGACTGCAAACACTGATCGCTTTGACAAACACAGCCCCCAGGGCAGCCCTTAGAGGTCAAACAGTGGTCCTAACCACTTTCATAGCAATTTTGTAAGGTCAGGAAGCAATTTGGCACATTTAGACACTTTGCTCAGTATTCGTCTCACCCAGGGATGAATACTAACTGGAATTCGTCTCACCCAGGGACGAATTCCAAGTTTAACGGGCAAAAAGAAGAATGGTGCCAAGTGGCAGCCCAGGACAGTCAGTTGATGACTCCTGCCTCGCACACGTGTGTGGGTGGATAGATAGGCCGTTAGAAGACTATCACAAGGGCGATTATGAGAGCCCAAGTCAATGGAGGACTCCCCTCCCTCATGGGAAGACATGATCGCCACATGGCACCTATGACCAACACATGGCATTTGTGCTTCCCTCTCAAAAGAGACCCCATGGGTCTATAAAAGGTGGGACTTTTCTCACCCAAAAAGGATACAGGTTGAAGGAGATTTCAAGCAACGAAGTGCTGCCAAGTTGAAGACCCACTTGCATCCCTTTTGGTTCACCTTCTCGCATCCACCAATCTCTTTTGCAAGGGAGGTTGTTGGGTGGCTTTTGGAAGCTTGAACCTGACCCAAATCCAACACATGGACACCTGAACCAACCAATTCGCCGACCCCCCAATCCTAAGAGGTTTTGGGCCCATCCCTAGTGGATTGGCACCGAAATCAAGTGCCAACGGTGGGAGGCCCACTTGGGCACCCCCGCACTTTCTAAGTTTTAGAGCATTCTAGATTACTTTTTTAGGTTGCATTTTGTGTTATCATGTTTGGTTAACTCATAGCTGCAAGTTCATAACTTTTGATCAGATTCTAGTATGTTTTGTGTCGCTTTGTTGTTTCACTAACTTGCAGGTGGCGAGATCAAATTCCCGAGGGTAGAGGCCAAATTGGGAGAATCCGACCATCTGGGTCATCCCAAAATGGCCCCAATTACATAACCCCTTTGTCTGCAGGTGTTTTGTAGGTCCCAGGATTTGACATTGGAGCAGCAGCAGGTCGGCTTTTTCAACACAGAAGAATTCGTCCCACCCAGGGACGAATTGCAGTCAGAATTCGTCCTGCCCAGGGACGAATTCCAGTTTAAGGCAGATTGGCCGACTGTCTTAGTGGCAGTGGCCTCCTGGTAATATTTTCTTGTCTTCTGTCAAGATTTCGAGCCATTTGGACTTACTTTACCCACTGTTTCAGACAAATGTTTACATGCATCTTTTGGCGATTTTAGAGAACAAACACTTTTCATTTGCAGCAGGTGCTACTGACATCTTCGTTGTTTCTTTGTTTGTAGGAGGAGCAGCAGAGGTCAAGGACTCATCGACATCGGCGGCGGCATCATCTTGGCCCGTCCATTTCAAGTGTGGGCACGCGGGAAGAGGAACCTTAAGTCTCGATTGTAGTCAAATTCTTTTAACGCTCCTAGCCCCTGAAAAGGGAGGAGGCGTATTTGTAACGGAGATCAAGAAATTTTAATGAAAGGGCTGTGTTTTCTCCATTTGCTTGTATCTCGTTTTAATGCGTCTCTTTCGTTTCATGCATTTTACATTTCTAGGACTTAAGCGCATTTGATTTTGGTTGCATCGCAATTAGTGTTTCCTTGCCCAGAATCTCGTGCTTTCAAGTGGTAGGTAAAAATAGAGATGATATAAAGTGCACATGGAAAACAATAGATAGCAATAAAGAGCATAGAGATAAAAACGTGTAGTAGCAGACCTGAAAACCACTTCAAACATCGACTATGATTTGAGGAAAAAATCGAGTTGGAAATTCTTCCTTTGTATTCAAACTCAAGAATTTTGCCACTTGCGATAGAGTAGGAGGGGGTTTGAACCTACGAGTGAAGTTGGATCCATGGTGTTAAAATTGGAGATTTTTATCATTGTGAGGTGGCCTAAAAAGTAAAATTGTGATTCAATTAGCCAAAAGCAAATAAGAATTCATAAATAGCAAACCCTATGAGCTACAAAGTATTGTGGGTGGATTTTTTTCCGATTAGAGTAGACAATGATTCACTTTTTGTTACAATATTGAGATATTTATATATGGTAGAAGAGTTGCATGTTCATATAGAGTGTATTAATGCTTCAAATGTATACCACAAATAAGACATATTTTATTTCCAAAAAAATATTGAAGGAAAAGGAACATTAAAAGAAAAAATACATAGAAGGGAGTGTGAGTTAGGAGTGAGTAAATACTAAGAGGAAATCCAACCTAGGAGCTATCCTAATAGCTAGTGTGGAAGGAAAATCATATTTGGAAAGCCTAATGGGATGTCAAGATACCCTAGATAGAAGTATGGACGCTAAAGTTGAAGAATAAATATATGACAAGTTTGATGTAAGTAGGAGATATTAAACTATAATTGACTATGAAGGATGTGATAATGGTTCTCAAAAGTAGAGGGTTAATATACAAGTTCCATAGATATTGGATAAATTTTTGGATATTTAGTTTTGGATCAAGTGGAACTACGAATTGAATTCAAATTATTATGACTTTTCTTCCTAAACATTTTTCTCATTAAGTTTTCTAGTTAAAAAATTAGGGATAAAATATTAAATACCGACCCATGGCTTAAAGAGAGATACCCTTCATTTATTACCATGGAATGAAATTTATTCTAGTGAGACAAAAACTATTAAGATGATTTTAGTTTGAGTTAGTCATCTTGGACTTTCATATCAACTTATCAATAAAGATGTCTTGAAAATATTGGAAATACCATAAGAGAATTTATAATGGAAGGACTGACTATTAAGGACCAAAAGCATGCTATATACATGAATTTGTGTTGTTATGGATATTCTAAAACTCTTGCCACAATTTATTAATATTAAATCTAATTCAGGAGAATAGGATCAAGAAGTGGAAAATGAAAGTATTGTTAAGAAGAACCCACACTTGAAATATTCTATGGGGAACTTAAATCTTTCTTTCATGAATTTTTTATGAAGTTCAAAATGTAATATAATAACCAAATTTCAAACTCAAAAACCCACTTAGAGTAGAGGATGATTCACTTTTTGTTACAATCTTGAGATCTTTATATATGGTAGAAGAGTTGGATGTTCATATAGAGTGTATTAATGCTTCAAATATATACCACAAATAAGACATATTTTGTTTCTAAAAAAATATTGAAGGAAAAGGAACATTAAGAGAATGAAGACATAGAAGGGAGTGTGAGTTAGGAGTGAGTAAATACCAAGAGGAAATCCAACCTAGAAGCTAGCCGACTAGCTAGTGTGGAAGGAAAGTCAAATTTAAAAATACTAAGGGGAATTCAAGATGCCCTAGCTAGAAGTATGGATGCTAAGTTGAAGAATAAATATATGATGAGTTTGATGTAAGTAGGAGATATTAAACTAGAATTGACTACGAAGGATGTGATTATTGAGAATGATGTGATGGTTCTCAAAAGTATAGGGTTAATATACAAGTTTCATAGATATTGGCTAAATTTTTGGATATTTAGTTTTGGATCAAGTGGAACTACAAATTGAATTCAAATTACTCTGAATTTTCTTCATAAACATTTTTCTCATTAATTTTTCTAATTCAAAAATTAGGGATAAAATATTTAGTGCTGACCCATGGATTAAAGAGAATACCCTTCATTTAATACCATGGAATGAAATTTATTCTAGTGAGAAAAAAACTATTAAGATGCTTTAAGTTTTAGTTAGGCTTCTTGGACTTTCATATCAGCTTATCAATAAAGATGTTTTGAAATTTTTTGGAAATATCGTAAGAGAAATTATAATGGAAGGACTAACTATTAAGGACCAAAAGCATGCTATAATTACATGAATTTTTGTTGTTATGGATATTTTAAAACCCTTGCCACAATACATTAAGATTAAATCTAATTCAAGAGAATAGGATCAAGAAGTGGAAAATGAAAGTATTGTTAAGAAGAATCTACACTTGAAAAATTTTATGGGGAACTTAAATCTTTATTTAATGATTTTTTTATGAATTTCAAAATGTAATCTAATAACCAAATTTGAAACGCACAAACTCACTTAGAGTAGAGGATGATTCACTTTTTATTAAAATCTTGAGATATTTATATATGGTAGAATATTTGCACGTTCATATAGAGTGTATTAATGCTTCAAATGTATACCGCAAATAAAACATATTTTGTTTACAAAAAACATTGAATGAAAGGAACATTAAGAGAATGAAGACATAGAAGGGAGTGTGAGTTAGGAGTGATTAAATATCAAGAGGAAATACAACCTAGAAGCTAGCCGACTAGCTAGTGTGGAAGGAAAGTCAAATTTGAAAATCCTAAGGGGAAGTCAAGATGCCCTAGCTGGAAGTATGGATGCTAAAGTTGAAGAATAAATATATGATAAGTTTGATGTAAGTAGGATATATTACACTAGAATTGACTATGAAGGATGTGATGATTGAGAATGATGTGATGGTTCTCAAAATTATAGGGCTAATATACAAGTTCCATAAATATTGTCTAAATTTTTGGATATATAGTTTTGGATCAAGTGGAAGTGCGAATTGAATTCAAATTACTCTATGAATTTTCTTCCTAAACATTTTTTCTCATTAGGTTTTCTAATTCAAAAATTAGGGATAAAATATTAAGTACCAACCCGCCAAGTAAGACAAAAGAAAACTATTGGTCTTATTTCCACTTGAGCCATGAAGGAATATAGAATCCTCTTGAACAACATGGGAAAAACCAACATAGAAGGTGCCAACACAAACAACCATAAAGGACACCCGATAAAACCACCAAGGTCCAAAAGACTTACTTTTATTATATTATTATCTTTGTTGGTAGTTTAAGTAAAGTAAAATGGTAAAGTAATAGTATTTTTGGTACTTTTCATAGTAGTATAAAAGTGAAAAGTGGTAGGTAAAAATAGAGATGATATAAAGTGCACATGGAAAACAATAGATAGCGATAAAGAGCATAGAGATAAAAATGTGTAGTAGCAGACCTGAAAACCACTTCAAACATCGACTATGATTTGAAGAAAAAATCGAGTTGGAAATTCTTCTTTTGTATTCAAACTCAAGAATTTTGCCACTTGCGATAGAGTAGGAGGGGGTTTGAACCTACGAGTGAATTTGGATCCATGGTGTTAAAATTGGAGAGTTTTATCATTGTGAGGTGGCCTAAAAAGTAAAATTGTGATTCAAAAATATTATATAACTATTTCCTCATTTTTTATTTGAAAGGTGAAGGTTTTGAGAGGGTACCACAATCTGAAACAACCACTCTCGAATGAGGCTAAAAAGAAACCAAAGATCCCAATATGAAAAACCAACTAGCAAGGACCACCGATCAGGATGAACATAAACCAACCAACTTAAAATACATGATACAGTTAAAAAACTAGGTCATCAAATCAAAGTCATGAGAACAAAAATCACAAAAATAAAAACACCCAAATATCCTTAGGGTATCACCTGGTATTTATTACAAATATTCTTCCCAGAGGAAGCATACTCGAGCAAGTGGTCTAATAGTGGATTCACATCCTCAAATATTTCCACTCCTACTTTGAGAGTGTCTAGGATAGACATCTACTTGTCTTCAATTACTTGTATTCAATCAGAGGTTTCATTTTTAAAGTTTAAATTTAGGATGTTCTCGAGACTCTGTGGTAGGCTCCTAGGCACTCAACTCATCTTAAAAATAAGAAACAAGCCGCCAAGTAAGACAAAAGAAAACTATTGGGCTTATTGCCACTTGAGCCATGAGGGAATATAGAATCCTCTTGAACAACATGGGAAAAACCAACGTAGAATGTGCCAACACAAACAACCATAAAGGACACCCGATAAAACCACCAAGGTCCAAAAGACTTACTTTTATTATATTATTATCTTTGTTGGTAGTTTAAGTAAAGTAAAATGGTAAAGTAATAGTATTTTTGGTACTTTTCATAGTAGTATAAAAGTGAAAAGTGGTAGGTAAAAATAGAGATGATATAAAGTGCACATGGAAAACAATAGATAGCGATAAAGAGCATAGAGATAAAAACGTGTAGTAGCAGACCTGAAAACCACTTCAAACATCGACTATGATTTGAAGATAAAATCGAGTTGGAAATTCTTCCTTTGTATTCAAACTCAAGAATTTTTCCACTTGCGATAGAGTAGGAGGGGGTTTGAACCTACGAGTGAAGTTGGATCCATGGTGTTAAAATTGGAGAGTTTTATCATTGTGAGGTGGCCTAAAAAGTAAAATTGTGATTCAAAAATATTATATAACTATTTCCTCATTTTTTATTTGAAAGGTGAAGGTTTTGAGAGGGTACCACAATATGAAACAACCACTCTCGAATGAGGCTAAAAAGAAACCAAAGATCCCAATATGAAAAACCAACTAGCAAGGACCACCGATCAGGATGAACATAAACCAACCAACTTAAAATACATGATATAGTTAAAAAACTAGGTCATCAACTCAAAGTCATGAGAACAAAAATCACAAAAAGAAAAACACCCAAATATCCTTAGGGTATCACCTGGTATTTATTACAAATATTCTTCCCAGAGGAAGCATACTCGAGCAAGTGGTCTAATAGTGGATTCACATCCTCAAATATTTCCACTCCTACTTTGAGAGTGTCTAGGATAGACATCTACTTGTCTTCAATTACTTGTATTCAATCAGAGGTTTCATTTTTAAAGTTTAAAATTAGGATGTTCTCGAGACCCTGTGGTAGGCTCCTAGCCACTCAACTCAGCTTAAAAATAAGAAACAAGCCGCCAAGTAAGACAAAAGAAAACTATTGGGCTTATTGCCACTTGAGCCATGAGGGAATATAGAATCCTCTTGAACAACATGGGAAAAACCAACGTAGAATGTGCCAACACAAACAACCATAAAGGACACCCGATAAAACCACCAAGGTCCAAAAGACTTACTTTTATTATATTATTATCTTTGTTGGTAGTTTAAGTAAAGTAAAATGGTAAAGTAATAGTATTTTTGGTACTTTTCATAGTAGTATAAAAGTGAAAAGTGGTAGGTAAAAATAGAGATGATATAAAGTGCACATGGAAAACAATAGATAGCGATAAAGAGCATTGAGATAAAAACGTGTAGTAGCAGACCTGAAAACCACTTCAAACATCGACTATGATTTGAAGATAAAATCGAGTTGGAAATTCTTCCTTTGTATTCAAACTCAAGAATTTTGCCACTTGCGATAGAGTAGGAGGGGGTTTGAACCTACGAGTGAAGTTGGATCCATGGTGTTAAAATTGGAGAGTTTTATCATTGTGAGGTGGCCTAAAAAGTAAAATTGTGATTCAAAAATATTATATAACTATTTCCTCATTTTTTATTTGAAAGGTGAAGGTTTTGAGAGGGTACCACAATATGAAACAACCACTCTCGAATGAGGCTAAAAAGAAACCAAAGATCCCAATATGAAAAACCAACTAGCAAGGACCACCGATCAGGATGAACATAAACCAACCAACTTAAAATACATGATATAGTTAAAAAACTAGGTCATCAACTCAAAGTCATGAGAACAAAAATCACAAAAAGAAAAACACCCAAATATCCTTAGGGTATCACCTGGTATTTATTACAAATATTCTTCCCAGAGGAAGCATACTCGAGCAAGTGGTCTAATAGTGGATTCACATCCTCAAATATTTCCACTCCTACTTTGAGAGTGTCTAGGATAGACATCTACTTGTCTTCAATTACTTGTATTCAATCAGAGGTTTCATTTTTAAAGTTTAAATTTAGGATGTTCTCGAGACCCTGTGGTAGGCTCCTAGCCACTCAACTCAGCTTAAAAATAAGAAACAAGCCGCCAAGTAAGACAAAAGAAAACTATTGGGCTTATTGCCACTTGAGCCATGAGGGAATATAGAATCCTCTTGAACAACATGGGAAAAACCAACATAGAAGGTGCCAACACAAACAACCATAAAGGACACCCGATAAAACCACCAAGGTCCAAAAGACTTACTTTTATTATATTATTATCTTTGTTGGTAGTTTAAGTAAAGTAAAATGGTAAAGTAATAGTATTTTTGGTACTTTTCATAGTAGTATAAAAGTGTAAAGTGGTAGGTAAAAATAGAGATGATATAAAGTGCACATGGAAAACAATAGATAGCAATAAAGAGCATAGAGATAAAAACGTGTAGTAGCAGACCTGAAAACCACTTCAAACATCGACTATGATTTGAGGAAAAAATCGAGTTGGAAATTCTTCCTTTGTATTCAAACTCAAGAATTTTGCCACTTGCGATAGATTAGGAGGGGGTTTGAACCTACGAGTGAAGTTGGATCCATGGTGTTAAAATTGGAGAGTTTTATCATTGTGAGGTGGCCTAAAAAGTAAAATTTTGATTCAATTAGCCAAAAGCAAATAAGAATTCATAAATAGCAAACCCTATGAGCTACAAAGTATTGTGGGTGGATTTTTTTCTGCTTAGAGTAGACAATGATTCACTTTTTTTTACAATATTGAGATATTTATATATGGTAGAAGAGTTGGATGTTCATATAGAGTGTATTAATGCTTCAAATATATACCACAAATAAGACATATTTTGTTTCTAAAAAAATATTGAAGGAAAAGGAACATTAAGAGAATGAAGACATAGAAGGGAGTGTGAGTTAGGAGTGAGTAAATACCAAGAGGAAATCCAACCTAGAAGCTAGCCGACTAGCTAGTGTGGAAGGAAAGTCAAATTTAAAAATACTAAGGGGAATTCAAGATGCCCTAGCTAGAAGTATGGATGCTAAGTTGAAGAATAAATATATGATGAGTTTGATGTAAGTAGGAGATATTACACTAGAATTGACTACGAAGGATGTAATGATTGAGAATGATGTGATGGTTCTCAAAAGTATAGGGTTAATATACAAGTTTCATAGATATTGGCTAAATTTTTGGATATTTAGTTTTGGATCAAGTGGAACTACGAATTGAATTCAAATTACTCTGACTTTTCTTCCTAAACATTTTTCTCATTAAGTTTTCTAATTCAAAAATTAGGGATAAAATATTTAGTGCTGACCCATGGATTAAAGAGAAATACCTTTCATTTAATACCATGGAATGAAATTTATTCTAGTGAGAAAAAAACTATTAATATGCTTTAAGTTTTAGTTAGGCTTCTTGGACTTTCATATCAGCTTATCAATAAAGATGTTTTGAAATTTTTTGGAAATATCGTAAGAGAAATTATAATGGAAGGACTAACTATTAAGGACCAAAAGCATGCTATAAATACATGAATTTTTGTTGTTATGGATATTTTAAAACCCTTTCCACAATACATTAAGATTAAATCTAATTCAAGAGAATAGGATCAAGAAGTGGAAAATGAAAGTATTGTTAAGAAGAATCTACACTTGAAAAATTTTATGGGGAACTTAAATCTTTATTTAATGATTTTTTTATGAATTTCAAAATGTAATCTAATAACCAAATTTGAAACTCACAAACTCACTTAGAGTAGAGGATGATTCACTTTTTATTAAAATCTTGAGATATTTATATATGGTAGAATATTTGCATGTTCATATAGAGTGTATTAATGCTTCAAATGTATACCACAAATAAAACATATTTTGTTTACAAAAAACATTGAAGGAAAGGAACATTAAGAGAATGAAGACATAGAAGGGAGTGTGAGTTAGGAGTGAGTAAATATCAAGAGGAAATACAACCTAGAAGCTAGCCGACTAGCTAGTGTGGAAGGAAAGTCAAATTTGAAAATCTTAAGGGGAAGTCAAGATGCCCTAGCTGGAAGTATGGATGCTAAAGTTGAAGAATAAATATATGATAAGTTTGATGTAAGTAGGATATATTACACTAGAATTGACTATGAAGGATGTGATGATTGAGAATGATGTGATGGTTCTCAAAATTATAGGGCTAATATACAAGTTCCATAAATATTGGCTAAATTTTTGGATATATAGTTTTGGATCAAGTGGAAGTGCGAATTGAATTCAAATTACTCTATGAATTTTCTTCCTAAACATTTTTTCTCATTAGGTTTTCTAATTCAAAAATTAGGGATAAAATATTAAGTACCAACCCGCCAAGTAAGACAAAAGAAAACTATTGGTCTTATTGCCACTTGAGCCATGAGGGAATATAGAATCCTCTTGAACAACATGGGAAAAACCAACATAGAAGGTGCCAACACAAACAACCATAAAGGACACCCGATAAAACCACCAAGGTACAAAAGACTTACTTTTATTATATTATTATCTTTGTTGGTAGTTTAAGTAAAGTAAAATGGTAAAGTAATAGTATTTTTGGTACTTTTCATAGTAGTATAAAAGTGAAAAGTGGTAGGTAAAAATAGAGATGATATAAAGTGCACATGGAAAACAATAGATAGCGATAAAGAGCATAGAGATAAAAACGTGTAGTAGCAAACCTGAAAACCTCTTCAAACATCGACTATGATTTGAAGAAAAAATCGAGTTGGAAATTCTTCCTTTGTATTCAAACTCAAGAATTTTGCCACTTGCGATAGAGTAGGAGGGGGTTTGAACCTACGAGTGAAGTTGGATCCATGGTGTTAAAATTGGAGAGTTTTATCATTGTGAGGTGGCCTAAAAAGTAAAATTGTGATTCAAAAATATTATATAACTATTTCCTCATTTTTTATTTGAAAGGTGAAGGTTTTGAGAGGGTACCACAATCTGAAACAACCACTCTCGAATGAGGCTAAAAAGAAACCAAAGATCCCAATATGAAAAACCAACTAGCAAGGACCACCGATCAGGATGAACATAAACCAACCAACTTAAAATACATGATACAGTTAAAAAACTAGGTCATCAACTCAAAGTCATGAGAACAAAAATCACAAAAAGAAAAACACCCAAATATCCTTAGGGTATCACCTGGTATTTATTACAAATATTCTTTCCCAGAGGAAGCATACTCGAGCAAGTGGTCTAATAGTGGATTCAAATCCTCAAATATTTCCACTCCTACTTTGAGAGTGTCTAGGATAGACATCTACTTGTCTTCAATTACTTGTATTCAATCAGAGGTTTCATTTTTAAAGTTTAAATTTAGGATGTTCTCGAGACCCTGTGGTAGGCTCCTAGCCACTCAACTCAGCTTAAAAATAAGAAACAAGCCGCCAAGTAAGACAAAAGAAAACTATTGGGCTTATTGCCACTTGAGCCATGAGGGAATATAGAATCCTCTTGAACAACATGGGAAAAACCAACATAGAAGGTGCCAACACAAACAACCATAAAGGACACCCGATAAAACCACCAAGGTCCAAAAGACTTACTTTTATTATATTATTATCTTTGTTGGTAGTTTAAGTAAATTAAAATGGTAAAGCAATAGTATTTTTGGTACTTTTCATAGTAGTATAAAAGTGTAAAGTGGTAGGTAAAAATAGAGATGATATAAAGTTCACATGGAAAACAATAGATAGCAATAAAGAGCATAGAGATAAAAATGTGTAGTAGCAGACCTGAAAACCACTTCAAACATCGACTATGATTTGAGGAAAAAATCGAGTTGGAAATTCTTCCTTTGTATTCAAACTCAAGAATTTTGCCACTTGCGATAGAGTAGGAGGGGGTTTGAACCTACGAGTGAAGTTGGATCCATGGTGTTAAAATTGGAGAGTTTTATCATTGTGAGGTGGCCTAAAAAGTAAAATTGTGATTCAATTAGCCAAAAGCAAATAAGAATTCATAAATAGCAAACCCTATGAGCTACAAAGTATTGTGGGTGGATTTTTTTCCGCTTAGAGTAGACAATGATTCACTTTTTGTTACAATATTGAGATCTTTATATATGGTAGAAGAGTTGGATGTTCATATAGAGTGTATTAATGCTTCAAATATATACCACAAATAAGACATATTTTGTTTCTAAAAAAATATTGAAGGAAAAGGAACATTAAGAGAATGAAGACATAGAAGGGAGTGTGAGTTAGGAGTGAGTAAATACCAAGAAGAAATCCAACCTAGAATCTAGCCGACTAGCTAGTGTGGAAGGAAAGTCAAATTTAAAAATACTAAGGGGAATTCAAGATGCCCTAGCTAGAAGTATGGATGCTAAGTTGAAGAATAAATATATGATGAGTTTGATGTAAGTAGGAGATATTACACTAGAATTGACTACGAAGGATGTGATGATTGATAATGATGTGATGGTTCTCAAAAGTATAGGGTTAATATACAAGTTCCATAGATATTGGATAAATTTTTGGATATTTAGTTTTGGATCAAGTGGAACTACGAATTGAATTCAAATTACTCTGACTTTTCTTCCTAAACATTTTTCTCATTAAGTTTTCTAATTCAAAAATTAGGGATAAAATATTTAGTGCTGACCCATGGATTAAAGAGAAATACCCTTCATTTAATACCATGGAATGAAATTTATTCTAGTGAGAAAAAAACTATTAAGATGCTTTAAGTTTTAGTTAGGCTTCTTGGACTTTCATATCAGCTTATCAATAAAGATGTTTTGAATTTTTTTGGAAATATCGTAAGAGAAATTATAATGGAAGGACTAACTATTAAGGACCAAAAGCATGCTATAAATACACGAATTTTTGTTTTTATGGATATTTTAAAACCCTTGCCACAATACATTAATATTAAATCTAATTCAAGAGAATAGGATCAAGAAGTGGAAAATGAAAGTATTGTTAAGAAGAATCTACACTTGAAAAATTTTATGGGGAACTTAAATCTTTATTTAATGATTTTTTTATGAATTTCAAAATGTAATCTAATAACCAAATTTCAAATGCACAAACTCACTTAGAGTAGAGGATGATTCATTTTTTATTAAAATCTTGAGATATTTATATATGGTAGAATATTTGCACGTTCATATAGAGTGTATTAATGCTTCAAATGTATACCACAAATAAAAAATATTTTGTTTACAAAAAACATTGAAGGAAAGGAACATTAAGAGAATGAAGACATAGAAGGGAGTGTGAGTTAGGAGTGAGTAAATATCAAGAGGAAATACAACCTAGAAGCTAGCCGACTAGCTAGTGTGGAAGGAAAGTCAAATTTGAAAATCCTAAGGGGAAGTCAAGATGCCCTAGCTGGAAATATGGATGCTAAATTTGAAGAATATATATATGATAAGTTTGATGTAAGTAGGATATATTACACTAGAATTGACTATGAAGGATGTGATGATTGAGAATGATGTGATGGTTCTCAAAATTATAGGGCTAATATACAAGTTCTATAAATATTGGCTAAATTTTTGGATATATAGTTTTGGATCAAGCGGAAGTGCGAATTGAATTCAAATTACTCTATGAATTTTCTTCCTAAACATTTTTTCTCATTAGGTTTTCTAATTCAAAAATTAGGGATAAAATATTAAGTACCAACCCGCCAAGTAAGACAAAAGAAAACTATTGGGCTTATTGCCACTTGAGCCATGAGGGAATATAGAATCCTCTTGAACAACATGGGAAAAACCAACATAGAAGGTGCCAACACAAACAACCATAAAGGACACCCGATAAAACCACCAAGGTCCAAAAGACTTACTTTTATTATATTATTATCTTTGTTGGTAGTTTAAGTAAAGTAAAATGGTAAAGTAATAGTATTTTTGGTATTTTTCATAGTAGTATAAAAGTGAAAAGTGGTAGGTAAAAATAGAGATGATATAAAGTGCACATGGAAAACAATAGATAGCGATAAAGAGCATAGAGATAAAAACGTGTAGTAGCAGACCTGAAAACCACTTCAAACATCGACTATGATTTGAAGATAAAATCGAGTTGGAAATTCTTCCTTTGTATTCAAACTCAAGAATTTTGCCACTTGCGATAGAGTAGGAGGGGGTTTGAACCTACGAGTGAATTTGGATCCATGGTGTTAAAATTGGAGAGTTTTATCATTGTGAGGTGGCCTAAAAAGTAAAATTGTGATTCAAAAATATTATATAACTATTTCCTCATTTTTTATTTGAAAGGTGAAGGTTTTGAGAGGGTACCACAATTTGAAACAACCACTCTCGAATGAGTCTAAAAAGAAACCAAAGATCCCAATATGAAAAACCAACTAGCAAGGACCACCGATCAGGATGAACATAAACCAACCAACTTAAAATACATGATACAGTTAAAAAACTAGGACATCAACTCAAAGTCATGAGAACAAAAATCACAAAAATAAAAACACCCAAATATCCTTAGGGTATCACCTGGTAATTATTACAAATATTCTTCCCAGAGTAAGCATACTCGAGCAAGTGGTCTAATAGTGGATTCACATCCTCAAATATTTCCACTCCTACTTTGAGAGTGTCTAGGATAGACATCTACTTGTCTTCAATTACTTGTATTCAATCAGATGTTTCATTTTTAAAGTTTAAATTTAGGATGTTCTCGAGACCCTGTGGTAGGCTCCTAGGCATTCAACTCAGCTTAAAAATAAGAAACAACCCGCCAAGTAAGATAAAAGGAAACTACTGGGCTTATTGCCACTCGATCCACGAGAGAAGATAGAATCCTCTTGAACAACATGGGAAAAATCAGCATAGAAGGTACCAACGCAAACAACCATAGAGGACACCCGATAAAACCACCAAGGTCCAAAATACTTACTTTTATTATATTATTATCTTTGTTGGTAGTTTAAGTAAAGTAAAATGGTAAAGTAATAGTATTTTTGGTACTTTTCATAGTAGTATAAAAGTGTAAAGTGGTAGGTAAAAATAGAGATGATATAAAGTGCACATGGAAAACAATAGATAGCAATAAAGAGCATAGAGATAAAAACGTGTAGTAGCAGACCTGAAAACCACTTCAAACATCGACTATGATTTGAGGAAAAAATCGAGCTGGAAATTCTTCCTTTGTATTCAAACTCAAGAATTTTGCCACTTGCGATAGAGTAGGAGGGGGTTTGAACCTACGAGTGAAGTTGGATCCATGGTGTTAAAATTGGAGAGTTTTATTATTGTGAGGTGGCCTAAAAAGTAAAATTGTGATTCAATTAGCCAAAAGCAAATAAGAATTCATAAATAGCAAACCCTATGAGCTACAAAGTATTGTGGGTGGATTTTTTTCCGCTTAGAGTAGACAATGATTCACTTTTTGTTACAATATTGAGATATTTATATATGGTAGAAGAGTTGCATGTTCATATAGAGTGTATTAATGCTTCAAATATATACCACAAATAAGACATATTTTATTTCCAAAAAAATATTGAAGGAAAAGGAACATTAAAAGAAAAAAGACATAGAAGGGAGTGTGAGTTAGGAGCGAGTAAATACTAAGAGGAAATCCAACCTAGGAGCTAGCCTAATAGCTAGTGTGGAAGGAAAATCATATTTGGAAAGCCTAATGGGATGTCAAGATACCCTAGATAGAAGTATGGACGCTAAAGTTGAAGAATAAATATATGACAAGTTTGATGTAAGTAGGAGATATTAAACTAGAATTGACTATGAAGGATGTGATAATGGTTCTCAAAAGTAGAGGGTTAATATACAAGTTCCATAGATATTGGATAAATTTTTGGATATTTAGTTTTGGATCAAGTGGAACTACGAATTGAATTCAAATTATTATGACTTTTCTTCCTAAACATTTTTCTTATTAAGTTTTCTAGTTAAAAAATTAGGGATAAAATATTAAGTACCGACCCATGGCTTAAAGAGAGATACCCTTCATTTATTACCATGGAATGAAATTTATTCTAGTGAGACAAAAACTATGAAGATGATTTTAGTTTGAGTTAGTCATGTTGGACTTTCATATCAACTTATCAATAAAGATGTCTTGAAAATATTGGAAATACCATAAGAGAATTTATAAAGGAAGGACTAACTATTAAGGACCAAAAGCATGCTATATACATGAATTTGTGTTGTTATGGATATTCTAAAACCCTTGCCACAATTTATTAAGATTAAATCTAATTCAAGAGAATAGGATCAAGAAGTGGATAATGAAAGTATTGTTAAGAAGAACCCACACTTGAAATATTCTATGGGGAACTTAAATCTTTCTTTCATGAATTTTTTATGAAGTTCAAAATGTAATATAATAACCAAATTTCAAACTCAAAAACCCACTTAGAGTAGAGGATGATTCACTTTTTGTTACAATCTTGAGATCTTTATATATGGTAGAAGAGTTGGATGTTCATATGGAGTGTATTAATGCTTCAAATATATACCACAAATAAGACATATTTTGTTTCTAAAAAAATATTGAAGGAAAAGGAACATTAATAGAATGAAGACATAGAAGGGAGTGTGAGTTAGGAGAGAGTAAATACCAAGAGGAAATCCAACCTAGAAGCTAGCCGACTAGCTAGTGTGGAAGGAAAGTCAAATTTAAAAATACTAAGGGGAATTCAAGATGCCCTAGCTAGAAGTATGGATGCTAAGTTGAAGAATAAATATATGATGAGTTTTATGTAAGTAGGAGATATTACACTAGAATTGACTATGAAGGATGTGATTATTGAGAATGATGTGATGGTTCTCAAAAGTATAGGGTTAATATACAAGTTCCATAGATATTGGCTAAATTTTTGGATATTTAGTTTTGGATCAAGTGGAACTGCGAATTGAATTCAAATTACTCTGACTTTTCTTCCTAAACATTTTTCTCATTAAGTTTTCTAATTAAAAAATTAGGGATAAAATATTTAGTGCTGACCCATGGATTAAAGATAAATACCCTTCATTTAATACCATGGAATGAAAATTATTCTAGTGAGAAAAAAACTATTAAGATGCTTTAAGTTTTAGTTAGGCTTCTTGGACTTTCATATCAGCTTATCAATAAAGATGTTTTGAAATTTTTTGGAAATATCATAAGAGAAATTATAATGGAAAGACTAACTATTAAGGACCAAAAGCATGCTATAAATACATGAATTTTTGTTGTTATGGATATTTTAAAACCCTTGCCACAATACATTAAGATTAAATCTAATTCAAGAGAATAGGATCAAGAAGTGGAAAATGAAAGTATTGTTAAGAATAATTTACCCTTGAAAAATTTTATGTGGAACTTAAATCTTTATTTAATGATTTTTTTATGAATTTCAAAATGTAATCTAATAACCAAATTTCAAACGCACAAACTCACTTAGAGTAGAGGATGATTCACTTTTTATTAAAATCTTGAGATATTTATATATGGTAGAATATTTGCACGTTCATATAGAGTGTATTAATGCTTCAAATGTATACCACAAATAAAACATATTTTGTTTACAAAAAACATTGAAGGAAAGGAACATTAAGAGAATGAAGACATAGAAGGGAGTGTGAGTTAGGAGTGAGTAAATATCAAGAGGAAATACAACCTAGAAGCTAGCCGACTAGCTAGTGTGGAAGGAAAGTCAAATTTGAAAATCCTAAGGGGAAGTCAAGATGCCCTAGCTGGAAGTATGGATGCTAAAGTTGAAGAATAAATATATGATAAGTTTGATGTAAGTAGGAGATATTACACTAGAATTGGCTATGAAGGATGTGATGATTGAGAATGATGTGATGGTTCTCAAAATTATAGGGCTAATATACAAGTTCCATAAATATTGGCTAAATTTTTGGATATATAGTTTTGGATCAAGTGGAAGTGCGAATTGAATTCAAATTACTCTATGACTTTTCTTCCTAAACATTTTTTCTCATTAGGTTTTCTAATTCAAAAATTAGGGATAAAATATTAAGTACCAACCCATGGCTTAAATAGAGATACCCTCCATTTAAGACAACGGAATGAAATTTATTCTAGTGAGACAAAAACTATTAAGATAATTTTAGTTTGAGTTAGGCTTCTTGGACTTTCATATCAGCTTATCAATAAAGATGTATTGAAAAATATTAGAAATACCATAAGAGAATTTAAAATGGAAGGACTAACTATTAAGGACCAAAATCATGCTAGATAAACATGAATTTGTGTTGTTATGGATATTTTAAAACCCTTGCCACAATCCATTAAAATTAAATCTAATTTAGGAGAATAGTATCAAGAAGTGGATTATGAAAGTATTGTTAAGAAGAATCCACACTTGAAATATTTTATGGGGAACTTAAATCTTTCTTTCATGATTATTTTATGAAGATCAAAATGTAATCTAATAACCAAATTTCAAATGCACAAACCCACTTATATGAAAAATATTAATATTATTATTATAATATATAGCATAAAAATGATCGTGATAGGAGCTGAGGAAGACCATGATGTGGTATGCAAAGATGAGCAGTGCTAAGGAGCTAGAATTTCTTCTAGATCCAATTTCGATGGTTTTTGGTATTAAGAATGTGGTCGGGAGTTGTTGTTGGAATATCTTTGTTCCTGGTGTGACAATTGGCTGATGTTCATACATCATTGGCCCTCAATTGTTTCCTTGTACCTCTTTGTTTATTGGGTTGCAATAGAAGGGGGAGTATACATTTTTTTTGTCCTGTCTCTATGGATAGCAGAGCTGCTACCACTATTCTCCATGTGCTAGGTTTAGGGGAGTCCCTTATTTTTGTTTTTTTCCAAATCATTATTGATATGGGGGTTGGATGGTGGTTTATGCAGTGGTCTATGCAATGATTTATACTATGGTTTTTACGGTGGGTTGTTTGCCCTAATTTTTTTACTGTGCTTTGGATGGTAGTGTTGTTGGGTTTTATCCCTAGTGGAATATTTATTCTTTTTCTTTTGGAAGGGACTTGAACCCATAGGCATTGGGGGTTCTTAGTTTCTAGTTGCCTTTGGGTTATTTTCACATAGGCATCTATGGAGGCTCGTTTGGTGTCATTTATGTGATAGGTACCCTAGACCTAATCTATTGATTTGGTTGAAGATCCATTATCAGATTTTGGGATAGTGGTTTATGCTCAGTTTTTAGGGTAGTTGTTTTTTGGACCTTGTATATTCATGAGATTGCCCTACTCTAGAGCTTTGGACTTTTGGTTTTTTTGGGGTTAAATTCTTGATGCTCAAGGATGGTTTTCAACGTTGATTTTTAGGTAGTATATTCCAAGAGAGGTGGTTTCTATGGCTCTGGTTTACCCGGTTTCAAGCTTTATTTTTGTGGTGGCCAGTTAAGCTTGGTGCTCTGGTTTTTGTCTCTCATTTTTTGAGAGGTTTCTAAAAGCACGAGATTCCGGGCAAAGGAAACACTAATTGCGATGCAACCAAAATCAAATGCGCTTAAGTCCTAGAAATGTAAATTGCATGAAACGAAAGAAATGCATTGGAAGAGACACAAGCAAATGGAGAAAACACAACCCTTTCATTAAAATTTCTTGATCTCTGTTACAATGATGCCTCCTCCCTTTTCAGGGGCTAGGAGCGCTAAAAGAATTTGATTACAATCACTTAATGTTCCTATTTCCGCATGCCCATGATTGAAATGGACAGGCCAAGATGATGTCGTCGCTGATGTCGATGTGTTCTTCACCTCTGCTGCTTCTCCTGCGAACAAAGAAACAACCAAGATGTCAGTAGCACCTGCCGCAAATGGAAAGTGTTTGTTCTCTAAAATTAACGAAATATGCATGTAAACATTTGCCTGAAACGATAAATACAGTGAGTCCAAATGGCTTGAAATCTTGACAGAAGACATAAAAAGTTACCAGAAGGCCATTGCCACTGAGACAGCTGGCCAATCTACCTTCAACTAGAATTCGTCCCTAGGTAGGACGAATTCTGACTGCAATTCATCCCTGGGTGGGAAAAATTCTTCTGTGTTGAAGAAGCCGACCTGCTGCTGCTCCAATGTCGATTCTCGAGACTTGAAAAATGCCTACAAACAAAGGGGTTATGTAATTGGGGCCATTTTGGGACGACCCAGATGGTCGGATTCTCCCAATTTTGCCTCTACCCTCGGGAATTTGATCTCGCCACCTGCAAGTTAGTGAAACAACAAAGCGACACAAAACATACTAGAATCTGATCAAAAGTTATGAACTTGCAGCTATGAGTTAACCAAACATGATAACACAAAATGCAACCTGAAAAAGTAATCTAGAATGCTCTAAAAATTAGAAAGTGCGGGGGTGCCCAAGTGGGCCTCCCACCGTTGGCACTTGATTCCGGTGCCAATCCACTAGGGATGGGCCCAAAACCTCTTAGGATTGGGGGGTCGGAAAATTGGTTGGTTCAGGTGTCCATGTGTTGGATTTGGGTCAGGTTCAAGCTTCCAAAAGCCACCCAACAACCTCCCTTGCAAGAGAGATTGGTGGATGCGAGAAGGTGAACCAAAAGGGATGCAAGTGGGTCTTCAACTCGGCAGCACTTCGTTGCTTGAAATATCCTTCAACCTGTCCTCTTTTGGGTGAGAAAAGTCCCACATTTTATAGACCCATGGGGTCTCTTTTGAGAGGGAAGCATAACTGCCATGTGTTGGTCATAGGTGCCATGTGGCAGTCATGTCTTCCCATGAGGTAGGGGAGTCCTCCATTGACTTGGGCTCTCATAACTGCCCTTGTGACAGTCTTCTAACGACCTATCTATCCACCCACACACGTGTGCGAGGCAGGAGTCATCAACTGACTGTCCTGGGCTTCCACTTGGCACCATTCTTCTTTTTGCCCGTTAAACTTGGAATTCATCCCTGGGTGAGACGATTTCAGAATTCATCCTTGGGTGAGATGAATTCCAGTTAGTATTCGTTCCTGGGTGAGATGAACAGTGAGCAAAGTGTCTAAATGTGCCAAATTGCTTCCTGACCTTACAAAATTGCTATGAAAGTGGTTAGGACCACTGTTTGACCTCTGAGGGCTGCCCTGGGGGCTGTGTTTGTCAAAGCGATCAGTGTTTGTAGTCACATAATCGGATTGGTGTTGTTTTGGTGTCTACAGATGCCCCTTTTTGGGATGCGTTGTGCATGGCATAGCACCGAGCAAAAATAGATAACCAAAGCACTAATGATTAGGGTTTCTTGTTAACCTAACCAACTTTTGATGCTCCAAGCATGGAAAGGGCATGCATTCTTGAATCCTTGCTTCTGACTAGCTAAGGAGTTTGATTTCAAGTGTTAACCTATTTTGGTGAGGTGTGACTTGAACTTAGACATTGATCAGTCATGAATAGGCGAAGGGCGTTTTATCCACAGGGGAACCTTGTGTTCATGATTCATGAAATGCCAAGTGTTTGATTGATTTGATTATTGCTTGTTTACTACCCCAAGAAGGAGCGTGATTGTCTTTGTCAATGATTCTTTGAATGCATGTCATTTTCCTTAATTGGGTGTGTGATTGTTGATTGGTGACTAAGTGTGACTACCCCCTCAAGCGACGAATCGATGAGGGAATGACATTCGTGAGGAAAGCGACGAGTCGCTTGACCCAAGATGACTTGTGCAAGGGTGCGTTTAGAGGGTTTACCGTTAAGCATGTGCAATTTTTCCAACATTTGGACCTATTTTTGGTGGGTGTTAACCCTTTTGGTGATGCCGTAATGAGGTGAAATCATCGAAAATCTAACTTCCCGAGGAGCGGTCCGGCTATTATAGCCTTCTTGGGGAAGTAGGAGAGTGATAATTTGAACCCCGACATCGATTTTTTTTGCCCAGATGTTAAGTGCAAGAACACTTGTGTCTGGCAATATTTATTGCTGTTTGTTTTTGTTGAATTTTGTACTATTTTTTGTTGTTTTTTTGTGACGCGTTTGGAGATGCAATTGTCGAAAATCCATCTTTCGTGGAGCGGTCCGGCTATGGTAGCCTTATTAGGGAGTATGATAGTGACAATTTGTGACTCCAATGTCTATTTTGTATGGCTTGGATGTCAAGTGCAGCAACACTCTTATCGGGCAAATTTATTGTCTGTTTTTAGTGCATTTTTGATCATTTTTTGATGTTTTTGAACTGCTGGTTTGAATTCGTCCCTGGGTGGGACAAATTCCAGCTGTAGAATTCGTCCCTGGGTGGGACGAGCGCTAACCTGAGCGTTCATCCCAGTCAAGGATGAATTCCAGCTCAAAAGGCCTATTTAAGGGCCAAAACTTGCATTTGGGCTCATTTGTGTCATTTTTTTCTTTCGATTTTGGAGCTCTGGGAGGAGGAGGTAATTTTGCGAAGCGAAGCGCTGCTGGAATTCTCTCTGTCATCATGAGTGCACAAACTGGTTCAAGTGGCAGAGCCGAAGCGAAACCTGTAAGTGTCTTCTAGAGCTTATTTTTGTTTAAAATTGCACTTGTTTTATTTACTTGTTTTTGCGATGCTGTTTTTGAAAATGTGTTTTAACTTAAATCTTGGATCTGGATTTGAATTTTCTTTTTATTCTGTACAGTTATTTTCCATTATTTTATTATTTTTTTTTTTTGTTGAATTGTTTTCTTTTGCAAGTTCAGAGTCGGTACCGTGTACCCACCGCATTTGCTGAGGCACGAGGTGCACTGACTAATGGTGATTGGGAATGGCTTGATGCCATTGGGCTCAAGAAGGTGTCTCGACTAGAGCCTGTGGTCCCAGATCAGGCCTATCTGACGGCCCTGATCAGACTTTGGGATCCTCGGACCAACACGTTCCATCTTTCGACAGGGGAGATGACTATAATGTTGGAGGATGTCTATCGGTTGCTTCGGATTTCGATAGATGGACTGCCTATTAGGACATCACCGTGTGATCAGCGGACTGTTGTACTTACGAGATGCTTTGGGCATGGGGAGCAGCTGGGTGTAATGAACCCAGTGGAGACCGCTGAGGTGGACTACCAGACTGGCGAGATTTTGGTTGGTTGGTGGTAGGAGAGGGGGGTGTTAGGAGTGAGACACGCATTCTTGATGGGCCTTATTTCTAACATGCTTCTCCCTGATTTGTCAGGCGTGAGGTTTCCATGGAACCTGCTAGATTTGGTATGGCAGTTGGTAGAGTGCCCGATAGAAGCACCACTGATTTTGAGATGGGGACAAACATTGTTGGCACAGCTCTACGAGGAGTTGTATGCGGTTCGCTGTCGGCAGCGAAAGGGTGTCAGTTGCAGTTATCTACTGCAGTGCTGGGGTTGGCAGCACATAGCAATGGAGAGGCCGATCGAGTTACCGTGGATGACTCGGGCGATGATGGTTGACACGGAGATAGGCTATCCTATTTTGTGGTGGCAGTCTGCAGAATAGGGGCAGAGTCGGCAATGGGCAGGTGTTGTAGAGCACTATACTGATGCCTTTTCTTGACTCACTCCAGGGGAGGTGTTTTGGTGCCCTTATCGGGACTGTCCAGCCTGGCCAGAGGCTGGAGAGTGGCTCCATCGGGTACACAGGGAGCGGTGGTTGACTGGGAGGCACGGGACGGAACATGAGTTCTTTCCATATATCCAGGTTACACGACAGTTTGGGGTGCACTAGGGGTTGCCTGGTGAACCCGTGGTCTATCGGTGATGGGGAGATGAGAGGGATTTGGATCCACCTATCACCGTGCCATTGGGCGAGGAGTCAGATGTGGTTATTGATGTCCCGAACGTAGATGACATCGGGACTACTACTGAGTATGACTCGTGGTGGGTACTATGACGATGGAGAGGAGAGGGGCCACTGGGAGGCATGGAGGCGGTAGTGGAGGGTGCTGAGGCAGCAGGGGATGATTGGGGAGGTCCGTTGGATGATGCGGACATGTTGGGTGATGATGATGTAGAATTGGGCGCTCTGGTTCAGCCGGACATGCAGGACATGGATGAGAAGTGGGAGCCAGAGCGAGCTGCTATTCCAGAGGATCCTGTTCGTCAGGCAGACACAGAGGAGGTGGAGTCTAAGATACGTGCTAAAAATGTGCGACTGACAGAACTGCTATGGATACAAGATCTAGAGTTGGGGGATGCGAGGTGGGAGAGGGATATCCTACGGTCTGAGCTGGTAGAGCGAGATAGGGTTTTGGCACAGCACGATGATGCGGTGTCATACTATCATCGGCGAGAGGCAGAGTGGTGTCATCACCGGATAGAGTTGGAGAGGGAGGTCATCCGCCTTGGTGGGTGACTTCCTGAGCCCTCGGTCAGTGGATATTCTCGTCAGACGAGGGATAGTGCGACTGAGCAGTCAGCATCATCTCGTCGTCGACGATTAGATGAGGGAGGTGGTAGCAGGCATGATGCGGGGGCTGGCAGTAGCCGCCCTGCAGGGTCTCATAGGACCCACACCACGGGGGGTAGTTCCCGTCGCACCGATCCTACGTGATTATGGTGGTCGACGCTTTAGGTTGGGTTTTTTGGATATGATTGCGGGGTCTGAGGACCGATTTTGTAGCCTGCGGGAATTTTTTTTTTTTTTGACGATATATATATATATACCGGTTTTATTGTGGCTTCTTACATGTGATGATTTTATTTTTGTTATGCATGATGGCTAATGACTATGGATTTATGCATATTTATTTATTTAGATGAATGCTTATGTTATGATGAAATGCAAATTTTTTTTATTTCTTTATGTGATATGCAAAGTGAATGAATGGAATTCTGTGATGATTGGTTATGGCACCATAGGCTGTTTAAGATGCTTTTTATTGTTATGGTGTATGAATCTTGTATGGATATATGTGGTTTTCTGTTTTTGTATTTTTTGATGGTATTATAAGGATGATAAGCAGCGTAGATGGTTTAGGAATGTATGTTATGTTTTTTGAGATTCAGACAGTTTTAACTCACTATCCATGACTGTACTTTATCTTACAAGACTTTTGGACAAGGTATGAATCGGACTTGTTTTTGACCAAGTTATTTTACATCCCTGTGTGTGCAATTGAGTTCATTTAGTGGTATTTGTTAGGATACCGCCAGTGCCAGATGGGCTTTCAACCGAACCTGTACTGAGGATCACCTAATTAGCTCCACGAATTCTTTTGTTGTATGTACTAAGTTTAATCTACGGTGTAATCCGAGATGCCATAAGCTAGCTCATCCACATGCAAACATTGATATGTACGCAAGTTAATGTGACAGATATATCGTCATGCGGGAGGTTTACTTCTGTTACCGATAGGCTATCAACCAAATTGGTACTGAAGCTTGCCTTATGACCTATAGAATGCTAAGAGTTCCAGGGATTCAAGGTCAACTCCCTTCTTTTCTTCAATTGTATTGGGATACTTGCTCATTTGTAGTGATGAGATCACTGTTTATTTTGATTTGTTTTTCTTTCGAGCAAGGGACTGGGGATATGGAGTGACAAAAATCACTGTTGTTTTTGCCTTTTGATGTGTGCACTGTAGGTTGTCAAATTTTGATGTTTTGACATTTTGCAAATTTTTGGTTTTTTGCAACTATTGAGAACTTTAGGGATTCTTAGGGAATTGGTTAGGGAGGATGCTTGTCCTTTTGCCAACTCTCAGCATTCTAGGGTTCATTCGCACAGGGGGATGATCAAGATAACCGTTTCGCTTGTGGTGACCTAGATTACTTTGCAAGTTTCATCTTTCGTTCACACAACTTGGGAATTTTTAGTGTTTTAATTTGTGTTGGGATGTTACGTAACAAGGTGTATTTCAAGTTGAAAGCACAAGATTCCGGGCAGAGGGAGCACTAATTATGCAACATAAGACGAAATGTAACGCTTTAATCCTATGCACAAAAACGAAGAAAGGAGACAATTTGAAAATGAAAGAAAAGATGTAAAGAAATCACAGCCCTCTTTATTCAAATATCCTTATCCTCGGTTACATAGACGTCTCCTCCCTTTTCGGGGGCTAGGAGCATTAAATTCGTATTTGATTACAATATGTGACTTAGTCTTCCTCTTTCCGCGTGCCCACGATTTGAATGGGCGGGCCAAGATGATGCCGCCGCTGACGTCGATGAGTCCTTCACCTCTCGCTGCTCCTCCTGCGAACAAAGAAACAACCAAGATGTCGTAGGCACCTGCCGCAAGTGAAAGGTGTTCGTTCTTCTAAAATCATCGAAAGATGCATGCAAACATTTATCTAAAACAAGAAACAAAATGATTCTAAACAACCTCAAAACTTGCTGGAAGACAGAAAATGTTACCGAAGGCCATTGCCACCGAGACACTTGGCCAATCTGCCTTCAACCGGAATTCGTCCCCGGGTGGGACGATTTTCGATCGCAATTCGTCCCCGGGTGGGACGATTTCTGGAATTCGTCCCCGGGTGGGACGATTTCGATCGCAATTCGTCCCCGGGTGGGACGAATTCTTCTCGTGTTGAAGAAGCCGACCTCGTCGCTGCTCCAATGTCGATTCCCGAGGACTCGCAAAACGCCTCGCAAACAAGGGGGTTATGTAATTGGGGCCATTTTGGGACGACCCAGATGGTCGGATTCTCCCAATTTGGCCTCTACCCTCGGGAATTTGATCTCGCCACCTGCAAGTCAGTGAAACAACAAAGCGACACAAAACATACTAGAATCTGACCAAAAGTTACGAAATTGCAGCCATGAGTTAACCAAACATAATAACACAAAATGCAACCTGAAAAAGTAATCTAGAATGCTCTAAAACCTAAGAAAGTGCGGGGGTGCCCAAGTGGGCCTCCCACCGTTGGCACTTGATTCCGACGCCAATCCACTAGGGATGGGCCAAAAACCTTTTAGGATTGGGGGGGAAGCGAAGTGGTTGGTTCATGTGTCCATGTGTTGGATTTGGGTCCGATTCAAGCTTCCAAAAGCTACCCAACAACCTCCCTTGCAAAAGAGATTGGTGGATGTGGGAAGGTGAACCAAAAGGGATGCAAGTGGGTCTTCAACTCGGCAAGCACTTCGTTGCTTGAAAACTCCTTCAACCTCGTATATCTTGGGTGAGAAAAGTCCCACCTTTTATAGACCCAAGGGGTCTCTTTTGGGAGGGAAGCACAAATGCCATGTGTTGGTCATAGGCGCCATGTGGCGCTCTTGTCTTCCCATGAGGGAGGGGAGTCCTCCGTTGACTTGGGCTTTGATAAATGCCTTTGTGACAGTCCTCAAACGGCCTATTTGTCCACTCACACACGCGTGCAAGGCAGGAGTCATCAACTGACTGTTCTGGGCTGCCACTTGGCCCCATTTGTCTTTTTGCCCGTTAAACTTGGAAATCGTCCCACCCAGGGACGATTTCAAAAATCGTCCCTGGGTGAGACGATTTCAGAAATCGTCCCTGGGTGAGACGATTTCAATTTAGCAATCGTCCCTGGGTGAGACGATTACTAGGCAAAGTGTCTAAGTGTGCCAAATTGCATCTTGACCTCACAAAATTGCTATGAAAGTGGTTAAGACCACTGTTTGACCTCTGAGGGCTGCCCTGGGGGCCGTGTTTGTCAAAGCGATCGGTGTTTGCAGATCACATAATCGGATTGGTGCTGTTTTGGTGTCTACGGATGCCCCTTTTTGGGAAGCGCTACGGGTGACGCAGATGCTGAGCAAAAATAGATAACCAAAGCACTAATGATTAGGGTTTCTTGGTAACCTAACCAACTTTTGATGCCCCAAGTATGGAAAGGGCATGCATTCTTGAATCCTTGCTTCTGACGAGCTAAGGAATTTGATTTCAAGTATTAACCTATTTTGGTGAGGTGTGACTTGAACTTAGACATTGATCAGCCATGAACAGTGCAAAGGGCATTTTTATCCTCGAGGGGAACCTTGTGTTCATGATTCACGAAATGCCAAGTGTTTGATTGATTTGATTGTTGCTTGTTTACCGCCCCAAGCAGGAGCGTGATTGTCTTTGTCAATGATTCTTTGAATGCATGTCATTTTCCTTAATTGGGTGTGTGATTGTTGGTTGGTGACTAAGTGTGACTACCCCCTCAAGCGACGAATCGATGAGGGAATGACCTTCGTGAGAGAAGCGACGAGTCGCTTGACCCAAGATGACTTGTGCAAGGGTGCCTTTAGAGGGTTTACCGTTAAGCGTGTGCAATTTTTCCAACATTTGGACCTATTTTTGGTGGGTGTTAACCCTTTTGGTGATGCTTGAATGGGGTGAAATCATCGAAAACCTAACTTCCCGTGGAGCGGTCCGGCTATTGTAGCCTTCTTGGGGAAGTAGGAGAGCGATAATTTGAACCTCGACATCGATTTTCTTTGCCAAGAGGTTAAGTGCGAGAGCACTTGTGTCCGGCAATGCTTATTGCTTTGTTTTTATGTTGCATGTTTTGTTGTTTTTGTTGTTTTTGTGACACCATTTGGTGATTAAATTGTCGGCAATCCGTCCTCCCGTGGAGCGGTCCGGCTATGGTAGCCTTCTTAGGGAGTAGGATAGTGACAATGTAAACCCCGACATCAATTTTTCTATGCCAAGAGGTTAAGTGCAAGAGCACTTGTGTCTGGCAATGTTTATTGCTTTGTTTTGTGTTGCATTTTTTGTTGTTTTTTGTTTTTTTTTTTTTTTGTGACACCATTTGGGGATTAAATTGTCAAAAATCCGTCTTCCCGTGGAGCGGTCCGGCTATGGTAGCCTTCTTAGGGAGTAGGATAGTGACAATTTGTGACCCCAATGTCGATTTTCTATGCCAAGAGGTTAAGTGCAAGAGCACTTGTGTCTCGGCAATGTTTATTGCTTTTTGTTTTTGTGTTGCATTTATTTGTTGTTTTTGTTGTTTTGATTTTCTTTGATCTTGTGCATGATGGTTGATGAATATGGATGTATGCATGTTGATTTATTTTGATGGATGCATATGCTATGATGAATGCAAATGTTTTTGATTTATATGTGATATGCAGATATGAAATGGATGAATGGGATTTGTGATGTTTGGCTATGGCACCAAGGACTGTTTAGAACTCTGTTATTTTGTTTTTAGGCGATTGCTGTGATGTATGACTTTGTATGTATACATGTGGTTTTTCTTTTTTGTATTTTTCTGATGGTATTGTAAGGATGAAAAGTAGCGCAGTTGGTTTAGAAATGTAGCTAAGGTTTTCTTGAGACTCGACGGTTTTAACTCACTAGCCATGACTCTACTTTATCTTACAAGACTTTTGAACAAGGTATGAATCGGACTTGTTTTTGACCAAGCTTATTTTTCACATCCCCGTGTGTGCAATTGAGTTCATTTAGTGGTATTTGTTAGGATACCGCCAGCTGCGATGGGCTTTCAACCGAACTCGTACCGAGGATCACCTAATTAGCTCCACGAATTCCTTTGTTGTATGTACTAAGATTAATCTACGGTGTAATCCAGGATGCCATAAGCTAGCTCATCCACATGCAAACATTGATCTCGTACGCAAGTTAATGTGACAGATATATCGTCATGCGGGAGGTTTACATCTGTTACCGATAGGCTATCAACCAAATTGGTACCGAAGCTTGCCTTATGACCTATAGAATGCTGAGAGTTCCAGGGATTCAAGGTCAACTCCCTTCTTTTCTTCAATTGTATTGGGATACTTGCTCATTGTAGTGATGAGATCACTGTTTATTTTGATTTGTTTTTCTTTCGAGCAAGGGATTGGGGATATGGAGTGACGAAAATCACCGTTGTTTGTGCCTTTTGATGTGTGCACTGTAGTTTGTCAAATTTTGGAGTTTTGACATTTTGCAAATTTTTTGTGTTTTGCAATCATTGAGAACTTTAGGGATTCTTAGGGAATTGGGTAGGGAGGATGCTTGTCCTTTTGCCAACTCTCAGCATTCTAGGGGTCATTCGCACAGGGGGATGAGCAAGATAACCGTTTCGCTTGTGGTGACCTAGATTATTTTGCAGTGTTTCATCTTTCGTTCACACAATTTGGGAATTATTTTATGTGTTTTAATTTGTGTTGGGATGTTACGTAACAAGGTGTATTTCAAGTATGACTCTACCTTCGTAAAATCTGTTCGACTTGATACACTACATGGCTAAAGAGGAAAATGATGACCGAATCACCGAAACTCTTGGTACATTCCTAGACCACTGACTGTAGTGTGGTAAAAGTTATGCATGGTGTTTTTGTTGTTTTTGTAACATGAGACAATGCGGAACAAGATGGACTATCAGAGCTATTGCAGCCTATGGTGCCTTTGACCCGTATGACTACAAATATGCAATGTATGGATGCAATGCTTAATGCAACTATGTATTTTTGTAATTTTGATGGATTGTTTTTGGTGAAGGTGAAGATGAGGTGCGAGAATATGAATTTTTTGATGAATTTGAGTATGCCTAGAATTGAGATGCAAATCTTTGTTGTTTTTGATGATTTTTGTTGTTTTGTTTTTTTTGAATTTCTTGATTTTTTTTGACCAAGCGATTGCGATAATCGTTGGAGCTTTTTGGGTTTGACCAAGAGATTGCGATAATCCTTGGAGCTTTTTGTGGTGACCAAGAGATTGCGATAATCCTTGGAGCTTTTTGGATTGACCAAGAGATTGCGATAATCCTTGGAGCTTTTTGGGTGACCAAGAGATTGCGATAATCCTTGGAGCTTTTTGGGTGACCAAGAGATTGCGATAATCCTTGGAGCTTTTTGGGTTGACCAAGAGATTGCGATAATCCTTGGAGCTTTTTGGGTGACCAAGAGATTGCGATAATCCTTGGAGTTTTTGGGTGACCAAGAGATTGCGATAATCCTTGGAGCTTTTTGGGTTGACCAAGAGATTGCGATAATCCTTGGAGCTTTTTGGGTGACCAAGAGATTGCGATAATCCTTGGAGCTTTTTGGGTTGACCAAGAGATTGCGATAATCCTTGGAGCTTTTTGGATTGACCAAGAGATTGCGATAATCCTTGGAGCTTTTTGGAGTGACCAAGAGATTGCGATAATCCTTGGAGCTTTTTGGAGTGACCAAGAGATTGCGATAATCCTTGGAGCTTTTTGGGTGACCAAGAGATTGCGATAATCCTTGGAGCATTTTGGGTTTGAATTATGGTTCTTTAGGGGATAGAGGTACCCCAGCCTTGATGGTCTTTGCACTCCGGATCCGGCTCTAGAGGTACGGGCACGAATGGATCTTTCCTAGGTGCAAATTTTGTGAAAAGGAGGGCAGTGGTCTTCCCTCGGCACTGCTGTCATGATGGGATCTCGAGGTGGACGATGCTCATCTTGAATTTGGAGCCATGGATCCAACACTTGGTCCCACCTCGCTGGGTCTACATGCCATTCATGCCCTAACAATATGCCCATCTGTCCCATTAGATCTTCATGAGTTAGAGCACGGTGATGTCGTCGCGCATGTCTGAGATAGTCCATTTCAGTTTCATCTTCTGAATCGCTTTCATAGATCCAAAATTGTTCATCCTCTTCAGCATCTGTTGCTTGCGACATTGAGGACTCTTCCTGTTCCAATGAATTAATCTGGTCCCATTGCGGTTGTTCCACTCTTAGTGGAGGGACCTGATTCTCTTGATACTGTGTTATTTCATCCGGAACCTCTAAGGGGAACAGTTTAGAAAGATGTCCGGCAGCCGTTGATGTTCTCTTTGAGGATTAATCTCTCGAACTTTCGCCTCTCTCTAGCAAAGAAGAGGGATTACTGTTGCTGCCATGGGTGTTTGTTGACCATGGGAGGTAGTCTCCCAATGTGTATTCTGTATTCGGATTGGCATAAGGACCCAATGCCAATCCCCCCTTGTTGCCTATTTCTAGGCCTTGCATATTTTCAACCAAGATGTCTAATGGCAGGGGATGGTTGAACCCTACCCCCGACTTGTCATATGGCATCTGATATCTTGGTTGGCAAAGGATCCGCATCCCTTGCTCATATCTGCCGAGCCCGTATCCATGCCAATTGCATTGGCCGAGATATTTTAGGGCAAATTCTGGGTTTGACAGATAATTGATGTTTTCAACAAAAGGCTCTTCGTCTGTTTCCTTTTGTTGGCATGGTTCAAGACCATGATCAAAGCCCCCATACACAAAATTTGTCCGGTTCGGTGGGTAGCCTAGAGGGACGATTGTTCCAATGGGAAGGCGAGGTCTTCCCATGTCTTGTACCGACTCCAGTGTGGGGGTTGCCACAACATTTTGCACTAAGTATTCCCCCGTGCCTCGTATCGGCCATTTCAACAATGATTGTTGATGATTGGGTGGGAGGAAACGGTAGTCCTTCCTGAGTCCATTCCATGTTTGGTGGTTCAGGAATCTTGGTTTCCGTTGCGTTGGGCGCTTCCTCTGTTGTTATTGTTGAAATTGTGGGCAACCTTTCTTCTAAGGGCTTAACCTCTTCCATGATTTGTTTTCCCTTGTCCTTCTGTTGGGCCATGATAGGTGGCGTTGATGATGAAGGAGCCGATGATGAAGTCTCACCTGGCTGGGATTTTGCCTTGTTGGCCACCAGTGGTGCCTGCGGTATTGGACCTTGTTTAGATGGATTTAATTGGAAATCCAAATGCGTTGAAGGGAGGGTCGATTGAGGTATGAATTGTACCGCATTGCAATACTTGAAGGGCTCTAAGTCCATTGGGACTACATGTATTTCTCCTTCATAAGCATACTTCAAGCACGGGTGGGCGATCGAAGGGACACATTTCATATCCCCGATCCAAGGCCGCCCTAGCAAGTATATTATAAGCCATTTCACCTTCCAAAGACATGGCACAGTTGTAGGTATTGACTTTTGTCCTACCCGGATCGGCGTAACGACCGTGCCGACTGTCGAGCATATTGCATCATTAAAAGCTCGCAGTGTGTACGTGGAGGCCGTGATGTGAGAGGTCCGGCGACTTCAAATGCTTTAAGGCTGCAGTGGTTATGATGTTACTGGACGAGCCAGTATCTATCAAGCACTCTCTTGTACGAAATCCCGTTGACCCGCACGATAACGTGCAGGGGTGGATCTCGCCATGTCATTTGATATCGTTTTGACCTCATCTTCTCCGAATGTGATGACCGGCTCCGTACATTGTTTCACATGTCCCACGAAGGCGTTGAAAGAATTTGCCTCGTGGGGTTGTAATTCAATGGCTTTTAAAATGTCCATAAGAGCTTCTCTATGGGGAGCTGATTGTTGAATAAGCTCGTAGATGGACAACCTAGCCGACGTGGTCCGCAAACTCTGCGTGAGTTTGGTTCGTATCGTGACCTCAGGTCTAGGCGGAGGTAATCGCGTTGGGTGTTGTTGAGGATGCGATGTTGCCGAAACTTCCTTCGTAGCTACCTCAGGGGCAGTTGTCGGGTACCTTCTCGTTCCTTGTTACTATGCTAATCATTCCCACAAATCCCTGTGTGGGAAGATCTTGTCGCACCTCGTTAATCTGGAGTGGTTTTGTTTGTGCCTCGTGGGCTGGCAAGGGGTCCTTGAATACCCCCATTTGTTGGTTGTTTGGTGCGATGGGGTTGTCCACAACCAATGTTCTGTTGTCGATCAAATCCTGGACTAGGTCTTTGAATTTCCAAGCACCCATTCAAGTCATGTCCTCTCGCGCCTATGGATTCTATAATACAATTCCTCTCCTGTACCCCCTAGGCTTGGGAATGTTAGGGTCTATAATTTGGATTTCCGACAGAGTGACTAAATTTTCCGCTGACAAGCGGTCAAATAAGGAGTCCCTAGACTCCGCATATGGGGTGAAATTTTGCCTAGGGCGACGCGGGTAATTTTGCTCCTTGTCTTCTATTATCTCTTTCATAAGCGTGGAGGCACTCGCTCGGTAGTTAGCCTTTTGAGGCTGCGTTTCTTGCACAGGCGCGGGAACATTTATCGCAACTTGGTTGACTCGCAGCGTGTTGTGGTTGCGTTGTCCCGCTTTTAGTGGTTTTATTCCACTCTTTCTTCTTAGGCTTGGCAATTGCGCCTTCGCCTATCTTAATCTCTTCTATGACTCTGGCTTGCGCCAAAGCTTCTTCTAAGCTGTCGTATTGTCGCAGTAACAATAGACCAGAGATTGATTTTAAGCAACTTTTTGCGAACATCTGCGTGAGATCAGACATAGGAGGACGGTAGGGTAACCTAGAAAGCAAAGCTCTCCATCGATTCCCGTACGCTGCCATTGTTTCCTCTTCAAATTGCTTGAGGCTCGCTAAATCACTTAGTGATGCCTTCTTCCTTGTGTTGAAGGCAAAGCGTTCAAGAAACGCGTCTACTAATTGATCTAAATTGCTTATGCCGTGTTTGGGTAGTTGTGTGAACCAATCCGAGGCAGGGCCTATGAATGTGGTTATGAATGTTCTAAGCAACAATGCGTCATTATCTTGGATGCCGAAGCATTGGCTTAGAAATCGTGTAACGTGTTCCTGTGCGTCCTCTTCACCTTTAAAAACTGCCAATTGAGGCAACTTGAAGTGTTCGGGGTAAAGAGGTGTAGGCACTGAGGGATGCACTGGATTACTGCGGAGTAGACGTAATGTGGGTTTTTGATGCCCAACAGCTTTTGTCTCCACAGACTCCAAACGCTCCAATAGCGCTTGGTATGCATCGGAAGATTTTATTTCTTCCTCTCTTGTTCGCTCTTGTTGCAAGTTACGGTAAACTGGAGGCCTATGGAGGGGTGGCCGAATGGCATCCCTTCCCGCCTTGATGGGGAGTTTCAACATATTCCTCTTCCGGTTCATACTCCTCGTAAAATTCTTGAGGAGTCTCTCGGGCGAAACCTATGACCCCGATCAAGCTCTTGCTCGAAGGTACCCATCATTGTTTCGGGGAGTTGCCTCCCTCTCGAATCTATGAGGTCTTGGAGGCGGAGCTTGACGAGGTCGTGGAGACCCCGTCCCGCACCAACGGATTACGCCTCTCATACTGTTCAGCTCTTTGGATGCGAGGGGTTGGCCCCCTCTCATGTATTTCATAGCGTAACTCATCCGCTTCGCGTTGCATGCGCTCTCTATCCAAGCGGTGTCGATACTCTATCTCCTGATGACTTTGTTTAAGCCGCATGATTTGGGCTTGACGGGCGGTATATCTGGCGACAACTGGGTCAATTTGGTCTACCCTATTTTGCTCAGGAGGTTCGAATGTTTCTCCTATGTGTTTACCTCGAGTTTGCTGGTCTAAGGTTTCAATGGGTCGCTTCCCTCTGTCGAGGTAAGCGGTATGTGCTCGAGGTTCTGGCCTCAAGGGGTGATCATGATATCCTACGGGTGCGGAAATGCAAGGTTCCCGCATTGTTTGTTGCCCTCGAGGAATGCGATGGCTTTCCTCGTACTCCCTTTCACGGGTGTAAAGGGGGTGGGCAGAATTAGGTCGCCCTATGTAAGGAGCCCCGCGCTCCGGATTTGGTCTCTCTCGTTCCGATGATAGGTAAAGAAGGGACGCCATATCCACGTTGCCCCTCCAAATGGACGGTGTGCCTCGTCTAGCGCTTCATCGCGCGGTGGCCACTCATGCCTAACTTCAAGAGGTGATTCTCTATTTATGTCAAGGTCTACATGTAAGGCATCTTCCCGAAAGGGGCTGCTTTGAATAGGCATACCCCACCGAGGATTCTCAATTGGATTCTTTTGTAGGTTAGACCTATAAGGCGGTATGACCAAATCCTCGGGATCGAAGTGAAGGCGACTTGTGCCTCGCTTTTTGTGTACCTTTCGGAGCTTCTCGCCCTTGATTGGGCTTGATCGCGGGTGTACACCATTGCGGTGCTTCTATGCTATCTAAATAAGTTTTTATCTCGTTTATGATTTTTTTTTTGTCTACACTAAGCAGAATTAAGCACACACATTCACAAAACCGTGATTATCTCTTTTAAGGATTAATTGGTGTGCCCTAAACTGGTTTAGTGCATTTTGGTGTTTTGTTTTGTTTTTGTAGGTTTTGAAGATCGTTTAAATGCATTATGACGGCTCATATAACTCCCAAAATGGTAGCCCCTTCAATATACCAACCAGGCCGATATACCAACCTCTCTATATACCCGCCCTTACGAGAGGGAGACTATAGGTACGTGAGAGCAGAAGGTACGTGGTACGTAGGCGGTATGGAAGGGGGATTGTCCTGTTAATGGCACCTACCATAGAAAACTTATCCTCGCACGCATGGGAATCACCCCAGCGACACTCGGTCTGTCTTCGTCAGGATTTACGCCTAACAACAGTTGACAATCGGGAAATGGATGCAAAGCTAAGCCAAGGTGGTGATGAACCCACCGTTGGTCTTGCTCAAGGGCTAGGGTCTTACGACCAGCTCCTTGGTTTAAAATTGTTGCGTGGAGTGTGTGAGATTCATTTTATTTAACGAAAATGAAACAAGCATAAATGACTTTTCCTATGCAATGCAGGATAAAAATGAAAACAATCAAAGAAACAGAAACATAAACAGAAATTTTAACAGAGATTATAAAAATCCCTACCTCTTCTCTGCCTGCTCCAGTTGCTTCTGAATTTCTGCTCTAAAAATCCACAGACAGGAATTCGTCCCTCTGGGAGACGAATTGCAGAATAGAATTCGTCCCTCCCAGAGACGAATTTGAATTCGTCCCAGGGTCAGACGAATTGCAGAACAGAATTCGTCCCTGCCAGAGACGAATAGCAGTCTGCAACAAAAAAATGTACCTGTCAAGCACAAAACACAAAAATTTAATCAGTTTCTATGATTTTAAAAATAGGGAACAGGTCCCACCGTGATCGCCACTGAAAGCACGAGATTCTGGGCAAAGGGAGCACTAATTATGCAACATAAGACGAAATGTAACGCTTTAATCCTATGCACAAAAACGAAGAAAGGAGACAATTTGAAAATGAAAGAAAAGATGTAAAGAAATCACAGCCCTCTTTATTCAAATATCCCTTGATCTCTCGGTTACATAGACGTCTCCTCCCTTTTGGGGGCTAGGAGCGTTAAATTAGTATTCGATTACAATATGTGACTCAATCTTCCTCTTTCCGCGTGCCCACGATTGCAATGGGCGGGCCAAGATGATGCCGCCGCTGATGTCGATGAGTCCTTAACCTCTCTCGCTCCTCCCGCGAACAAAGAAACAACGAAGATGTCGTAGCACCTACTGCAAGTGAAAAGTGTTCGTTCTTCTAAAATTATCGAAATATGCATGCAAACATTTATCTAAAACAAGAAACAAAATGATTCTAAATAGCCCTAAAACTTGACGAAGACGGAAAATGTTACCGAAGGCCATTGCCACCGAGACAACTGGCCAATCTACCTTCAACCGGAATTCGTCCCTGGGTAGGACGATTTTTGACCGCAAATCATCCCGGGTGGGACGAATTCTGGAAATCGTCCCCGGGTGGGACGATTTCGATCGTAAATCGTCCCCGGGTGGGACGAATTCTTCCGTGTTGAAGAAGCCGACCCGTCGCTGCTCCAATGTCAATTCCTGAGACCTGTAAAATGCCTGCAAACAATAGGGTTATGTAATTGGGGCAATTTTGGGATGACCCGCATGGTCGGATTCTCCCAATTTGGCCTCTACCCTCGGGAATTTGATATCGCCACCTGCAAGTCGATGAAACAACAAAGCGACACAAAACATACTAGAATCGACCAAAAGTTACGAAATTGCAGCTATGAGTTAACCAAACATAATAACACAAAATGCAACCTGAAAAAGTAATCTAGAATGCTCTAAAACCTAAGAAAGTGGGCGGGCCCGGGGAATTGGTTGGTTCAGGTGTCCATGTGTTGGATTTGGGTCCGGTTCAAGCTTCCAAAAGCCACCCAACAACCTCCCTTGCAAAAGAGATTGGTGGATGTGGGAAGGTGAACCAAAAGGGATGCAAGTGGGTCTTCAACTCGGCAGCACTTCGTTGCTTGAAAACTCCTTCAACCTCTATATCTTGGGTGAGAAAAGTCCCACCTTTTATAGACCCAAGGGGTCTCTTTGGGAGGGAAGCACAAATGCCATGTGTTGGTCATAGGCGCCATGTGGCAGTCTTGTCTTCCCATGAGGGAGGGGAGTCCTCCGTTGACTTGGGCTTTGATAAATGCCTTTTGTGACAGTCCTCAAACGGCCTATTTGCCCACTCACACACGCGTGCGAGGCAGGAGTCATCAACTGACTGTTCTGGGCTGCCACTTGGCCTCATTTGTCTTTTTGCCCGTTAAACTTGGAAATCGTCTCACCCAGGGACGATTTCAGAAATCGTCCCTGGGTGAGACGATTTCAAGTTAGCAATCGTCCCTGGGTGAGACGATTTCAGAAATCGTCCCTGGGTGAGACGATTTCAATTTAGCAATCGTCCCTGGGTGAGACGATTACTAGGCAAAGTGTCTAAGTGTGCCAAATTGCATCTTGACCTCACAAAATTGCTATGAAAGTGGTTAAGACCACTGTTTGACCTCTGAGGGCTGCCCTGGGGGCTGTGTTTGTCAAAGCGATCAGTGTTTGCAGTCACATAATCGGATTGGTGCTGTTTTGGTGTCTACACAAGTATGACTCTACCTTCGTAAAATCTGTTCGATTTTATACATTACATGGTTAAAGAGGAAAATGATGACTGAATCACTAAAACTCTTGGTACATTTACAGACCACTGACTGTAGTGTGGTAAAAGTTATTCATGGTGTTTTTGTTGTTTTTGTAAAATGGAACTATGCGGAACAAGATGGACTAGCAGAGCAATTGCGAGCCTATGGTGCCTTTGACCTATACAACCACAAATATGCAATGTATGGATGCAATGCTTAATGCAACTACATATTTTTGTACTTTTGATGGATTGATTTTGTGAATGTGAATATGCGATACTAGAGGAACTCTCTATTGATGAATTTGACCAAGCGATTGCGATAATCGTTGAAGATTTTTAGGTTTGACCAAGTGATTGTGATAATCCTTGGAGCTTTTTGGTGTGACCAAGTGATTGCGATAATCCTTGGAGCTTTTTGGGTTTTACCCAAGTGATTGCGATAATCCTTGGAGCTTTTTGTTTTGACCAAGTGATTGCGATAATCCTTGGAGCTTTTTGGGTTTTTCCCAAGTGATTGCGATAATCCTTGGAGATTTTTGTTTTGACCAAGTGATTGCGATAATCCTTGGAGCTTTTGGATTGACCAAGTGATTGTGATAATCCTTGGAGCTTTTTGTGGTGACCAAGTGATTGCGATAATCCTTGGAGCTTTTTGTTTTGACCAAGTGATTGCGATAATCCTTGGAGCTTTTGGATTGACCAAGTGATTGTGATAATCCTTGGAGCTTTTTGTTTTGACCAAGTGATTGCGATAATCCTTGGAGCTTTTGGATTGACCAAGTGATTGTGATAATCCTTGGAGCTTTTTGTGGTGACCAAGTGATTGCGATAATCCTTGGAGCTTTTTTTTTTGACCAAGTGATTGCGATAATCCTTGGAGCTTTTGGATTGACCAAGTGATTGCGATAATCCTTGGAGATTTTTGAGGATATGGCTTTCTTAGATGTGGAATGGTCGCAAATGACTGATATTCAAGGGTTCTGTTTCCTTGATACCATCAAGAGAAGCTAGCCGGTATGTCCCAGGTACTATTATGCTATAAATGACATATGGACCTAACCAATTTGCCATGAATTTGTCCCTCATGTGGGACGACAAATTAGAGTTTTGTTGGTTTTCTTTCAGAACCAAATCACCAACCCGAAAGTCTCTTAGGTGAACTTTCATGTTGTATGCTTTCTTAATCCGCTCTTGATAGATACGTAAGTGCTCGAGAGCATTAACGCATCGTTCGTCAAGCAACGTAAGTTGGTCTAACCGGGCCTGCCATGCAGTGTTATCATCGATGAACTCCTGCATTGATATGCGGAGGGAAGGAATTTCCAACTCGAGAGGCATTACTGCCTCTGAGCCATACACGAGCGAAAACGGAGTTGCCCCAGTGGGCGTCCGGATGCTAGTGCGATAAGCCCAAAGGGCAAGTGGGATTTGTATGTGCCAATCCTTATGACTGTCTGTGACTATCTTTTTAAGGATGGCGACTAGTGTTTTATTTGATGCCTCTGCTTGCCCATTTGCTTGCGGATAATAGGGCATTGAATAGCTATGCTAAATTTTGTACTTTGTTGTCAAAGCATGCACGTCTTTGTTCTTGAATGATGGCCCATTATTCGATATTATTTTGGATGGAATACCAAAATGACATATGATGTTATGCAAGATGAACTCCACAATGCGGGGTCCTTTCGTTGAGGTTAACGGAATTGCTTCCACCCATTTGGTAAAATAATCTGTGGCCGTTATGATAAACGTGTGACAGCCTGACGATGCAGGGGAGATTTTTCTGATTAGATTGAGACCTTGCTATGAAAATGGCCAAGCAGACTGGACTGTTTGTAGGGCCTAGGAAGGTACGTGCATCAAATTGGCATGATGTTGACATTTCATGCACTTCTTGACATATTCACAACAATCTCACTCTAAAGATGGCCAATAATAGCCCATGTGAAGAATGCGCTTTGCGATGGCTATACCACTAAAGTGACCACCACATGTATCGTCGTGCGCTTGGGCGACTGCCCAAGTGGACTCTTGCTGCTCCAAACAATGAAGAAGAATTCCGTCGTAACTGCGACGATACAAAATGTCTCCTATCAAGACATGCTTAGCCGCTTTCTACTTGAATGTTCATTTTGCGGCATGCGTCAATCCAAAGGGAAGATTACCTAACTTGAGGTAGTCTCTTATGGGTAAATACCAGTCCTGTTGATCAGAAACCTCGACAGTATGAACAACCAATCCCTTTCAAAGTTCTTCCCTAAAAAATGCTGAATGGGATAGAACTTGTAAGAATAGCATTGTGTTGCTATTAATGGGAGTGGGGGAGAACAAGGACCCCCAGTTGGCACGTTTCAGATGATCTCGGATTCGAAAGAACTTATCCGAGGATGGTTCAATCTGGATCATGTGGATTCCTGGTGTCAAGTCTGAGCTTGCATGCTCTATCACGGATTGCGATAAGGTTTTGACTTGAATAGTTGTCATATCACCTGAAAGGTCTTGCGGGATTAGTGACCCCAAAGAGGCCATTATGTTCACAAAACGATTCGATGATCGATGGAGTGCCTCAATGTCATACCACTCAAGTTTTGCCAGGAATTTGTCCACGAGGGCTTTATATGCCTTCAGAACTGGGCATTTGCATTGATATACCCATTTGACTTGATTGACTATTAACAACGAATCACCAAAGATATTCAATCGTTTGATGTTAATGGCGATTGCTATTTGAAGACCTAGGAGCAAGGCTTCATATTATGCATTATTTTTGGTGCACTAGAAGTTTAATTTAAATGACAGGGGCATTGGAGCGCCCTGTGGTGTGAAGAATACAATTCCTGCGCCACCACCTTGCTCGCATTTAGAACCATCGAAGAATAGGGTTATGTCGGCCTGTGACTCAGGCTCATCAAAATCTGGCAATTCTGAGACATGGAAGACCCCATCATCGGGTAGTTCTATGACCAGAGGCTGATCGTCTTCAAGAGGAGCCTCTGCTAGTTGATCGGCTATGACTTGTCCTTTGATAGATTTTTGCCCAATGAACTCAATGTCAAATTCCGTCAACAACATGATCCATTTCATCGTGTGACTACTATGATAAGTATGACTCATCATGTATCGCAATGGATTCTCCTTAGACACAACATACGTAGTGTTGCTCAACATGTAGTGGCATAGCTTTTTGGTAGCAAACACCACTGCCAAGCAGATTTTATCAACGTATGCATAGTTAAGTTCGTAACTAACCAGGGTGCGGCTAAGATAGTAAGTAGCCTGTTCTTTGTGAAGTTCATTCTTTTGGGCTAGCATGGTGCCCAGTGCCACCTCAGTAGCTGAGATGTATAAGTAGAATGACACTTCTGGTCTAGGTGGTGCCAATACTGGCGGCGAAGCCAAGTATTGTTTGATTTCATCAAAGGCTGACTGGCACTCGTCATCCTAATGAAATGTGACCCCCTTGTGCAATAATTTTTTCATGGGTCGGCATTTGTCAGATAATTGCGCTATGAAGTGTTTAATCGACGCGACCTTTCCTTGCAGACTTCTGAGTTGCTTGATAGTAGTTGGGGGAGCCATTTCAAGGATTGCCTTGACTTTCTTTGGGTCCACTTCAATGCCTCATTTTGAGACTATAAAACCCAAGAGTTTTCTAGATGTGACGCCAAATACGCACTTCTTGGGATTCGACTGACCTTATGCTCTATGAGGTGATCGAGGATCTTGCTTAAGTCACCGAGATGATCTGAGCGCAAAAGAGATTTGGCTAACAAATCATCCATGTAATCTTCCAAAGTTTTGTGCATGTAATCGTGGAAGATGTATGTCATGGCATGTTGGTAGGTAGCACCAGCATTTTTAAGGCCAAAAGGCATGACCTTATAACAAAATGTCCCCCAAGGCGTTGTGAACACCGTTTTAAGTTGGTCTTCAGGATTGATATGAATTTGGTTGTATCTTGAGAAGCCATCCATTAGGGAGAGCATTTCATGACCTGCTGTAGCGTCTACTAGCGCATCGATTCTTGGCAAGGGGAAATCATCCTTAGGACTCGCTTTGTTTAGGTCTCAAAAATCGGTGCATATGCGAATCCTCCCATCGGGCTTCTTGACGAGAACCATGTTGGACAGCCATGGCGGATAATCCACGCAGATGACAAACTATGCATCCAATAACTTTTGTAATTTGTCTTTGACCATCAAGGCCACTGTTGGGTGCATCTTGCATAGTTTTTGCTTTACAGGCTTTATTGTCGGATCAAGCGTTAAATTGTGCATGAATAGCTGCGGGTCTAGTCCCAGCATGTCTCTGTATGACCATGCAAAAACTTCCTTATTCGATTTGAGAAGGGCGATGTATTCGGCTTGCTCTTTGGGGGAAAGACTTACCCCCAGCTTGATAATATGTGGATTCGTTGGGTCTAAGCCTATGTCTACATCAGTCATTTATTCGACTAACATGTGGGACCCTTCCTCCAACTGATGTGGAGTCGGGATCAAATGGACATCATTGGCTGAGTTTAAATCTGCGTTTGGAACCTCGGGTCCCTCTTCAGCCTAAAAAATTTCTTGAGTTGTCCTTGGGGTCAAATGAGGCATTTCACCGAAAGGCCAGTACTCTGATGGTGATAAAGGTGAATTGATGCGATCCCAGTCGATGGCATCTATGTCTAGATGCAATGACCGTGTTGGATCGACCAGATTGTGGATGGGTGCGGTCAAATCAATGGATATCATGTGGATGGAATGAATTTGGTCTCCAAAACCGCGAGTGTGATAGCTCGATTCTTTTAGATGCTCCCTATACTATGGATCTGGCTCTACGGGAACAGGCACGAATGGATCTTCCCTAGGTGCAAATTCTCAGCACTGGTTTCATGATGGGATCTCGAGGTGGATGATGCTCATATTGAATTTGGAGCCATGGATCCAATACTTGGTCCCACCTTGCAGGGTCTACCCACCATTCATGCCCTAACCGTATGCCCATCTGTCCCATTACATCTTCATGGGTTAAAGCATGATGATGTCGTCGCGCATGTCTGAGATAGTCCATTTCAGTCTCATCTTCTGAATCACTTTTGAAGACCCAAAAATGTTCATCCTCTTCAGCAACTGTTGCTTGCGGCGTTGAGGATCCTCCTTGTTCCAGCAAGTTAATCTGGTCCCATTGTGGTTGTTCCACTCTTTGTGGAGGGACCTGATTATATTGATGCTGTGTTGTTTCATTTGGAATATCTAAGGGGAACAACTTCAGAAAGATGTCCAACAGCCGTTGGTTTTCTCTTTGAGGACCACTGTCCGAACTTTCGCCTCTCTCTAGCAAAGGAGAGGGATTACTGCTGTTTCCAGGGGTGTTTGTTAACCATGGGAGGTAGTCTCCCAATGTGTATTCTGTATTCGGATTGGCATAAGGGTCTAATTCCAATCCCACCTTGTTGCCTATTTCTAGGCCTTGCATATTTTCAACCAAGATGTCTAATGGCAGGGGATGGTTGAACCCTACCCCTAACTTGTCATATGGCATCTGATATCTTGGTTGGAAAAGGATCCGCATCCCTTGCTCATATTTGCCTAGCCCGTATCCATGCCAATTGCATTGGCCAAGATATTTTAGGGAAAAATCTGGGTTTGATAGATAGTTGATGTTTTCAACAAAAGGCTCTTCGTCTGCTTCCTTTTTTTGGCATGGTTCAAGACCATGATCAAGGCCCCCATACACGAAATTTTTCTGGTTTGGAGGGTAGCCTAGAGGAACAATTGTCCCTATGGGAAGGCGAGGTCTTCCCATGTCTTGTACTGACTCCAATGCTGGAGTCGCCACAACATTTTGTACCAAATATTCCCCCAAGCCCGTACTGGCCATTTCAACAGTGATTGTTGATGATTGGGTGGGAGGAAATGGTAGTCCTTCTTGACTCCATTCCATGTTTGGTGTTTCAGGAGTCTTAGTTTCTGTTGTGCTGGGTGTTTTCTCCGTTGATACCGTTGAGATTGTGGGCAACCTTTCTTCCAAGGGTTTAACCTCTTCCATGATATGTTTTCCCTTGTCCTTCTGTTGGGCCATGATAGGTGGCGTTGATGATGAAGGAGCAGGTGATGAGGTCTCACCTGGCTGGGATTTTGCCTTGTTGGCCACCAGTGGTGCCTGCGGTATCGAACCCTGTTTAGATGGATTTAATTGAAAATAAAAATGCGTTGAAGGGAGGGTCGATTGAGGCATGAATTATACCGCATTGCAATACTTGAAGGGCTCTAAGTCCATTGGGACTACATGTATTTCTCCCTCATAAGCATACTTTAAGCATTGGTGGGCGATCGAAGGGACACACTTCATGTCCCTGATCCAAGGCCACCCTAGCAGTATATTATAAGCCATTTCGCCTTCCAGCACATGGCATAGTGTAGGTATTGTCTTTTGTCCTACCTGGATAGGCAGAACAACTGTGCCGATTATTGAGCATATTGCATCGTTGAAAGCTCACAGTGTGTACGTGGAGGCTATGATGTGAGAGGCTGGCAGCTTCAAATGTTTTAAGGATATAGTGGTAATGATGTTACTGGACGAGCCAGTATCTATCAGCACTCTCTTGTACGAAATCCCGTTGACCTGCGCGATAACGTGCAGGGGTGGATCTGCCATGTCATTTGATATTTTTTTGACCTCATCTTCTCTGAATGTGATGACCGGCTCCGTACATCGTTTCACATGTCCTACGAAGTTGTTGAAAGAATTTGCTTCGTGGGGCTGTAATTCAATGGCTTTTAAAATTTCCATAAGAGCTTCCCTATGGGGTGCTGACTATTGAATAAGCTCGTAAATGGACAGCCTAGCCGATGTGGTCCACAAACTCTGCATGAGTTTGGTCCGTATCATGACCTCGGGTCTAGGCGGGGGCAACTGCGTTGGGCGTTGTTGAGGCTGCAATGCTGTTAAAACTTCCCTCGTAGCTACCTCGGGGGCAACTACTGGGTACCTTCTGTTCCTTGTTACTATGCTAATAATTCCCACAAATACCTGTGTGGGAAGATCCTATCGCACCATGTTAATCTGGAGTGGTTTTTTTTGTGCCTCGTGGGCAGGCAAGGGGTCCTTGAATACCCCCATTTGTTGGTTGTTTAGCGTGATGGGGTTGTCCATGACCAATGTTCTATTGTCGATCAAATCCTAGACTAGTTCTTTGAATTTCCAGCACCCATTCAAGTCATGTCCTCTGTGCCTATGGAATCTACAATACAATTCTTCTCTGTACCCCCTAGGCTTGAGAATGTTAGGGTCTATAGTTTGAATTTCTGGCAGAGTGACTAAATTTTCCGCTGATAAGCGGTCAAATAAGGAGTCCCTAGACTCCGCATATGGGGTGAAATTTTGCCTAGGGTGACGCACGTAATTTTGCTCCTGTCTTCTATTATCTCTTTCATAAGCAGGAGGCACTGCCTGGTAGTTAGCCTTTTGAGGCTGCGTTTCTTGCACAGGCATGGGAACGTTTATCGCAACTTGGTTGACTGCAACGTGTTGTGGTTGTGTTGTCCTAGTTTTAGTGGTTTTATTCCACTCTTTCTTCTTAGGCTTGGCAATTGCGCCTTCACCTATCTTAATCTCTTCTATGACTCTGGCTTGCGCCAAAGCTTCTTCTAAGCTGTCGTATTGTCGCAGTAACAATAGACTAGAGATTGATTTTAAGCAACTTTTTGTGAACATCTGCGTGAGATCAGACATAGGAGGACGGTAGGGTAACTTAGAAAGCAAAGCTCTCCATTGATTCCCATATGCTACCATTGTTTCCTCCTCAAATTGTTTGAGACTCGCCAGATCACTCAGTGATGCCTTCTTCCTTGTGTTGAAGGCAAAGTGTTCAAGAAACGTATCTACTAATTGATATAAGTTGCTTATGCTGTGTTTGGGTAGTTGTGTGAACCAATCTGAGGCAGGGCCTGCGAATGTGGTTATGAATTTTCTAAGCAACAATGCGTCATTATCTTGGATGTCGAAGCATTGGCTTAAAAATCTTGTAACGTGTTCTTGTGCGTCCTCTTCACCTTTAAAAACTGCCAATTGAGGCAAGTTGAAGTGCTCAGGGTAAAGAGGTGTAGGCACTGAGGGATGCACCGGATTACTACGGAGTTGACATAATGTGGGTTTTTGATGCCCAGCAACTTTTGTTTCCACAGACTCCAAACGCTCCAATAGCGCTTGGTATGCATCGAAAGATTTTATTTCTTCCTCTCTTGTTCTCTCTCATTGTAAGTTATGATAAACTGGAGGCCTATGGAGGGGTGGCCGAATGGCATCCCTCCTACCTTGATGGGTACTTTCAACATATTCCTCTTCTGGTTCATACTCCTCGTAAAATTCTTGAGGAGTCTCTGGGCAAAACCTATGACCCTGATCAAGCCCTCGCTGAAGGTACCCATCATTGTTTTGGGGAGTTGCCTCCCTCTCGAATCCATGAGGTCTTGGAGGCAAAGCTTGATGAGGTCGTGGAGACCTGTCCTGCACCAATGGATTATGCCTCACATATTGTTCGGCTCTTTGAATGCGAGGGGTTGGCTCCCTCTCAGGTAGTTTATAGTGTAGCTCATCCGCTTCACGTTGCATGCGCTCTCTATCCAAGCGGTGTTGATACTCTATCTCCTGATGACTTTGTTTAAGCCGCATGATTTGGGATTGACGGGTGGCATTTTGGGCGACTATCGGGTCAATTTGGTCTACCCTATTTTGCTCAGGAGGTTTGAATGTTCCTCCTATGTGTTTGCCTTGATTTTGATGATCTACAACTTCAAGGGGTCGCTTCCCTCTATCGAGGTAGGCGGCCTGTACTCGAGGTTCTGGCCTCAAGGGGTGATCATGATGTCTAGCTGGTGTGGAAGCGCAAGGTTCCCATGTTGTATGTTGTTGTCTTTGAGGAATGCAATGATCTTCCTCGCGATCCCTCTCATAGGTGTGAAGGGGGCAGGCGGAGTTAGGTCATTTTGTGTAAAGAACCCTACGCTCTAGATTTTGTCTCTCTGTTCTGATGTGAGGTAAAGAAGGGATACCATATCCACGTTGTCCCTCCAAATGGATGGTTTGTCTGTCTAGTGCTTCGTCGCATCGTGGCCACTCATGTCTAACTTCAGAGGGCGATTCTATGTTTACCTCAAGGTCTACATGTAAGGCGTCCTCTCGAAAGGGGCTGCTTTGAATAGGCATACCCCACCGAGGATTTTGAATTGGATTCTTTTGTAGGTTAGACCGATAAGGCGGTATGACCAAATCCTCGAGACTGAAGCGAAGGCAATTCGTGCCTACTTCTTGTGTACCTTTCGGAGCTTCTACCCTTGATTGGGCTTGGCTGCGGGTGTACACCATTGTGGTGCTTCTATGCTATCTAAACAGATTTTTATCTTGTTTATGATGATTTTTTTTTTTTTGTCTACACTAAGCAGAAATAAACACACACATGCGCAAACCGTGATTATCTCTTTTAAGGATTATCGGTGTGCCCTAAATTTGTTTAGTGCATTTTGATGTTTTATTTTGTTTTTGTAGGTTTTGAAGAACGTTTAAATGCATAATGAAGGCTCATATAACTCCCAAAACGGTAGCCCCTTCAATATACCAACCAGGCCGATATACCAACCTCTCTATATACCCGCCCTTATGAGAGGGAGACTATAGGTACGTGAGAGCAGAAGGTACATGGTATGTAGGTGGTACGGAAGGGGGATTGTCCTATTAATGGCACCTACCATAGAAAACTTATCCTCGCATGCATGGGAATCACCCCAGCGACACTCGATCAGCTTTCATCAAGATTTACGCCTAACAACAGTTGAAAATCGGGAAATGGATGCAAAGCTAAGACAAGGTGGTGATGAACCCACCGTTGGTCTTGCTCAAGGGCTGGGGTCTTACGACTAGCTCCTTGGTTTAAAATTATTGCGTGAAGTGTGTGGGATTCATTTTATTTAACAAAAATGAAACAAGCATAAATGACTTTTCCTAATGCAATGCAGGATTAAATGAAAACAATTAAAGAAACAAAAACATAAACAAAAAATTTAACAGAGATCATGAAAATCCCTACCTCTTCTCTGCCTGCTCCAATTGCTTCTGAATTTCTGCTCTGAAAAGTTGCAGACAGAAATTCGTCCCTTGGTGAGACGAATTACAGAACATAATTTATCCCTCCCAGAGATGAATTTGAATTCATCCCAGGGTCAGACGAATTGCAGAATAGAATTCGTCCCTGCTAGAGACGAATAGCAGTATGCAAAAAAAAATGTACCTGTCAAGCATAAAACACAAAAATTTAATTAGTTTCTGTGATTTTAAACACCAGGGAACAGGGTCCCACCGTGATCGCCACTGAAAGCACGAGATTTTGGGCAAAGGAAACACTAATTGTGATGCAACCAAAATCAAATGCGCTTAAGTCCTAGAAATGTAAATTGCATGAAACGAAAGAAACGCATTGGAAGAGACACAAGCAAATGGAGAAAACATAGCCCTTTCATTAAAATTTCTTGATCTCTGTTACAATGACACCTCCTCCATTTTCAGGGGCTAGGAGCGCTAAAAGAATTTGATTACAATCACTTAATGTTCCTCTTTCTGCGTGCCCATGATTGAAATGGACGGGCCAAGATGATGCCGCCGCTGTTGTCGATGAGTTATTCACCTCTGCTACTTCTCCTGCGAACAAAGAAACAACCAATATGTCAGTAGCACCTATCACAAATGGAAAGTGTTCGTTCTCTAAAATTAACGAAATATGCATGTAAACATTTGCCTGAAACGGTAAATACAGTGAGTCCAAATGGCTTGAAATCTTGACAAAAGACAGAAAAAGTTACCAAAAGGCCATTGCCACTGAGACAGCTGGCCAATCTGCCTTCAACTGGAATTCGTCCCTGGGCAGGACGAATTCTGACTGCAATTCGACCCTGGGTGGGACGAATTCTTTTGTGTTGAAGAAGCCGACCTACTGCTGCTCCAATGTCGATTCCCGAGACCTGCAAAATGCCTGCAAACAAATGGGTTATGTAATTGGGGCCATTTTGGGACGACCCAGATGGTCGGATTCTCCCAATTTGGCCTCTACCCTCGGGAATTTGATCTCGCCACTTGCAAGTTAGTGAAACAACAAAGCGACACAAAACATACTAGAATCTGATCAAAAGTTATGAACTTGCAGCTATGAGTTTAACCAAACATGACAACACAAAATGCAACCTGAAAAAGTAATCTAGAATGCTCTAAAACTTAGAAAGTGCGGGGGTGCCCAAGTGGGCCTCCCACCGTTGGCACTTGATTCCGGTGCCAATCCACTAGGGATGGGCCCAAAACCTCTTAGGATTGGGGGTCGGCAAATTGGTTGGTTCAGGTGTCCATGTGTTGGATTTGGGTCAGGTTCAAGCTTCCAAAAGCCACCCAACAACCTCCCTTGCAAGAGAGATTGGTGGATGCGAGAAGGTGAACCAAAAGGGATGCAAGTGGGTCTTCAACTTGGTAGCACTTCATTGCTTGAAATATCCTTCAACCTGTCCTCTTTTGGGTGAGAAAAGTCCCACCTTTTATCGACCCATGGGGTCTATTTTGAGAGGGAAGCACAAATGCCATGTGTTGGTCATAGGTTCCATGTGGCAGTCATGTCTTCCCATGAGGGAGGGGAGTCCTCCATTGACTTGGACTCTCATAACTGCCCTTGTGACAGTCTTCTAACGGCCTATCTATCCACCCACACACGTGTGTGAGGCAGGAGTCATCAACTGACTGTCCTAGGCTGCCACTTGGCACCATTCTTCTTTTTTCCCGTTAAACTTGGAATTCATCCCTAGGTGAGACGAATTCCAGTTAGTATTCGTCCCTGGGTGAGACGAATAGTGAGGAAAGTGTCTAAATGTGCCAAATTGCTTCATGACCTTACAAAATTGCTATGAAAGTGGTTAGGACCACTGTTTGACCTCTGAGGGCTGCCCTGGGGGCTGTGTTTGTCAAAGCGATCAGTGTTTGCAGTCACATAATCGGATTGGTGCTATTTTGGTGTCTACAGTTTCCATATTATATAACTAGTTCAAGTGGGAGCTTTTAATTTTTAAATCTCTATCACTTGGTTCTTCAGTAGTCGGTCTGTCAGCTCATGGATTCCCAAGAAGATTCTTATTTCTTTATTCGGTTCGTGGGTTCCTATGTGATTTCTTATTTCTCAATCAAGTTCAAGTGAGAGTTTTTTAAATTGCAAATATTTACCGCTTGGTTTCTGAGCAGTTGGTTTCATCGGCTCATGGGTTGTTGAGTGGCTTAATTTTTCTCTATTTGGCTTGTGGGTTCCTGAGTGGTTTCATTATTCTCTATCTGGATCATGCAGGTGATTTTTAAATTTTAAATATTTACCACTTGGTTCTGTGGCTATTGGTTTCACTAGATCATGGATCCTTTTGATCCTCTGCTTGCTAGTTGTTTTGCTCCTTTTGAAGTTGATGTATTCTATGGGTTGTATGTATGGTGTAGTGCCCCTTTATATGCGATTGTAATCCTTTGTATTGTTCCTGTTTTTTAGCGGGTTGTTGCTTCTCTAGGATTGTGCTCCTTTGAGAGTTGTTGTAACATGTTTTAGGAGTTTTCACTTTAGATTCCTTTGGATTATTTCACTTTAGATTCCTCTTATGAAATTATTAGGAGTTTTCATGTTATATTTTTAAACCATTTGCATCGTAATGCTCATATGAATATCTCGTTGTTTCTTTTTTATTCTTTAAACAAGTCTTCTCTTAATGTGTAAATTAATCGAGGTCAGACCCCCATTCATCAAGGCCTAGCTCTTCTCGTGTTTGAATAGGATGCTATGGAACATGACTTGGTGGCTAATGAAATCCTCAATAATTTTGATGTTTTCCCTAATCTTGTTCTGGATGCATCTAAGGTGGTTTCGAAAGATGTCTCTGAGGGTATTGAAGAAATTTACTCTTTTACCTTTGGATCAGGGTCTGATAAGGTATCAAGGAATATTTAGGTTCTTACAAAAGGGGTGCATGGCAAGGCCTCTATTGATCATTATCGGGCTCCTGTTCCGTGCTCCTCTATTAGGTTTGATCTATATTCCAAAGTGGTGGTTGAGGAGCCAATGATGTTGACGTAACGCCCATATGTGTTGTGGTGAGTAGTGGCACACATAAGTCAAGGCATTTACATAACAAATTTTATGAGGAAGATGGATCTTCCCATATCTCTCCCTCTCCTAACTTTGATGTTCTCTCATGTGATTGCCATAGGGAGTAGCTGGTTGATGAAGTTTATATCTTGATGGTTTTAGAGGAGAATGATTATATCTTGGTGGTTTCAAAGGAGAAAAAGCGAGTCCTTCATAATCTGAAACTCATTTATATTAACCATAGAAAAATATAGAGCTCGCTAAAGTTGATGCTAGATTTATTTGAAGATATTGCTCGTCTGGATGTTTTAGTTGCCCAAGATATGAACATGATGGGATAGAACTATCTCAGTTCTCCTCTCCTTTTGCTTTCTTGGGTTAGTTTGGTGCAATTATTTTTTTTTCTACCCCTAGGTGTTTGCGGGGATTTTGTTGTATTGTTTATCATCTATTTGACGTCGTGATTGTAAATGTTGTGGGATTCCTTTATAACCCTCTCCATTTTAATAGTACCAAAAAATATATAGCATAAAAAAAACAGCTAGTGATTATTACTTTTATATATGAATTAATTATAATTTAAGCTATATATATTATAGCTAAGAGAAAAAGAAAATGGTTTATTGATTATTATTTTTAAATAAATAATTAATTGATAATAAACTTATAAATTATTGAAAAATATGATTATTATTATTAACTTAAATAAAATAAAATAATATTATTAATTAAATATAATATACTCTTTAAATTTTTATAAATTTCTTTACATAAATTAAATTTAAATTATATTAAAAATTTAAAAATTTACATTTAAATAATGTAGACGTATAATCACAAATTAAGAAACAATGACTTTTTGTAGATAAAAATATTAGATAAGTTTAATATATTTTTTAGATTTGGTTAGTGTGATAAACCCTTACCACCAACACATAGGTTGAGCAGTCTCCTTTTAATGATGACCCCTCATAAAATGGAGAGCTATGCATATCAATGATAACTATAAAGAGTTGTAAAAATAAAATATTTTTAATATACAGATTTTGTACTTTTTTTTTTATTCTACACTTCATATTTACTAGAAATGAGGTTTTAATTCCTTTAAAATATATTTTAGAACATTTTACAAAATTTTAAAGATTATTTAGCTAACTTTTATAGATCAACCATAATTTATTATTGGATTAAAACAATGTCAATAATATTTTGACCATATTAAAACAGCCTTGAACAGACACTAGTGTCTAACTAGCATATTCCTTTAATAAAAGTATTTGAATCTGATAATTAAAACCCAAAAGCTTTTTTTAATTGAAGTTAGTATGAAAACCTAAAAACTAACCAGTAAAATTTCATTCCAAAATTTTTATTTTTTAAATATCTTAATGAAAACATAAAAGTTTTTTTTTATTATTAAAATTAGTATAAGCTCACACAATATCACACAAAGAAAGCCCACAACCTTAATCATATAATTTTAAATTAGTGAAGAAAATGTCAATCGCAGATTTATACCGATTCTTGTCTGAGTAAATTAGTAAATGAAATAACTCCGGGTAATTGGATTGATAAAGCAACAACCCAAACTAATGGAGTGCTGTAACTAACAGAATGACGTTAATTAGACATTGGTTATGGCGGAAATAATTGACTGTAACTAACAGAATGACATTAATTAGACATTGGTTATGGCGGAATTACATGTGTGCACGCCTATAAATTGATAGGCATCGACGGCCTCTTGGCACATTGCTTTGCATCCCACTACCAAAAATAATAAAAAAAATACAAGGAGCAACATGAAATCGCAAAACGTTAGCTGTTTTCTCTTTTTCCTGGTTCAACTTGTTAGTTTTTAAAATTGTTTTAACCGGGGATGTTTGAAGTTGCAGGGCAGTGTAGACTGTCAGACATAAGTACGACATGGAAGAAAGGTGCAAGCATATCAACATCCACAATACAAGGGCGAAAAAATGAACCATATGAATTTACGGTCAGGAACCTTTGCTTAAAGTGTAGTGCGGAGCATCTTCTTATTTTGTTCCTGTCTGGCGCGAATGAGAATTTGAATATAAAACCAATTGCGGCAGGTCAAGCGGTGCATTTCGTACATCGCTCCTTAAAACAACCTGGTCAGGTCATACCTGTCGCTATAGACTTTAGTAACTGCAAATGATCCAGAGTGCAGGACCTCGAAGCCCCCATATATATATATATATATATATATATATATATATATATATATATATATTATTTTCTTACACATGGTACATTTTGAATTTGGAAAGCTACTTATAACTCTTCCTTCCATAAACGAGAATATATAATATTTCATTCTATTTATAATATATTTTTTTAAATTTTAGTTTAATTAAATTATATTTAATATGTTTTTTATTATAAATAAATAAATAAAAATATTTATATTTATTTATGAAACATATTTTTCAACATGATTGAAATGTTATCCTTCCATATTCAACATACTAACTCCACCTTATTTTTTTTATGAAAGTCATGAAAATGAAAACCCTAATGGGAAGTCACCATGCCCTAACTGCCCAAGTTGAAGATAAGTTGAAAAATAAATATATGGGAAGTTTGATGTATGTAGGAGATGTTACTTGAGAATTCACCATGTAGGATGTGATTATTGAGAATGATGTAATGGTTCTAAAACTTAGAGGGCTAATCTATATGTTCCATAGATCTTGGTAAGTTTTTTTGGAGATTCATTATTGGAAGTATTGAATTCAAATTATTCTGACTTTTCTTCCTAAAGATTTTTTTCCTCGTTATCTTTTCTAATTCAAAAATTAGGGACAACATATTAAGTAGTGGCTATGGCTTAAAGAAAGATGCCTTTTGTTTAAAACCGTGGAGGAAAAATTGTTTTAGTGAGACAAAAATATTAAAAAACTTTTGGTTTGAATTAGGTTTTTTGGATTTCCATATCAGCTTCTCAATAAAGATGTTTTGAAAAATATTGGAAATACCATAGGAGAATTCATCAAGGAATGACTAACTTTTAAGGAGCAAAAGCGTTCTATATATACCATAATTTGTGTTGCTATGGATATTTTAAAATCCTTTGCAGAATCCATTAAAATTAAATTTAAATCAAGAGAATGGGATTAAAAAGTGGATTATGAAAATATTGTATTTAGTTGCTACAATTTTTATGAGTGGCCAATGGTGAACCAAGGGAGGTGGGCAATAATCATCTAAAAAATAAATATCGATGCTTAAAATATTTAAATAGTCTATTATTGAATATGGTATCAATATTTTGTGGTTTTGCAAAATAATATAATATTTTTATTATTTCCAATGTGAGTGTCCATCACTTATATGAAGAATTATACTATGATGTAAAAAATTTCATAGTATTTATAATTTTTTTAAAATATTTTATTTAATTTTGATAAACAGAAAAATATAGGAATATCAAGGAAATATGTATAAAACGAAAAAAAAAAAATTATTAAAAAATATATTATATTTTTATATAAGTTTGTAGAATAATTTCAACCATATATATATATATTCTTTTGTTGGAGAGGGAAATAGATACATTTTAAATCTATAAGGCTACCCATATAACTCTTGCCTCATCTCGGTAATATTTTATTCCAAGTTGAGGGGCAATATTTATATATAATATTTTCTTGTACTTGTAAATTTTTTTTCAATAAGGCTTACTTTTTTTTAATATTATTTGAAAGGTGAAGGTTTTGAGAGGGTACCACAATCTGAAACAACCACTCTCGAATGAGGCTAAAAAGAAACCAAAGATCCCAATATGAAAAACCAACTAGCAAGGACCACCGATCAGGATGAACATAAACCAACCAACTTAAAATACATGATACAGTTAAAAAACTAGGTCATCAACTCAAAGTCATGAGAACAAAAACCACAAAAAGAAAAACACCCAAATATCCTTAGGGTATCACCTGGTATTTATTACAAATATTCTTCCCAGAGGAAGCATACTCGAGCAAGTGGTCTAATAGTGGATTCACATCCTCAAATATTTCCACTCCTACTTTGAGAGTGTCTAGGATAGACATCTACTTGTCTTCAATTACTTGTATTCAATCAGAGGTTTCATTTTTAAAGTTTAAATTTAGGATGTTCTCGAGACCCTGTGGTAGGTTCCTAGGCACTCAACTCAGCTTAAAAATAAGAAACAAGCCGCCAAGTAAGACAAAAGAAAACTATTGGGCTTATTGCCACTTGAGCCATGAGGGAATATAGAATCCTCTTGAACAACATGGGAAAAACCAACATAGAAGGTGCCAACACAAACAACCATAAAGGACACCCGATAAAACCACCAAGGTCCAAAAGACTTACTTTTATTATATTATTATCTTTGTTGGTAGTTTAAGTAAAGTAAAATGGTAAAGTAATAGTATTTTTGGTACTTTTCATAGTAGTATAAAAGTGTAAAGTGGTAGGTAAAAATAGAGATGATATAAAGTGCACATGGAAAACAATAGATAGCGATAAAGAGCATAGAGATAAAAATGTGTAGTAGCAGACCTGAAAACCACTTCAAACATCGACTATGATTTGAGGAAAAAATCGAGTTGGAAATTCTTCCTTTGTATTCAAACTCAAGAATTTTTCCACTTGCGATAGAGTAGGAGGGGGTTTGAACCTACGAGTGAAGTTGGATCCATGGTGTTAAAATTGGAGAGTTTTATCATTGTGAGGTGGCCTAAAAAGTAAAATTGTGATTCAATTAGCCAAAAGCAAATAAGAATTCATAAATAGCAAACCCTATGAGCTACAAAGTATTGTGGGTGGATTTTTTTCCGCTTAGAGTAGACAATGATTCACTTTTTGTTACAATATCGAGATATTTATATATGGTAGAAGAGTTGCATGTTCATATAGAGTGTATTAATGCTTCAAATGTATACCACAAATAAGACATTTTATTTCCAAAAAAATATTGAAGGAAAAGGAACATTAAAAGAAAAAAGACATAGAAGGGAGTGTGAGTTAGGAGAGAGTAAATACTAAGAGGAAATCCAACCTAGGAGCTAGCCTAATAGCTAGTGTGGAAGGAAAATCATATTTGGAAAGCCTAATGGGATGTCAAGATACCCTAGATAGAAGTATGGACGCTAAAGTTGAAGAATAAATATATGACAAGTTTGATGTAAGTAGGAGATATTAAACTAGAATTGACTATGAAGGATGTGATAATGGTTCTCAAAAGTAGAGGGTTAATATACAAGTTCTGTAGATATTGGATAAATTTTTGGATATTTAGTTTTGGATCAAGTGGAACTACGAATTGAATTCAAATTATTATGACTTTTCTTCCTAAAAATTTTTCTCATTAAGTTTTCTAGTTAAAAAATTAGGGATAAAATATTAAGTACCGACCCATGGCTTAAAGAGAGATACCCTTCATTTATTACCATGGAATGAAATTTATTATAGTGAGACAAAAACTATTAAGATGATTTTAGTTTGAGTTAGTCATCTTGGACTTTCATATCAACTTATCAATAAAGATGTCTTGAAAATATTGGAAATACCATAAGAGAATTTATAATGGAAGGACTGACTATTAAGGACCAAAAGCATGCTATATACATGAATTTGTGTTGTTATGGATATTTTAAAAGCCTTGCCACAATTTATTAAGATTAAATATAATTCAGAAGAATAGGATCAAGAAGTGGATAATGAAAGTATTGTTAAGAAGAACCCACACTTGAAATATTCTATGGGGAACTTAAATCTTTCTTTCATGAATTTTTTATGAAGTTCAAAATGTAATATAATAACCAAATTTCAAACTCAAAAACCCACTTAGAGTAGAGGATGATTCACTTTTTGTTACAATCTTGAGATCTTTATATATGGTAGAAGAGTTGGATGTTCATATAGAGTGTATTAATGCTTCAAATATATACCACAAATAAGACATATTTTGTTTCTAAAAAAATATTGAAGGAAAAGGAACATTAAGAGAATGAAGACATAGAAGGGAGTGTGAGTTAGGAGTGAGTAAATACCAAGAGGAAATCCAACCTAGAAGCTAGCCGACTAGCTAGTGTGGAAGGAAAGTCAAATTTAAAAATACTAAGGGGAATTCAAGATGCCCTAGCTAGAAGTATGGATGCTAAGTTGAAGAATAAATATATGATGAGTTTGATGTAAGTAGGAGATATTACACTAGAATTGACTATGAAGGATGTGATGATTGAGAATGATGTGATGGTTCTCAAAAGTATAGGGTTAATATACAAGTTCCATAGATATTGGCTAAATTTTTGGATATTTAGTTTTGGATCAAGTGGAACTGCGAATTGAATTCAAATTACTCTGAATTTTCTTCCTAAACATTTTTCTCATTAAGTTTTCTAATTCAAAAATTAGGGATAAAATATTTAGTGCTGACCCATGGATTAAAGAGAAATACCCTTCATTTAATACCATGGAATGAAATTTATTCTAGTGAGAAAAAAACTATTAAGATGCTTTAAGTTTTAGTTAGGCTTCTTGGACTTTCATATCAGCTTATCAATAAAGATGTTTTGAAATTTTTTGGAAATATTGTAAGAGAAATTATAATGGAAGGACTAACTATTAAGGACCAAAAGCATGCTATAAATACATGAATTTTTGTTGTTATGGATATTTTAAAACCCTTGCCACAATACATTAAGATTAAATCTAATTCAAGAGAATAGGATCAAGAAGTGGAAAATGAAAGTATTGTTAAGAAGAATCTACACTTGAAAAATTTTATGGGGAACTTAAATCTTTATTTAATGATTTTTTTATGAATTTCAAAATGTAATCTAATAACCAAATTTCAAATGCACAAACACACTTAGAGTAGAGGATGATTCACTTTTTATTACAATCTTGAGATATTTATATATGGTAGAATATTTGCACGTTCATATAGAGTGTATTAATGCTTCAAATGTATACCACAAATAAAACATATTTTGTTTACAAAAAATATTGAAGGAAAGGAACATTAAGAGAATGAAGACATAGAAGGGAGTGTGAGTTAGGAGTGAGTAAATATCAAGAGGAAATACAACCTAGAAGCTAGCCGACTAGCTAGTGTGGAAGGAAAGTCAAATTTGAAAATCCTAAGGGGAAGTCAAGATGCCCTAGCTGGAAGTATGGATGCTAAAGTTGAAGAATAAATATATGATAAGTTTTATGTAAGTAGGAGATATTACACTAGAATTGACTATGAAGGTGAAAGCACGAGATTCCGGGCGAAGGAAACACTAATTGCGATGCATTCAAAATCAAATACGCTTAAGTCCTAGAAATGTAGAATGCATGAAATGAAAGAGACGCATTGAAATGAGATACAAGCAAATGGAGAAAACACAACCCTTTCATTAAACTCTCTTGATCTCTGTTACAAAGATGCCTCCTCCCTTTTCAGGGGCTAGGAGTGTTAAAAGAATTTGATTACAATCAAGACTTAAGGTTCCTCTTTCCGCATGCCCACACTTGAGATGGGCGGGCCAAGACGATGCCGTCGCTGATGTTGATGAGTCCTTGACCTCTCGCTGCTCCTCCTGCGAACAAAGAAACAACAAAGATGTCAGTAGCACCTGCTGCAAATAAGAAGTGTTTGTTCTCTAAAATTGCCAAAAGATGCATATAAACATTTGTCTAATACAGTGAATAAAATGAGTCCAAATGGCACCGCAAACTCGACAGAAGATAGAAGATATTACCAGAAGGTTGTTGCCACTGAAACAGTTTGCCAATCTGCCTTCACCTAGAATTCGTCCCTAGGCAGGACAAATTCTGAATGCAATTCGTCCCTGGGTGGGACGAATTCTACTGTGTTGGAAAAGCCGAGGTGATGCTGCTCCAATGTCGACTCTCGAGACCTCCAAAACACCTACAAACAGAGGGGTTATGTAATTGGGGCCATTTTGGGACGACCCAGATGGTCGGATTCTCCCAATTTGGCCTCTATCCTCGAGAATTCGATATCGCCACCTGCAAGTTAGTAGGACAACAAAGCGACAAAAGGCATGATAAAATCTGATCAAAATGTTATGAAATTGAAGCTATGAGTTAACCGACAAAATAACATAAGATGCAACATGAAAAAATAATCTAGAATGCTTTAGAATAAAACTTAGAGAGTGCGGGGGTGCCCAAGTGGGCCTCCCACCGTTGGCACTTGATTCCGGCGCCAATCCACTAGGGATGGGCCCAAAACCTCTTAGGATTGGGATGTCTGCAAATTGGTGGTGTAAGGTGGTCAAATGTTGGATTTGGGTTGGATCCACGCTTCCAAAAGCCACCCAATAACCTCCCTTGCGAAAGAGATTAGTGGATGTGAGAAGGTGAATCAAAAAGATGCAAGTGGGTAATCAATCGGACAACACTTCGTTGCTTGAAATCGCCTCCAATCCTGTCCTTTTGGGTGAGAAAAGTCCCACCTTTTATAGACCCATGGGGTCTCTTTTGAGAGGGAAGCATAAGCGCCATGTGTTGGTCATAGGTGCCATGTGGCGGTCATGTCTTCCCATGAGGGAGGGGAGTCCTCCATGACTTGGGCTTTCATAATTGCCCTTGTGACAGTCCTCTAACGGCCTATTTTCCCACCCACACATGCGTGCGAGGCAGGAGTCATCAACTGACTGTCTTTGGCTGCCACTTGGCGCCATTCTTATTTTTGCCCGTTAAACCTAGAATTCGTCCCTACCTAGAGACGAATTCAGAATTCATCCCTTGGTGAGACGGATTCCATTTTGAATTCGTCCCTGGGTGAGACGAATACTGAGCAAAGTGCCTGAATGTGCCAAATTGCCTCTTGACCTTACAAAATTGCTATGAAAGTGGTTAGGACCACTATTTAACCTCTGAGGGCTGCCCTGGGGGCTGTGTTTGTCAAAGCGATCAGTGTTTGCAGTCACATAATCGGATTGGTGTTGTTTTGGTGTCTACAGATGCCCCTTTTTGGGATGCGCTATGCATGGCACAGCGTCGAGCAAAAATAGATAACCAAAGCACTAATGATTAGGGTTTCTTGGTAACCTAACCAACTTTTGATGCCCCAAGCATGGAAAGGGCATGCATTCTTGAATCCTTGCTTCTGACGAGCTAAGGAATTTGATTTCAAGTATTAACCTATTTTGGTGAGGTGTGACTTGAGCTTGGACATTGATCAGTCATGATTAGGCAAAGGGCGCAACCTTTTATCCACGGGGGAACCTTGTGTTCATGATTCATGAATGCCAAGCGTTTGATCAATTTGATTATTGCTTGTTTACTGCCCCAAGCGGGAGCGTAATTGTCTTTGTCAATGATTCTTTGAATGCATGTCGTTTTCCTTAATTGGGTGTGTGATTGTTGATTGGTGACTAAGTGTGACTACCCCCTCAAGCGACGAATCGATGAGGGAATGACCTTTGTGAGAAAAGCGACGAGTCGCTTGACCCAAGATGACTTGTGCAAGGGTGCCTTTAGATGGTTTATCGTTAAGCATGTGCAATTTTTCCAACATTTGGACCTATTTTTGGTGGGTGTTAACCCTTTTTGCGATGCCATAATGGGGTGAAAGTGTCGAAAATCCATCTTCCCGTGGAGCGGTCCGGCTATGGTAGCCTTCTTAGGGAGTAGGAGAGTGACAATTTGAGCCCCAACATCGATTTTCTATGCCAAGAGGTTAAGTGCAAGAGCACTTGTGTCCGGCAATGCTTATTGCTGTGTGTTTGTGTTGCATTTTTTTGTTGTTTTTGTTGTTTTGTTGTTTTTTGTGACACCATTTGGGGATTACATTGTCGAAAATCCGTCCTCCCGTGGAGCGGTCCGGCTATGGTAGCCTTCTTCGGGAGTAGGGTAGTGACAATGTAAACCTCGACATCAATTTTGCTATGCCAAGAGTTTAAGTGCAAGAGCACTTGTGTCTGGCAATGTTTATTGCTGTTTGTTTGTGTTGTATTTTTTGTTGTTTTTGAATGGGTTTTGACCCCTTTTGTGATGCCGTTTGGGGGTGAAATTATCAAAAATCCGTCTTCCCGTGGAGCGGTCCGGCTATGGTAGCCTTCTTAGGGAGTAGGATAGTGACAATGTAGACCCCGACATCAATTTTCCTATGCCAAGAGGTTAAGTGCAAGAGCACTTGTGTCTGGCAATGTTTATTGCTATTTTTTTGTGTTGCATTTTTGTTGTTTTTGAATGGGTTTTGACCCTTTTGTGATGCCATTTGGGGATTAAATTGTCGAAAATCCGTCCTCCCGTGGAGCGGTCCGGCTATGGTAGCCTTCTTAGAGAGTAGGATAGTGACAATGTAAACCTCGACATCAATTTTTCTATGCCAAGAGGTTAAGTGCAAGAGCACTTGTGTCTGGCAATGTTTATTGCTTTGTTTTTGTGTTGCATTTATTTGTTGTTTTTGTTGTTTTGATTTTCTTGTTGTTTTTTAGTGGGCTTTGACCCATTTGTGATGCCATTTGGGGGTGAAATTGTCGACAATCCGTCTTCCCGTGGAGCGGTCCGGCTATGGTAGCCTTCTTAGAGAGTAGGATAGTGACAATGTAAACCCCGACATCAATTTTTCTATGCCAAGAGGTTAAGTGCAAGAGCACTTGTGTCTGGCAATGTTTATTGTGTTTTGTTTGTGTTGCATTTTTTTTTGTTTTTGTTGTTTTGATTTTCTTGTTGTTTTTGAGTGGGCTTTGACCCATTTGTGACGTCATTTGGGGGTGAAATTGTCAAAAATCCATCTTCCCGTGGAGCGGTCCGGCTATGGTAGCCTTCTTAGAGAGTAGGATAGTGACAATGTAAACCCCGACATCAATTTTTCTATGCCAAGAGGTTAAGTGCAAGAGCACTTGTGTCTGGCAATGTTTATTGCTTTTTGTTTGTGTTGTATTTTTTGTTGTTTTTGAGTGGGTTTTGACCCCTTTTGTGATGCCATTTGGGGGTGAAATTGTCGAAAATCCGTCTTCCCGTGGAGCGGTCCGGCTATGGTAGCCTTCTTAGAGAGTAGGATAGTGACAATGTAAACCCCGACATCAATTTTCCTATGCCAAGAGGTTAAGTGCAAGAGCACTTGTTTCTGGAAATGTTTATTGCTATGTTTTTGTGTTGCATTTATTTGTTGTTTTTGTTGTTTTGTTGTTTTTTGTGATGCCATTTGGGGATTAAATTGTCAAAAATTCGTCCTCCCGTGGAGCGGTCCGGCTATGGTAGCCTTCTTAGAGAGTAGGATAGTGACAATGTAAACCTCGACATCAATTTTTCTATGCCAAGAGGTTAAGTGCAAGAGCACTTGTGTCTGGCAATGTTTATTGCTTTTTGTTTTTGTGTTGCATTTATTTGTTGTTTTTGTTTTTTGTTGTTTTGATTTTCTTGTTGTTTTTTAGTGGGCTTTGACCCATTTGTGATGCCATTTGGGGGTGAAATTGTCGACAATCCGTCTTCCCGTGGAGCGGTCCGGCTATGGTAGCCTTCTTAGAGAGTAGGATAGTGACAATGTAAACCCCGACATCAATTTTTCTATGCCAAGAGGTTAAGTGCAAGAGCACTTGTGTCTGGCAATGTTTATTGTGTTTTGTTTGTGTTGCCTTTGTTTGTTGTTTTTGTTGTTTTGATTTTCTTGTTGTTTTTGAGTGGGCTTTGACCCATTTGTGACGCCATTTGGGGGTGAAATTGTCGAAAATCCGTCTTCCCGTGGAGCGGTCCGGCTATGGTAGCCTTCTTAGAGAGTAGGATAGTGACAATGTAAACCCCGACATCAATTTTCCTATGGTAGCCTTGTGTCTGGCAATTTTTATTGCTTTTTGTTTGTGTTGCATTTTTTGTTGTTTTGTTGTTTTGATTTTCTTTGATCTTATGCATGATGGTTGATGAATATGGATGTATGCATGTTGATTTATTTTGATGGATGCATATGCTATGATGAATGCAAATGTTTTTGATTTATATGTGATATGCAGAGATGAAATGGATGAATGGGATTTGTGATGTTTGGCTATGGCACCATAGACTATTTAGGATTCTGTTTATTTCGTTTTTAGACGATTGCTATGGTAAATGACTTTGTATGTATACATGTGGTTTTTCTCTCTTTTTATATATCTAGATGGTATTGCAAGGATGAAAAGTAGTGCAGTTGGTTTAGAAATGTAGCTAAGTTTTTTTGAGACTTAGACGGTTTTTAACTCACTAGCCACGACTGTACTTTATCTCACAAGACTTTTGAACAAGGTATGAATCGGACTTGTTTTTGACCAAGCTATTTCACATCCCTGTGTGTGCAATTGAGTTCATTTATGTGGTATTTGTCAAGATACCGCCAGTGCCAGATGGGCTTTCAACCAAACCTGTACTGAGGATCACCTAATTAGCTCCACTAACTCCTTTGTTGTATTTAGTTAGATTAATCTGCGATGTTATCCAGGATGCCATAAGCTAGCTCATCCACATGCAAACATTGATCTCGTACGCAAGTTAATGTGATAGATATATCGTCATGCGAGAGTTTTACCGCCGATTATCGATAGGCTATCAACCAAACCGGTACTGAGGCTTGCCTCATGACCTGTTAGAATGCTGAGAGTTCCGGGGATTCAAGTTCAACTCCCTTCTTTTCTTCAATTGTATTGGGATACTTGCTCGTTTGTAGTGATAATATCACTTGTTTATTTTGATTTATTTTTTTTTTGAGCAAGGGATTGGGGATATGGAGTGACGAAAATCACTATCGTTTGTGTCGTTTGATGTGTGCACTGTAGGATGTCAAATTTTGGAGTTTTGACGTTTTGCAAATTTTTGATGTTTTGCAACTATTGAGAACTTAGGGATTCTTAGGGAATTGGGTAGGGAGGATGCTTGTCCTTTTGCCAACTCTCAGCATTCTTGGGGTCATTCACACGGGGGGATGAGCAAGATAACCGTTTCACTTTTGGTGACCTGGATTACTGTGCAAGTTTCATCTTTCGTTCACACAACTTAGGAATTGTTTTATGTGTTTTAGTTTGTGTTGGGATGTTACGTAACAAGGTGTATTTCAAGTGTAACTCTACCTTCGTAAAATATTTCTAACTCGATACATTACATGGCTAAAGAGAAAAATGATGATTGAATCACGAAAACTCTTGATACATTAAAAGACCACTGACTCTAGTGTGGTAAAAAGCAATGCATGGTGTTTTTGTTGTTTTTGTAAAATGGAACAGTGTGGAACAAGATGGACTAGCAGAGCAATTACAGCCTATGGTGCCTTTGACCTGTATGACCACAAATATGCAATGTATGGATGCAATGGTTTGATGCAGCTATGTATTTTTGTATTTTTGATGGATTGATTTTTGTGAATATGAAGATGAGGTGCGAGAAGAACTCTCTATTGATGAATTTGAGTATGCCTAGAAATGAGATGCAAATTTTTTGTTGTTTTTGATGATTTTTGTTGTTTTTGAATTTTTTTGATGGTGACCAAGGGATTTCGAGAATCCTTTGGGGCCTTTTTGGGGTGACCAAGCGATTGCGATAATCCTTGGAGCATTTTTGGGTTGACCAAGTGATTGCGATAATCCTTGGAGCTTTTTGGGGTGACCAAGTGATTGCGATAATCCTTGGAGCTTTTTGGGGTGACCAAGTGATTGCGATAATCCTTGGAGCTTTTTGGGGTGACCAAGTGATTGCGATAATCCTTGGAGCTTTTGGGGTGACCAAGTGATTGCGATAATCCTTGGAGCTTTTGGGGTGACCAAGTGATTGCGATAATCCTTGGAGCTTTTTGGGGTGACCAAGTGATTGCGATAATCCTTGGAGCTTTTGGGGTGACCAAGTGATTGCGATAATCCTTGGAGATTTTTGGGTGACCAAGTGATTGCGATAATCCTTGGAGCTTTTTGGGTGACCAAGAGATTGCGATAATCCTTGGAGCTTTTTGGGTGACCAAGAGATTGCGATAATCCTTGGAGCTTTTTGGGGTGACCAAGCGATTTCGATAATCCTTGGAGCTTTTTGGGGTGACCAAGCGATTGCGATAATCCTTGGAGCTTTTGGGGTGACCAAGTGATTGCGATAATCCTTGGAGCTTTTGGGGTGACCAAGAGATTGCGATAATCCTTGGAGCTTTTTGGGGTGACCAAGTGATTGCGATAATCCTTGGAGATTTTTGGGGTGACCAAGAGATTGCGATAATCCTTGGAGCTTTTTGGGGTGACCAAGCGATTGCGATAATCCTTGGAGCTTTTGGGGTGACCAAGCGATTGCGATAATCCTTGGAGCCTTTGGGGTGACCAAGAGATTGTGATAATCCTTGGAGCATTTTGGGTTTGGATTATGGCTCTTCAAGGGATAGAGGTACCCCCAGCTTGATGGTCTTTGCACTCCGGATCTGGCTCTAGAGGTATGGGCATGAATGGATCGGCCCTATGCACGGATAGGAGGACAGGGTCCACCCTCGGCACTGATGTTGCTATGAGGTCTCTGGGCGGAAGTTGATCTCTGTATGCCCAAAGTGGCGGATGTAACGCTTGGTCCCACTGCGGTGGGTTAACGCACCACTCATGCCCTAGTATTATGTTTATCTATTGACATGCTTCCTCAATTTTTATGGGATGTCGATGCTATCGCATGTGATTGTTGTGGGCTATCTCTATTTTATCCTCACCTTCGACCAGTGAGTATAGCTCATCAGAATCTGGAGATTCTGAGACATGGAGGACTGTATCATCAAGTAGCCTTATGGTTAAAGGTTGATCCTCTTCGAAAGGAGCCTCATGTAAGTTGGGCCTTGGGAGCTCCAAAATCTTGGTCTCTACCGACTCTAAGTGCTCTAGTGCTTTGCATGTATTGGGAGACTTGAGCTCCTCCTCTTTGGTTGGTTCTTGTTGAGGAACTTGGGGCTTATGGAGGGGTGGCTAGATAGCACCCCCCATGCCTTGGGAGGGCAGTTCATCCCGCTCTTCTTCTTGCTCTGATTCCTTAGAGGCTTCTTGATGAATTTCTAAGGGTGGCTCATAAGCCTGGGTGGATGTCTGAGGAAGGCACCCGTCATTGGTTATAGGAGCGGCCTCCCGCTCATGTCTAGGAGGCATTGGGGGTGGTGCTTTAGGAATCGAGAGAGTAGCCTCTCACTCCTATCTAGGAGGTGTTGGGGGTAGCGTTTGATGAGGTCATGATGACCTGTCTCGCCCCCATGGGTTGTGCCCCTCAAAATGTTTTGTCTTATGTGTGTGAGGGGTTGGAGTCTTCTCCTACATAGTGTGTTGGAACAACTCATCCTTCTGGTGCTGAAGGTGCTCTTTATTTAATATAGTACAGTTCCTCTAAACATAGTCGCTCTAGCTCAAGTTGCGTGAGTTGCATCCGGTGTGCGATGTGCTTGATAGATTCTAAGATAGTTGGTCTCATCGCCTCATGTCTAGAAGGCCTAGATGCCTCTCTTAGATATCTATCTCGGTCGTAGTGATCCAAGATCTCTATAGGACACATCCCTCTATTGGGGGTAGCAGCATTCCCTCGAGGCTTTGGCCTCAGTGAGTGGTCCTGATAGATAGCAGGTGCAGAGGCGTATTGCTCCCACACTGTATATTGCTCTCGAGGAAGGTAGAGGTCTTCCTCATGCTCTCTTTCATAAGTGAAAAAGGGATGGATGGAGTTGGTTCGCCCCGCCTTAGGAGCCTTGTGCTCTGGATTTGTCTTTGTAGTCCTGACAACTAGCGGGGGTGAAGGAGGGATAGTGTAATCATGTGGTTCCTCCCGTCGAACCCTATGTTGACCTAGCACTTCATTGCGTGATGACCGCTCATAGCGAGCATCTAAGGGAGCTCTCCTATGAATGTACCCCTCATGGAAGGGTGTGTGCTGAGTGCTATGCTGAACAGGAGTGCTCCTAGAAGAGGTGCCCCTATAGTCCCTTTCCGTTAAGGTGTGGAGGGGACTGCCTTGTGTGTCAGGCCGCCAAGGTGGTATGACCAAATCCTTGGGACTATACCGGAGGTGACTTGTGCCTCCTTGGATATTCCCCACAGCATCCGTCCGTGATTGGGCTTGGCTGCGGGTGAGCACCATGATGATGTCTCTCTAAAAAACCCTAAAATTGAAAATGAGTCAGATGGGACCCAAAATTGGTGTGCGCATCCCTCTTATAGTAGATAAGACAAAAATGAAGTCTCAAGTCCTAACTCTAAATACATTAGGAGATATTGACATCCGAACAGCTCAAAAAGTGTAAAAAATTGGGCACGCAATTTTAAAACCTAATTTCGGGGCACTAGATGATGGAATTTGGCCCCGAAAACTGAATTTTTGGGCAAATAAAATTAAAAATTTTTTAAAATTATCCCAACTAACTCCCTGTAAAATTTCGAGTCAATCGGAGCTACGGTTGAGAAGTTATGGCCCGGCAAGATGCACTAAAATTTAGGGAAAAATACAAGATTTCCCATATTTTGTTGGATGCTCCTGCATCACTTATGGGCACATTTGGGGTGCTTTTGGGTTGACCAAAGGGTTCATGGACACCTTTGGGGCCTTTTGGGGATGACCAAGCGATTACAGGAATCCTTGGAGCTTTTTGGAGCCAGTGACAAAATGCGTAGATTTTTATCTTTTTGTTTATGATTTTTTTTTTCATTACACTAAGAAGAAATGAACACACACATACACAAATAGTGATTATCTCTTTTAAGGATTAATAGTGTGTCCTAAACTGGTTTAGTGCATTTTGATGTTTTGTTTTGTTTTTGCAAGTTTTTGAAGAACGTTTAAATGCATAATGAAGGCTCATATAACTCCCAAAATGGTCGCCCCTTCAATATACCAACCAGGCCGATATACCAACCTCTCTATATACCCGCCATTACGAGAGGGAGACTATAGGTACGTGAGAGCAGATGGTACGTGGTACGTAGGCGGTACGGAAGGGGGATTGTCCTTTTAATGGCACCTACCATAGAAGACTTATCCTCGTGTGCATGGGAATCACCCCAGTGACACTCGATCAGCTTTCGTCAGGATTTACGCCTAACAATAGTGACAATCGAGGAAATGGATGCAAAGCTAAGCCAAGGTGGTGATGAACCCACCGTTGGTCTTGCTCAAGGGCTGGGGTCTTACGACCAGCTCCTTGGTTTAAAGTTGTTGCGTGAAGTGTGTGTGATTCCTTTTATTTGAAAAATGAAACATGCAGCAACACTACTTTCTTTAAGCACGCAAAATTTGAAAGAAAAGAGAAACAAAAAAACATAAAGTAACAGGAATAGTTTAGAACCCTTACCTTTTCCTGCCCAAATCTGTTGTTTTTTTATCTTTGACTATGAAAAGTTGCAGACAAAAATTCGTCCCTCGGTGAGACGAATTACAGAACAGAATTCGTCCCTCCCAGAGATGAATTTGAATTCGTCTTAGGGTCAGACGAATTGTAGTAAAGCAATCGCCACAGTCAAGGACGAATAATAGTCAAAAACCAAAAAGGGTACCTGTCAAGCACAAAACACAAAAATTTAATCAGTTTTTGTGATCTTAAAAACTAGGGAACAGAGTCCCACCGTGATCGCCACTGAAAGCACGAGATTTTGGGCGAAGGAAACACTAATTGCGATGCATTCAAAATCAAATACGCTTAAGTCCTAGAAATGTAGAATGCATGAAATGAAAGAGACGCATTGAAATGAGATACAAGCAAATGGAGAAAACACAGCCCTTTCATTAAACTCTCTTGATCTCTGTTACAAAGATGCCTCCTCCATTTTCAGGGGCTAGGAGCGTTAAAATAATTTGATTACAATCAAGACTTAAGGTTCCTCTTTCCACGTGCCCACACTTGAGATGGGCGGGCCAAGACGATGTCGCCGCTGATGTTGATGAGTCCTTGACCTCTGCTGCTCCTCCTACGAACAAAGAAACAATGAAGATGTCAGTAGCACCTACTGCAAATAAGAAGTGTCTGTTCTCTAAAATCACCAAAAGATGCATATAAACATTTGTCTAAAACAGTGAGTAAAGTGAGTCCAAATGGCCTGAAAACCTGACAGAAGATAGAAGATATTACCAGAAGGCCATTGCCACTAAAACAATTGGCCAATCTGCCTTCACCTGGAATTCGTCCCTAGGTAGGACGAATTCTAACTGCAATTCATCCCTGGGTGGGACGAATTCTGTTGTGTTGGAAAAGCCGAGGTGATGCTGCTCCAATGTCGACTCCCGAGACCTCCAAAACACCTACAAACAGAGGGGTTATGTAATTGGGGCCATTTTGGGACGACCCAGATGGTCGGATTCTCCCAATTTGGCCTCTATCCTGGGGAATTTGATATCGCCACCTGCAAGTTAGTAGGACAACAAAGCGACAAAAGGCATGATAAAATCTGATCAAAGTGTTATGAAATTGAAGCTATGAGTTAACCAGATAGAATAACATAAGATGCCATATGAACAAATAATCTAGAATGCTTTAGAATAAAACTTAGAGAGTGCGGGGGTGCCCAAGTGGGCCTCCCACCGTTGGCACTTGATTTCGACGCCAATCCACTAGGGATGGGCCCAAAACCTCTTAGGATTGGGGTGTCTCCAAGTGGGAGGAGGAAAAATTTAAATTTGGGTTGGATCCACGCTTCCAAAATCCACCCAATAACCTCCCTTGCGAAAGAGATTAGTGGATGTGAGAAGGTGAATCAAAAAGATGCAAGTGGGTAATCAATCGGACAACACTTCGTTGCTTGAAATCGCCTCCAATCTCTGTCCTTTTGGGTGAGAAAAGTCCCACCTTTTATAGACCCATGGGCTCTCTTTTGAGAGGGAAGCATAAGCGCCATGTGTTGGTCATAGGTGCCATGTGGCATTCATGTCTTCCCATGAGGGAGGGGAGTCCTCCATGACTTGGGCTTTCATAACTGCCCTTGTGATAGTCCTCTAACGGCCTATTTGCCCACCCACACACGCGTGAGAGGCAGGAGTCATCAACTGACTGTCTTTGGCTGCCACTTGGCGCCATTCTTCTTTTTGCCCGTTAAACTCAGAATTCGTCCCTATTAGAGACGAATTCAGAATTCGTCTCTGGGTGAGACGGATTCCATTTTGAATTCATCCCTGGGTGAGAAGAATACTGAGCAAAGTGCCTGAATGTGCGAAATTGCCTCTTGACCTTACAAAATTGCTATGAAAGTGGTTAGGACCACTGTTTGACCTCTGAGGGCTGCCCTGGGGGCTATGTTTGTCAAAGCGATCAGTGTTTGCAGTCACATAATCGGATTGGTGTTATTTTGGTGTCTACAGACGGATGTGATGATTGAGAATGATGTGATGGTTCTCAAAATTATAGGGCTAATATACAAGTTCCATAAATATTGGCTAAATTTTTGGATATATAGTTTTGGATCAAGTGGAAGTGCGAATTGAATTCAAATTACTCTATGACTTTTCTTCCTAAACATTTTTTCTCATTAGGTTTTCTAATTCAAAAATTAGGGATAAAATATTAAGTACCAACCCATGGCTTAAAGAGAGATACCCTCCATTTAATACAACGGAATGAAATTTATTCTAGTGAGACAAAAACTATTAAGATAATTTTAGTTTGAGTTAGGCTTCTTGGACTTTCATATCAGCTTATCAATAAAGATGTATTGAAAAATATTAGAAATACCATAAGAGAATTTAAAATGGAAGGACTAACTATTAAGGACCAAAATCATGCTAGATAAACATGAATTTGTGTTGTTATGGATATTTTAAAACCCTTGCCACAATCCATTAAAATTAAATCTAATTTAGGAGAATAGTATCAAGAAGTGGATTATGAAAGTATTGTTAAGAAGAATCCACACTTGAAATATTTTATGGGGAAGTTAAATCTTTCTTTCATGATTATTTTATGAAGTTCAAAATGTAATCTAATAACCAAATTTCAAATGCACAAACCCACTTATATGAAAAATATTAATAATATTATTATAATATATAGCATAAAAATGATCGTGATAGGAGCTGAGGAAGACCATGATGTGGTATGCAAAGATGAGCAGTGCTAAGGAGCTAGAATTTCTTCTAGATCCAATTTCGATGGTTTTTGGTATGAAGAATGTGGTCGGGAGTTTTTTTTGGAATATCTTTGTTCCTGGTGTGACAATTGGCTGATATTCATACATCATTGGCCCTCAATCGTTTCCTTGTACCTCTTTGTTTATTGGGTTGCAATAGAAGGGGGAGTATACATTTTTTTGTCCTGCCTCTATGGATGGCGAAGCTGCTACTACGGTTCTCCATGTGCTAGGTTTAGGGGAGTCCCTTATTTTTGTTTTTTTCCAAATCATTATTGATATGGGGGTTGGATGGTGGTTTATGCAGTGGTCTATGCGATGATTTATACTATGGTTTTTACGGTGGGTTGTTTGCCCTAATTTTTTTAGTGTGCTTTGGCTAGTAGTGTTGTTGGGTTTTGTCCCTAGTGGAATATTTATTCTTTTTCTTTTGGAAGGGACTTGAACCCATAGGCATTGGGGGTTCTTAGTTTCTAGTTTCCTTTGGGGTATTTTCACATAGGCATCTATGGAGGCTCGTTTGGTGTCATTTATGTGATAGGTACCCTAGACCTAATCTATTGATTTGGTTGAAGATCCATTATCAGATTTTGGGATAGTGGTTTATGCTTAGTTTTTAGGGCAGTTGTTTTTTGGACCTCGTATATTCATGAGATTGCCCTACTCTAGAGCTTTGGACTTTTGGTTTTTTTGGGGTTAAATTCTTGATGCTCAAGGATGGTTTTCAACGTTGATTTTTAGGTAGTATATTCCAAGAGAGGTGGTTTCTATGGCTCTGGTTTACCCGATTTCAAGATTTATTTTTGTGGTGGCCAGTTAAGCTTGGTGCTCTAGTTTTTGTCTCTCATTTTTTGAGAGGTTTCCATATTATATAACTAGTTCAAGTGGGAGCTTTTAATTTTTAAATCTCTATCACTTAGTTCTTCAGTATTTGGTCTGTCAGCTCATGGATTCCCAAGAATATTCTTATTTCTTTATTCGGTTCATGGGTTCCTATGTGATTTCTTATTTCTCAATCAAGTTCAAGTGAGAGTTTTTTAAATTGCAAATATTTACCGCTTGGTTTCTGAGCAGTTGGTTTCATCGGCTCATGGGTTGTTGAGTGGCTTAATTTTTCTCTATTTGGCTTATGGGTTCCTGAGTGGTTTCATTATTCTCTGTCTGGATCATGCAGGTGATTTTTAAATTTTAAATATTTATCGCTTGGTTCTGTGGCTATTGGTTTCACTAGATCATGGATCCTTTTGATCCTCTTCCTGCTAGTTGTTTTGCTCCTTTTGAAGTTGATGTATTCTATGGGTTGTATGTATGGTGTAGTGCCCCTTTATATGCGATTGTAATCCTTTGTATTGTTCCTGTTGTTTAGCGGGTTGTTGCTTCTCTAGGATTGTGCTCCTTTGAGAGTTGTTGTAACATGTTTTAGGAGTTTTCACTTTAGATTCCTTTGGATTATTTCACTTTAGATTCCTATTATGAAATTATTAGGAGTTTTCATGTTATATTTTTAAACCATTTGCATCGTAATGCTCATATGAATATCTCGTTGTTTCTTTTTTATTCTTTAAACAAGTCTTCTCTTAATGTGTAAATTAATCGAGGTCAGACCCCCATTCATCAAGGCCTAGCTCTTCTTGTGTTTGAATAGGATGCTATGGAACATGACTTGTTGGCTAATGAAATCCTCAATAATTTTGATTTTTTCCCTAATCATGTTCTGGATGCATCTAAGGTGGTTTCGGAAGATGTCTCTAAGGGTATTGAGGAAATTTACTCTTTTACCTTTGGATCAGGGTCTGATAAGGTATCAAGGAATATTTAGGTTCTTACAAAAGGGGTGCGTGGCAGGGCCTCTATTGATCATTATCGGGATCCTGTTTCGTGCTCGTCTATTAGGTTTGATCTATATTCCAAAGTGGTGGTTGAGGAGCCAATGATGTTGACGTAACGCCCATATGTGTTGTGGTGAGTAGTGGCACACATAATTCAATGCATTTACATAAAAAAATTTATGAGTAGCAGGTTGATGAAGTTTATATCTTGATGGTTTTAGAGGAGAATGATTATATCTTGGTGGTTTCAAAGGAGAAAAAGCGAGTCCTTCATAATCTGAAACTCATTGATATTAACCATAGAAAAATATAGAGCTCGCTAAAGTTGATGCTAGATTTCTTTGAAGATATTGCTCGTCTGGATGTTTTAGTTGCTCAAGATATGAACATGATGGGATAGAACTATCTCAGTTCTCCTCTCCTTTTGCTTTCTTGGGTTAGTTTGGTGCAATTATTTTTAGTTCTACCCCTAGGTGTTTGCGGGGATTTTGTTGTGTTGTTTATCATCTGTTTGACATCTTATTGTAAATTTTGTGGGATTCCTTTATAACCCTCTGCATTTTAATAGTACCAAAAAATATATAGCATAAAAAAAACTGCTAGTGATTATTACTTTTATATATGAATTAATTATAATTTAAGCTATATATATTATAGCTAAGAGAAAAATAAAATGGTTTATTGATTATTATTTTTAAATAAATAATTAATTGATAATCAACTTATAAATTATTGAAAAATATGATTATTATTATTAACTTAAATAAAATAAAATAATATTATTAATTAAATATAATATACTCTTTAAATTTTTATAAATTTCTTTACATAAATTAAATTTAACTTATATTAAAAATTTAAAAATTTACATTTAAATAATGTAGACGTATAATCACAAATTAAGAAACAATGACTTTTTGTAGATAAAAATATTAGATAGGTTTAATATATTTTTTAGATTTGGTTAGTGTGATAAACGCTTACCACCAACACATAGGTTGAACAGTCTCCTTTTAATGATGACCCTATGCATATCAATGTTAACTATAAAGAGTTGTAAAAATAAAATATTTTTAATATACAGATTTTGTACTTTTTTTTTAAATTCTACGCTTCATATTTACTAGAAATGAGGTTTTAATTCCTTTAAAATATATTTTAGAACATTTTATAAAATTTTAAAGATTATTTAGCTAACTTTTATAGATCAACCATAATTTATTATTGGATTAAAACAATGTCAATAATATTTTGACCATATTAAAACAGCCTTGAACAGACACTAGTGTCTAACTAGCATATTCCTTTAATAAAAGTATTTGAATCTGATAATTAAAACCCAAAAGGTTTTCCTTTAATAAAAGTATTTGAATCTGATAATTAAAACCCAAAAGGTTTTTTTAATTGAAGTTAGTATGAAAACCTAAAAACTAACCAGTAAAATATCATTCCAAAATTTTTATTTTTTAAATATCTTAATGAAAACATAAAAGTTTTTTTTTATTATTATTAAAATTAGCATAAGCTCACACAATATCACATAAAGAAAGCCCACAACCTTAATCATATAATTTTAAATTTTATGTATAAATAATATTTAGTATTAATTAAAAATATATTGGTAGTTTGGATATCCAAAACTAAAACGTTATTACTTTTAAAAGTAATATAAGGTTAAGATGACAAATTTGATCCAAAGATCTCTGACACCAAACTTCGAGCCTAGCGCAAACCCACACAGTCAATGTCACAATTAGTGAAGAAAATGTCAATCGCAGATTTATACCGATTCTCGTCTGAGTAAATTAGTAAATGAAATAACTCCGCTAATTGGATTGATAGAGCAACAACCTAAACTCATGGAGTGCTGTAACTAACCGATTCTTGTCTGAGTAAATTAGTAAATGAAATAACTCCGGGAAATTGGATTGATAGAGCAACAACCCAAACTAATGGAGTGCTGTAACTAACAGAATGACGTTAATTAGACATTGGTTATGGCGGAAATAATTGACTGTAACTAACAGAATGACATTAATTAGACATTGGTTATGGCGGAATTACATGTGTGCACGCCTATAAATTGATAGGCATCGACGGCCTCTTGGCACATTGCTTTGCATCCCACTACCAAAAATAATAAAAAAAATACAAGGAGCAACATGAAATCGCAAAACGTTAGCTGTTTTCTCTTTTTCCTGGTTCTACATGTTGCCATCTTCAGTTTAGCATTGGCACAGGGTAAATCGTTTTATTTATTTATTCTTCTGAACGTACGTATGTAGATGTCAACTTGTTAGTTTTTAAAATTGTTTTAACCGGGGATGTTTGAAGTTGCAGGGCAGTGTAGACTGTCAGACATAAGTACGACATGGAAGAAAGGTGCAAGCGTATCAACATCCACAATACAAGGGCGAAAAAAGGAACCTTTGCTCAAAGTGTAGTGCGGAGCATCTTATTTTGTTCCTGTCTGGCGCGAATGAGAATTTGAATATAAAACCAATTGCGGCAGGTCAAGCGGTGCATTTCGTACATCGCTCCTTAAAACAACCTGGTCAGGTCATACCTGTCGCTATAGACTTTAGTAACTGCAAATGATCCAGAGTGCAGGACTCGAAGCCCCCATATATATATATATATATATGATTTTCTTACACATGCCTATTGGTTTCCGTTGTGGGTACATTTTGAATTTGGAAAGCTACTTATAACTCTTCCTTCCATAAACTTGACGAGCAATATTTATATATAATATTTCATTGTATTTATAATATTTTTTTTTAAATTTAGTTTAATTAAATTATATTTAATATGTTTTTTATTATAAATAAATAAATAAAAATATTTATATTTATTTATGAAACATATTTTTCAACATGATTGAAATGTTATGCTTCCACATTCAACATACTAACTCCACATCATTTTGATTAAGAGATGCCTTATTTTTTTTATGAAAGTCATGAAAATGAAAACCCTAATGGGAAGCCACCATGCCCTAACTGCCCAAGTTGAAGATAAGTTGAAAAATAAATATATGGGAAGTTTGATGTATGTAGGAGATGTTACTTGAGAATTCACCATGTAGGATGTGATTATTGAGAATGATGTAATGGTTCTAAAACTTAGAGGGCTAATCTATATGTTCCATAGATCTTGGTAAGTTTTTTTGGAGATTCATTATTGGAAGTATTGAATTCAAATTATTCTGACTTTTCTTCCTAAAGATTTTTTTCCTCGTTATCTTTTCTAATTCAAAAATTAGGGACAACATATTAAGTAGTGGCTATGGCTTAAAGAGAGATGCCCTTCGTTTAAAACCGTGGAGGAAAAATTGTTTTAGTGAGACAAAAATATTAAAAAACTTTTGGTTTGAATTAGGTTTTTTGGATTTCCATATCAGCTTCTCAATAAAGATGTTTTGAAAAATATTGGAAATACCATAGGAGAATTCATCAAGGAATGACTAACTTTTAAGGAGCAAAAGCGTTCTATATATACCAGAATTTGTGTTGCTATGGATATTTTAAAACCCTTTGCAGAATCCATTAAAATTAAATTTAAATCAAGAGAATGGGATTAAAAAGTGGATTATGAAAATATTGTATTTAGTTGCTACAATTTTTATGAGTGGCCAATGGTGAACCAAGGGAGGTGGGCAATAATCATCTAAAAAATAAATATCGATGTTTAAAATATTTAAATAGTCTATTATTGAATATGGTATCAATATTTTGTGGTTTTGCAAAATAATATAATATTTTTATTATTTCCAATGTGAGTGTCCATCACTTATATGAAGAATTATACTATGATGTAAAAAATTTCATAGTATTTATAATTTTTTGAAAATATTTTATTTAATTTTGGTAAACAGAAAAATATAGGAATATCAAGGAAATATGTATAAAAGGAAAAAAAAAAATTATTAAAAAATATATTATACTTTTATATAAGTTTGTAGAATAATTTCAACCATATATATATTCTTTTGTTGGAGAGGGAAATAGATACACTTTAAATCTATAAGGCTACCCATATAACTCTTGCCTCATCTCGGTAATATTTTATTCCAAGTGGAGGGGCAATATTTATATATAATATTTTCTGAAAGCACGAGATTTCGGGCAAAGGAAACACTAATTGCGATGCATCCAAAATCAAATACGCTTAAGTCCTAGAAATGTAAATTGCATGAAATGAAAGAAACGCATTGGAAGAGACACAAGCAAATGGAGAAAACACAGCCCTTTCATTAAACTTTCTTGATCTCTGTTACAAATACGCCTCCTCCCTTTTCGGGGGCTAGGAGCGTTAAAAGAATTTGACTACAATCGAGACTTAAGGTTCCTCTTTCCGCGTGCCCACACTTGAAATGGACGGGCCAAGATGATGCCGCCGCTGATGTCGATGAGTCTTTGACCTCTGCTTGCTCCTCCTGCGAACAAAGAAACAACGAAGATGTCAGTAGCACCTGCTGCACATAAGAAGTGTTTGTTCTCTAAAATCGCCAAAAGATGCATGCAAACATTTGTCCGAAACAGTGAGTAAAATGACTCTAAATGACCTGAAAACCTGACAGAGGAAAGAAAACATCACCAGAAGGCCACTGCCACTGAGACAGTCGGCCAATCTGCCTCCAACTGGAATTCGTCCCTGGGCAGGACGAATTCTGACTGCAATTCGTCCCTGGGTGGGACGAATTCTTTTGTGTTGGAAAAGCCGACCTGATGTCTGCTCCAATGTCGAATCTCGAGACCTGCAAAATGCACCGCAAACAGAGGGGTTATGTAATTGGGGCCATTTTGGGACGACCCAGATGGTCGGATTCTCCCAATTTGGCCTCTATCCTCGAGAATTCGATGTCGCCACCTGCAAGTTAGTAGGACAACAAAGCGACAAAAGGCATGATAAAATCTGATCAAAATGTTATGAAATTGAAGCTATGAGCTAACCAAACAGAATAACATGAGATGCAACCTGAAACAATAATCTAGAATGCTTTTGGAATAAAACTTAGAAAGTGCGGGGGTGCCCAAGTGGGCCTCCCACCGTTGGCACTTGATCTTGGCGCCAATCCACTAGGGATGGGCCCAAAACCTCTTAGGATTGGGATGTCTGCAAATTGGTTGATTCAGGTGTCCATATGTTGGATTTGGGTCAGATTCAAGCTTCCAAAAGCCACCCAACAACCTCCCTTGCAAAAGATATTGGTGGATGTGAGAAGGTGAATCAAAGGGGATGCAAGTGGGTGTTCAACTCGGTAGCACTTCGTTGCTTGAAATCTCCTTCAATCTGTTTCTTTTGGGTGAGAAAAGTCTCACCTTTTATAGACCCATGGGGTCTCTTTTGAGAGGGAAGCATAAGCGCCATGTGTTGGTCATAGGTGCCATGTGGCAGTCAAGTCTTCCCATGAGGGAGGGGAGTCCTCCATGACTTGGGCTTTCATAATTGCCCTTGTGACAGTCCTCTAACGGCCTATCTGTCCACCCACACACGCGTGCGAGGCAGGAGTCATCAACTGACTGTCCTGGGCTGCCACTTGGCACCATTCTTCTTTTTGCCCGTTAAACTTGGAATTCGTCCTTGGGTGAGACGATTTCAGAATTCGTCCCTGGGTGAGACGAATCCCAGTTAGTATTCGTCCCTGGGTGAGACGAATACTGAGCAAAGTGTCTAAATGTACCAAATTGCTTCCTGACCTTACAAAATTGCTATGAAAGTGGTTAGGACCACTGTTTGACCTCTGAGGGCTGCCCTGGGGGCTGTGTTTGTCAAAGCGATCAGTGTTTGCAGTCACATAATCGGATTGGTGTTGTTTTGGTGTCTACAGATGCCCCTTTTTGGGATGCGCTGTGCATAGCGCAATGCCGAGCAAAAATAGATAACCAAAGCACTAATGATTAGGGTTTCTTGGTAACCTAACCAACTTTTGATGCCCCAAGCATGGAAAGGGCATGCATTCTTGAATCCTTGCTTTTGACGAGCTAAGGAGTTTGATTTCAAGTGTTAACCTATTTTGGTGAGGTGTGACTTGAGCTTGGACATTGATCAGTCATGATTAGGCAAAGGGCGCAACCTTTTATCCTCAGGGGAACCTTGTGTTCATGATTCACGAAATGCCAAGTGTTTGATTGATTTGATTGTTGCTTGTTTACTGCCCCAAGCAGGAGCGTGATTGTCTTTGTCAATGATTCTTTGAATGCATGTCGTTTTCCTTAATTGGGTGTGTGATTGTTGATTGGTGACCAAGTGTGACTACCCCCTCAAGCGACGAATCGATGAGAGAATGACCTTCGTGAGAAAAGCGACGAGTCGCTTGACCCAAGATGACTTGTGCAAGGGTGCCTTTAGATGGTTTATCGTTAAGTATGTGCAATTTTTCCAACATTTGGACCTATTTTTGGTGGGTGTTAACCCTTTTGGCGACGTCGTAATGGGGTGAAAGTGTCGATAATCCGTCTTCCCGTGGAGCGGTCCGGCTATGTTAGCCTTCTTGGGGAAGTAGGAGAGTGACAATTTGAGCCCCGACATCGATTTTCTATGCCAAGAGGTTAAGTGCAAGAGCACTTGTGTCCGGCAATGCTTATTGCTTTGTTTTTATGTTGCATTTTTTATTGTTTTTGTTGTTTTGTTGTTTTTTGTGACGCATTTTGGGATTAAATTGTCGTAATTTGTCTTCCCGTGGAGCGGTCCGGCTATGGTAGCCTTCTTAGGGAGTAGGATTGCGATAATTTTGTGACCCCAATGTCTTTTTTGTATGCCCCAGATGTCAGGTGCAGTAGCACTCCTATCGGGCAAGTTTATTGTCTGTTTTGAGTTCATTTTTGATCATTTTTTGATGTTTTTGAAGTTCTGGCCTGAATTCGTCCCTGGGTGGGACGAATTCCAGCTGGAGAATTCGTCCCTGGGTGGGACGAGCGCTAACCAGAGTGCTCGTCCTAGTCAAGGATGAATTCCAGCTCAAAAGGCCTATTTAAGGGCCAAAACTTGAATTTGGGCTCATTTGTGTCATTTTTTTCTTGCGATTTTGGAGCTCTGGGAGGAGGAGGTAATTCTGCGAAGCGAAGCGCTGCTGGAATTCTTTTTGCCATCATGAGTGCACAAACTGGTTCGAGCGGCGGAGCCGAGGTGAAACCTGTAAGTGTCTTCTAGAGCTTATTTTTGTTTAAACGTAGTTAAACCTAGGCAAAGAATTTTGCTTACGACTAAACCCTAGGTTAACGGAACGTAAACCCTAAGACGTATATTTTTTTGTGTTTTTGAATTTCTTTTTATTCTGTTTTTAAATTAATCAGTTAAGATTAGAAATATTGGAACTGAAGATTTGTTTTTGTTTTGTTTATTTGATTTTTTTGCTTTTTTTATTGTTGTACAGTTCTTTTCCATGATTTTTAATTTTTTTTTGTTGAATTGTTTTCTTTTGCAGGTTAGGAGCCGGTACCGTGTACCTACCGCCTTTACTGAGGCGCGGGGTGCACTGACTGATGGTGATTGGGAATGGCTTGATGCCCTTGGGCTCAAGCAGGTGTCTCGACTGGAGCCTGTGGTCCCGGATCAGGCCTATCTGATGGCCCTGATCAAACTTTGGGATCCGTAGACCAACACGTTCCATCTCCCGACAGGGGAGATGACTGTGACTTTGGAGGATGTCTATCGGTTGCTTCGGATTCCGATAGATGGATTGCCCATTAGGTCATCGCCGCGTGATCAGCGAACTGCTGTACTTACGAGATGCTTTGGGCATGGGGAGCGGCTGGGTGTAACGAACCCAGTGGAGACAGCCGAGGTGGACTGCCAGGCTGGCGGGATTTTTGTTGGCTGGTGGCAGGAGAGGGGGGTGTTAGGAGTGAGGCACGCATTTTTGATGGGCCTCATTTCTAACATGCTTCTACCTGATTCGTCAGGCGCGAGGTTCCCGTGGAACCTGTTGGATTTGGTATGGCAGTTGGTAGAGTGTCCGATAGGGGCACCATTGATTTTGAGGTGGGGACAGACATTGTTGGCACAGCTCTACGGGGAGCTGTATGGGGTGCGCTGTCGGCAACGAAAGGGGGTCAGCTGCAGCTATCTGCTGTTGGGGTTGGCAGCACATAGTAGTGGAGAGGCCGACCGGGTTACCGTGGACGACTCGGGCGGTGATGGATGACACGGAGATAGGCTATGCAGTTTTGTGGTGGCGGTCTGCAGGGCAGGGGCAGAGTCGGCGATGGGAAGGTGCTGTAGAGCACTATACCGATGCCTTTTCTCGGCTCACTCCAGGGGAGGTGTTTTGGCACCCTTATCGAGACTGTCCAGCCTGGCCAGAGGCTGGAGAGTGGCTTCGTCGGGTACGCAGGGAGCGGTGGTTGACTGGGAGGCACGGGACGGAGCATGAGTTCTTTTCATACAACCGGGTTACACGACAGTTTGGGGTGCGGCAGGGGTTGCCTGGTGAGCCCGTGGTCTATCGACGGTGGGGAGATGAGAGGGATTTAGATCCACCGATCACCGTGCCATTGGGCGAGGAGTCAGATGTGGTTATTGACGTCCCGGACGTAGATGACGTCGGGACTACCACTGAGTATGACTCGTGGTGGGTACTACGGCGATGGAGAGGAGAGGGGCCACTGGGAGGCACGGAGGCGGCAGTGGAGGGTGCTGAGGCAGCAGGGGATGATTGGGGAGGTCCGTTGGATGATGCGGACATGTTGGATGTGGGGGATGAGGATGTAGACTTGGGCGCTCCGGATCAGCCGGACATGCAGGACGTGGAGGAGCAGTGGGAGCCAGAGCAGGCTACTGTTCCAGAGGGTCCTATTCGTCAGGCAGACACAGAGGAGGTGGAGTCTGAGATACGCGCTGAAAATGCGTGACTGATAGAGCTGCTACGGATACGGGATCTGGAGTTGGGGGATGCGAGGCGGGAGCTGGGGGACACGCTACGGGAGAGGGATCTCCTACGGGCTCAGCTGGCAGAGCGGGATAGGGTTCTGGCATAGTGCGACGATGCGGTGTCATACTATCATCGACGAGAGGCAGAGTGGTGTCGGCATCGGATAGAGTTGGAGAGGGAGGTCATCCGCCTTGGTGGGCGGCTACCTGAGCCCTCGGTCAGTGGATCTTCACGACGGACGAGGGATAGTGCGACTGAGCAGTCAACATCATCTCGTCGTCGACGATTAGATGAGGGAGGCGGTAGCAGGCATGATGCGGGGGCTAGCAGTAGCCGCCCTGCAGGGTCCCATAGGACCCACACCATGGGGGGTAGTTCCCGTCGCACCGATCCTGCGTGATCATGGTGGTCGACGCTTTAGGTTGGGCTTTTGGATATTTTTGCGGGGTCAGAGGACCAGTTTTGTAGCCTGCGGGCATTTTTTTTTTTGACGATATATATATATATATATATATACCGGTTTTATTTTGGTTGTTTACATGTGATGATCTGATGTTTGTTATGCATGATGGCTAATGACTATGGATGTATGCATGTTTATTTATTTTGATGAATGCTTATGTTGAGAATGCAATATGTTTTTGTTTCTTTTTTATAAAAGGGAAAGGGGGGAAGAATGGTGATGGCAGTTTTTTGTAAAGTTGGTTATGGCACCATAGGCTGTTTAAGACGCTCTTTAATTTGTTTTTAGGCGATTACTATGATGTATGGCTCTTGTATGTATACATGTGGTTTTCTCTTTTTGTATTTTTGGATGGTATTGTAAGGATGAAAAGTAGCGCAGTTGGTTTAGAAATGTAGCTAAGGTTTTCCGAGACTCAGACATTTTTAACTCACTAGCCACGACTGTACTTTATCTTACAAGACTTTTGAACAAGGTATGAATCGGACTTATTTTTGACCAAGCTATTTCACATCCCCGTGTGTGCGATTGAGTTCATTATTGTGGTATTTATCAGGATACCACCAGTGCCGGATGGGCTTTCAACCGAACTCGTACCGAGGATCACCTAATTAGCTCCACTAACTCCTTTGTTGTATTTAGTTAGATTAATCTGCGGTGTTATCCAAGATGCCATAAGCTAGCTCATCCACATGCAAACATTGATCTGTACGCAAGTTAATGTGATAGATATATCATCATGCGAGAGGTTTACCGCTAGTTATCGATAGGCTATCAACCAAATCGGTACTGAGGCTTGCCTTATGACCTTTTAGAATGCTGAGAGTTCCAGGGATTCAAGTTCCACTCCCTTCTTTTCTTCAATTGTATTGGGATACTTGCTCGTTTGTAGTGATAAGATCACTGTTTATTTTGATTTGTTTTTCTTTTGAGCAAGGGATTGGGGAGATGGAGTGATGAAAATCACTATCGTTTGTGCCGTTTGATGTGTGCACTGTATGATGTCAAATATTTGATTTTTGACGTTTTGCAAATTTTTGATGTTTTGCAACTATTGAGAACTAGGGATTCTTAGGGAATTGGGTAGGGAGGATGCTTGTCCTTTTGCCAACTCTCAAGCATTCTTGGGGTCATTCGCATAGGGGGATGAGCAAGATAACCGTTTCGCTTTTGGTGACCTGGATTACTGTGCAGGTTTCATCTTTCGTTCACACAACTTAGGAATTGTTTTATGTGTTTTTAATTTGTGTTGGGATGTTACGTAACAAGGTGTATTTCAAGTGTAACTCTACCTTCGTAAAATCTGTCTGACTCGGTACATTACGTAGCTAAAGAGCAAAATGATGACTGAATCACGAAAACTCTTGATACATTAAAAGACCACTGATTCTAGTGTGGTAAAAGCAATGCATGGTGTTTTTGTTGTTTTTGTAAAATGGAACAGTGTGGAATAAGATGGTCTATCAGAGCAATTACAGCCTATGGTGCCTTTGACCTATACAACCACAAATATGCAACGTATGGATGCAATGCTTAATGCAGCTACATGTTTTTGTATTTTTGATGGATTTATTTTTGTGAATATGAATATGAGGTGCGAGAAGAGCTCTCGATTGATGAATTTGAGTATGCCTAGATATGAGATGCAAATTTTTGTTGTTTTTGATTATTTTTTATTTTTTTGACCAAGTGATTGTGGACATCCTTGGAGCATTTTGGTGACCAAGTGATTGCGATAATCCTTGGGGCTTTTTGGGTGACCAAGTGATTGCGATAATCCTTGGAGCTTTTTTGGGTGACCAAGTGATTGCGATAATCCTTGGAGCTTTTGGGGTGACCAAGTGATTGCGATAATCCTTGGAGCTTTTTGGTTTGACCAAGTGATTGCGATAATCCTTGGAGTTTTTTGGGTGACCAAGTGATTGCGATAATCCTTGGAGCTTTTTTGGGTGACCAAGTGATTGCGATAATCCTTGGAGCTTTTTGGGTGACCAAGTGATTGCGATAATCCTTGGAGCTTTTTTGGGTGACCAAGTGATTACGATAATCCTTGGAGCTTTTTTTGGTTTGACCAAGTGATTGCGATAATCCTGGAGCTTTTTGGGTGACCAAGTGATTGCGATAATCCTTGGAGCTTTTTGGTTTGACCAAGTGATTGCGATAATCCTTGGAGCTTTTTGGGTGACCAAGTGATTGCGATAATCCTTGGAGCTTTTTGGTTGACCAAGTGATTGCGATAATCCTTGGAGCTTTTTGGGTTGACCAAGTGATTGCGATAATCCTTGGAGCTTTTTGGTGTGACCAAGTGATTGCGATAATCCTTGGAGCTTTTGGTGTTTTGACCAAGTGATTGCGATAATCCTTGGAGCTTTTTGGGGTGACCAAGTGATTGCGATAATCCTTGGAGATTTTTGGTGTGACCAAGTGATTGCGATAATCCTTGGAGCTTTTTGGGGTGACCAAGTGATTGCGATAATCCTTGGAGCTTTTTTGGTTTGACCAAGTGATTGCGATAATCCTTGGAGCTTTTTTGGTTTTGACCAAGTGATTGTGATGGATCCTTGGAGCTTTTTGGTTTGACCAAGTGATTGCGATAATCCTTGGAGCTTTTTGGTTTTTGACCAAGTGATTGCGATAATCCTTGGAGCATTTTTGGGATATGGCTCTCTTAGATATAAAATGGTCGCAAATGACTGATATTCAAGGGTTTTGTTTCCTTGATACCGTCAAGAGAAGCTAGCCGGTACGTCCCGGGTCCTATTTTGCTATCAATGACATATGGACCTAACCAATTTGCCGCGAACTTGTCCCTTAGGTGGGACGGCAAATTAGAGTTCTGTTGGTTTTCCTTCAAAACCAAATCACCAACCCGAAAGTCCCTTAGGTGAACTTTCATGTTGTAAGCTTTCTTAAGCCGCTCTTGATAGATACGTAAGTGCTCGAGAGCATTCACGCGTCGTTCGTCAAGCAACGTAAGTTGGTCTAACCGGGCTCGCCGCGCAGTGTCATCATCGATGAACTCCTGCATTGATATGCGAAGGGAAGGAATTTCCAACTCGAGAGGCATTACTGCCTCTGAGCCATACACGAGCGAAAACGGAGTTGCCCCAGTTGGCGTCCGAACGCTAGTGCGGTAAGCCCAAAGGGCAAGTGGGATTTGTATGTGCCAATCCTTATGACTGTCTACGACTGTCTTTTTAAGGATGGCCACTAGTGTTTTGTTTGATGCCTCTGCTTGCCCGTTTGCTTGCGGATAATAGGGCGTTGAAAAGTTGTGTTGAATTTTGTACTTTGTGGTCAAAGCACGCACGTCTTTGTTCTTGAATGATGGCCCATTATCCGATATTATTTTGGATGGAATACCAAAATGACATATGATGTTATGCAAGATGAACTCCACAATGCGGGGTCCTTTCGTTGAGGTTAACGGAATTGCTTCCACCCATTTGGTAAAATACTCTGTGGCCGTTATGATAAACGTGTGACGGCCTGACGATGTAGGGGAGATCTTTCCGATTAGATCGAGGCCCCACTACAAAAATGGCCAAGCAGACTGGACTGTCTCGTAGGGCCTGGGAAGGTACGTGCATCAAATTGGCATGATGTTGACATTTCACGCACTTCTTGACATATTCGCAACAATCTCGCTCTAAAGATGGCCAATAATAGCCCATGCGGAGAATGCGCTTTGCAATGGCCATACCACTAAAGTGGCCACCACATGTACCATCGTGCGCTTGGGCGACTGCCCAAGTGGACTCTTGCTGGTCCAAACAACGAAGAAGAATTTCGTCATAGCTGCGACGATACAAAATGTCTCCTATCAAGACATACTTAGCCGCTTTCGCTTGAATGTTCGTTTTGCGGCGTGCGTCAATCCAAAGGGAAGATTACCTAACTTGAGGTAGTCTCTAATGGGTAAATACCAGTCCTGTTGATCGAAAACCTCGATAGTATGAACAACCAATCCCTTTTGAAGTTCTTCCCTAACAAATGCTGAATGGGATAGAACTTGTAAGAATAGCGTTGTGTTGCTTTTAATGGGAGTGGGGGAAAACAAGGACCCCCAGTTGGCATGTTTCAGACGGTCTCGGATTCGAAAGAACTTATCCGAGGATGGTTCGATCTGGATCATGTGGATTCCTGGTGTCAAGTCTGAGCTTGCACGCTCCATCGTGGATTGCGATAAGGTTTTGACTTGAATGGTTGTCATATCACCGGAAAGGTCTTGCGGGATTAATGACCCCAAGGAGGCCATTGTGTCCGCAAAATGATTCGATGATCGAGGGAGTGCCTCGATGTCGTACCATTCAAGTTTTGCCAGGAATTTGTCCATGAGGGCTTTATAGGCCTTCAGAACTGGGCATTTGCATTGATATACCCCTTTGACTTGATTGACTATTAACAGCGAATCACCAAAGATATTCAATCATTTGATGTTCATGGCGATTGTTGTCTGAAGACCTAGGAGCAAGGCTTCATATTCTGCATTATTGTTGGTGCACTGGAAGTTTAATTTAAATGACAGGGGCATTGGAGCGCCCTACGGTGTGAAGAATACAATTCCCGTGCCACCACCTTGCTCGCATTTAGAACCATCGAAGAATAGGGTTATGTCGGCCTGTGACTCAGGCTCATCAGAATCTGGCGATTCTGAGACATGGAAGACCCCATCATCGGGTAGTTCTATGACCAGAGGCTGATCGTCTTCAAGAGGAGCCTCTGCTAGTTGATCGGCTATGACTTGTCCTTTGATAGATTTTTGCCCAATGAACTCAATGTCAAATTCCGTCAACAACATGATCCATTTCGCCGTGCGACTACTATGATAAGTACGACTCATCATGTATCGCAATGGATTCTCCTTAGACACAACATACGTAGTGTTGCTCAGCATGTAGTGGCATAGCTTTTTGGTAGCAAACACCACCGCCAAGCAGAGTTTCTCAACGTATGCATAGTTAAGTTCGTAATCGACCGTGGTGCGGCTAAGATAGTAAGTAGCCTCGTTCTTTGTGAAGTTCATTCTTCTGGGCTAGCATGGCGCCCAGTGCCACCTCGCAGCCGAGATGTATAAGTAGAACGACACTCCTGGTCTAGGTGGTGCCAATACCGGCGGTGAAGCCAAGTATTGTTTGATTTCGTCAAAGGCAGACTGGCACTCGTCATCCCAATGAAATGTAACTCCCTTGTGCAATAATTTGTTCATGGGTCGGCATTTGTCAGATAATTGCGCTATGAAGCGTTTAATCGACGCGACCTTTCCTTGCAGACTTCTGAGCTGCTTGATGGTAGTTGGGGGAGCCATTTCAAGGATTGCCTTGACTTTCTTTGGGTCCACTTCGATGCCTCATTTTGAGACTATAAAACCCAAGAGTTTTCCAGATGTGATGCCAAATACGCACTTCTTGGGATTCAGTCTGACCTTATGCTCTATGAGGCGATCGAGGATCTTGCTTAAGTCACCGAGATGATCTGAGCGCAAAAGAGACTTGGCTAACAAATCATCCATGTAATCTTCCATAGTTTTGTGCATGTAATCGTGGAAGATATATGTCATGGCACGTTGGTAGGTAGCGCCAGCATTTTTAAGGCCAAAAGGCATGACCTTATAACAAAATGTCCCCCAAGGCGTTGTGAACGCCGTTTTAAGTTGGTCTTCAGGATTGATACGAATTTGGTTGTATCCTGAGAAGCCATCCATTAGGGAGAGCATTTCATGACCCGTTGTAGCGTCTACTAGCGCGTCGATGCTTGGCAAGGGGAAATCATCCTTAGGACTCGCTTTGTTTAGGTCTCAAAAATCGGTGCATATGCGAATCCTCCCGTCGGGCTTCTTGACGGGAACCATGTTGGACAGCCATGGCGGATAATCCACGCAGATGACAAACTGTGCATCCAACAGCTTTTGTAATTCATCTTTGACCATCAAGGCCACTGTTGGGTGCATCTTTCATAGTTTTTGCTTTACGGGCTTGATTGTCGGATCAAGCGTTAAATTATGCGTGACTAGCTACGGGTCTAGTCCCGGCATGTCTCTGTATGACCATGCAAAAACTTCCTTCTTCGCTTTGAGAAGGGCGATGTATTCGGCTTGCTCTTCGGGGGAAAGACTTACCCCTAGCTTGATAATCTGTGGATTCGTTGGGTCTAAGCCGATGTCTACGTCAGTCATTTCCTCGACTGACATGTGGGATCCGTCCTCCAACTGATGTGGAGTTGGGATCAAATGGATATCATTAGCTGAGTTTAGATCTACGTTTGGAACCTCGGGTCCCTCTTCAGCCTCGAAAAATATCCCGAGTTGTCCTTGGGGTGGAATGAAGCATTTCACCGAAAGGCCGATACTCGATGGTGATAAAGGTGAATTGACGCGATCCCGGTCGATGGCATCTATGTCTAGGTGCAATGATTGTGATGGATCGGCCGGATTGCGGATGGGTGCGGTCAAATCAATGGAGATCATGTGGATGGAATGAATTTGGTCTCCAGAACCGCGGGTGTGATAACTCGATTCTTTTAGATGCTCTCTATGCTCGGATCTGGCTCTACGGGAACGGGCACGAATGGATCTTCCCTAGGTGCGAATTCGTCCCTATTTGTGAAAAGGATGGCAGGGTCTTTTCTCGGCATTGATGTCATGATGGGATCTCGAGGTGGACGATGCTCATCTTGAATTTGGAGCCATGGATCCAATACTTGGTCCCACCTTGCAGTGTCTACCCACCATTCATGCCCTAGCAGTATGCCCATCTCGTCCCATTAGATCTTCATGAGTTAAAGGGCGGTGATGTCGTCGTGCATGTCTGAGATAGTCCATCTTAGCCTCATCTTCTGAATCACTTTCGGAGACCCAAAAATGTTCATTCTCTTCAGCAACTGTTGCTTGCGACGTTGAGGACCCTCCTTGTTCCAGTAAGTTAATCTGGTCCCATTGTGGTTGTTCCACTCTTGGTGGAGGGACCTGATTCCCTTGACACTGTATTGTTTCATCTGGAACCTCTAAGGGGAACAACTTCAAAAAGATGTCCGAAAGTCGTTGATGTTCTCTTTGAGGATTAATCTCTGAACTTTCGCCTCTCTCTAGCAAAGGAGAGGGATTACTGCTGTTTCTAGGGGTGTTTGTTGACCATGGGAGGTAGTCTCCCAATGTGTATTCTGTATTTGGATTGGCATACGGATCTTGTGCCAATCCCCCCTTGTTGCCTATTTCTAGGCCTTGCATATTTTCAACCAAGATGTCTAAGGGCAGGGGGTGGTTGAACCCTACTCCCGACTTGTCATATGGCATCCGATATCTTGGTTGGCAAAGGACCCGCATCCCTTGCTCATATCTCGCCTAGCTCCGTATCCATGACAATTGCATTGACTGAGATATTTTAGGGCAAAATCTGGGTTTGACAGATAGTTGATGTTTTCAACAAAAGGCTCTTCGTCTCCTTCCTTTTGTTGGCATGGTTCAAGACCATGATCAAGGCCCCCATACACGAAATTCGTCTGGTTTGGAGGGTAGCCTAGAGGAACAACTGTCCCTATGGGAAGGCGAGGTCTTCCCATGTCTTGTACTCGACTCCAATGCTGGCGTCGCCACAACATTTTGCACTAAATATTCCCCCAGGCCCGTACTGGCCATTTCAACAATGATTGTTGATGATTGGGTGGGAGGAAACGGGAGTCCTTCCTGAGTCCATTCCATGTTCGGCATTTTAGGAGTCTCCACTTCCGTTGTGCGTGGTGTTTCTTCTGTTGATATCGTTGAAATTGTGGGCAACTTCTCTTCTAGAGGCTTAACCTCTTCCATGATCTGTTTTCCCTTGTCCTTCTGTTTGGCCATAACAGGTGGCGTTGATGATGAAGGAGCAGATGATGAAGTTTCAACTGGCTGGGATTTTGCCTTGTTGGTCACCAGTGGTGCCTGCGGTATCGAACCCTGTTTAGATGGATTTAACTGGAAATCCAAATGCGTTGAAGGGAGGGTCGATTGAGGTATGAATTGTACCGCATTGCAATACTTGAAGGGCTCTAAGTCCATTGGGACTACATGTATTTCTCCTTCATAAGCATACTTTAAGCACTGGTGGGCGATCGAAGGGACACACTTCATGTCCCCTGATCCAAGGCCGCCCTAGCAGTATATTATAAGCCATCTCGCCTTCTAACACATGGCACAAGATGTAGGTATTGATTTTTGTCCTACCTGGATAGGCAGAACAACTGTGCCGACTGTCGAGCATATTGCATCGTTGAAAGCTCGCAGTGTGTACGTGGAGGCTGTGATGTGAGAGGCTGGCAACTTCAAATGTTTTAAGGCTGCAGTGGTAATGATGTTACTGGACGAGCCAGTATCTATCAACACCCTCTTGTACGGAATCCCGTTGACCCACGCGATAACGTGCAGGGGTGGATCTGCCATGTCATTCGATATCGTTTTGACCTCATCTTCTCTGAATGTGATGACCGGCTCCGTACATTGTTTCACATGTCCCACGAAGTTGTTGAAAGAATTTGCTTCGTGAGGCTGTAATTCGATGGCTTTTAAAATGTCCATAAGAGCTTCCCTATGGGGTGCTGACTATTGAATAAGCTCGTAAATGGATAGCCTAGCCGATGTGGTCCGCAAACTCTGCGTGAGTTTGGTCCGTATCGTGACCTCGGGTCTAGGCGGAGGCAACTGCGTTGGGCGTTGTTGAGGCTGCGATGTTGTCGGAACTTCCCTCGTAGCTACCTCGGGGGCAACTGCTGGGTACCTTCTGTTCCTTGTCACTATGCTAATCATTCCCACAAATCCTTGCATGGGAAGATTCTATCGCACCTCGTTAATCTGGAGTGGTTTTGCCTGTGCCTCGTGGGTAGGCAAAGGGTCCTTGAATACCCCCATTTGTTGATTGTTTGGCGCTATGGGGTTGTCCACGGCCAATGTTCTATTGTCGATCAAATCTTGGATTAATTCTTTGAACTTCCAGCATCCATTCAAGTCGTGTCCTCTCCGCCTATGGAATCTACAATACAATTCCTCTTTGTATCCCCTAGGCTTAGGAGCATTAGGGTCTATATTTTGGATTTCTGGCAGAGTGACTAAATTTGTCGTTGACAAGCGGTCAAATAGGGAGTCCCTGGACTCCGTGTAAGGGGTGAATTGTCGCCTAGGGCGACGCTGCTGATTCTGCTCCTGTCTTCTATTATCTCTTTCATAAGTAGGAGGCACTCGCTCGGTAATTAGCCTTTTGGGGCTGCATTTCTTGCACAGGCGTGGGAACATTTATCGCAACTTGGTTAACCGCAGCATGTTGTGATTGCGTTGTCCCGATTTTAGTGGTTTTATTCCACTCTTTCTTTTTAGGCTTGGCGATTGCGCCTTCGCCTATTTTAATCTCTTCTATAACTTTGGCTTGCGCCAAAGCTTCTTCTAAGCTGTCGTATTGTCGCAACAACAATAGACTAGAGATTGATTTTAAGCAACTTTTTGCGAACATCTGTGTGAGATCAGACATAGGGGGACGGTAGGGTAACTTAGAAAGCAAAGCTCTCCATCGATTCCCATATGCTGCCATTGTTTCTTCCTCAAATTGCTCGAGGCTCGCCAGATCACTCAGTGATGCCTTCTTCCTTGTGTTGAAGGCAAAGCGTTCAAGAAACGCATCTACTAATTGATCTAAGTTGCTTATGCTGTGTTTAGGTAGTTGTGTGAACCAATCCGAGGCAGGGCCTGCGAATGTGGTTATGAACGTTCTAAGCAACAATGCGTCATTATCTTGGATGCCGAAGCATTGGCTTAGAAATCTTGTAACGTGTTCTTGTGCATCCTCTTCACCTTTAAAGATTGCCAATTGAGGCAACTTGAAGTGCTCGGGGTAAAGAGGTGTAGGCACTGAGGGATGCACCGGATTACTGTGGAGTTGACGTAATGTGGGTTTTTGATGCCCAGCAGCTTTTGTCTCCATAGACTCCAAACGCTCTAATAGCGCTTGGTATGCATCAGAAGATTTTATTTCTTCCTCTCTTGTTCGCTCCCGTTGTAAGTTATGGTAAACTGGGGGCCTATGGAGGGGTGGCCGAATGGCAATCCTCCTGCCTTGATGGGGAGTTTCAAGCATATTCTATTTCTGGTTCGTACTCCTCATAAAGTTCTTGAGGAGTCTCTCGGGCGAGACCTATGACCTTGATCGAGTCCTCGCCGAAGGTACCCATCATTGTTTCGGGGAGTGGCCTCCCTCTCGGGTCTCGTAAGATCTCGGAGGCAAAGCTTGACGAGGTCGTGGAGACCTGTCCTGCACCAACGAATTGTGCCTCTCATATTGTTTGGCCCTTTGGATGCGAGGGGTTGGCTCCCTCTCAGGTAGTTCATAGCGTAACTCATCCGCTTCGCGTTGCATGCGCTCTCTATCCAAGCGGTGTCGGTACTCTATCTCCTGATGACTTTGTTTAAGCCGCATGATTTGGGCTTGACGGGTGGCCTGTCTAGCAACTATCGGGTCAATTTGGTCTACCCTATTTTGCTCAGGAGGTTCGAATGTTTCTCCTATGTGTTTGCCTCGAGTTTGCTGATCTAAAGTTTCAATGGGTCGCTTCCCTCTGTCGAGGTGGGTGACATGTACTCGAGGCTCTGGCCTTGATGTATGATCATGATACCTAGCAAGTGCGGAAATGCAAGGTTCCCACGCTGTTTGTTGTCCTCGAGGAATGCGATGGCTTTCCTCGTACTCTCTTTCATGGGTTTGGATGGGGCGGGCGGAGTTAGCTCGCCCTGTGTAAGGAGCCCTGCGCTCCGGATTTTGTCTTTTCATCCTGATGGGAGGTAAAGAAGGGACGCCATATCCACGTTGTCCCTCCAAATGGATAGTGTGCCTCTCTAGCGCTCCATCGCGTTGTGACCACTCATGTCTAACCTCGAAATGTGATTCTCTATTTACATCAAGGTCTACATGTAGGGCGTCTTCCCGAAAGGGGCTACTTTGAATGGGCATACCCCACCGAGGATTCTAATCAGATTCTTTTGTAGGCCGGACCGATAAGGCGGTATGACCAAGTCCTCGGGACTGAAGCGAAGGCGACTTGTGCCTGCTTCTTGTGTACCTTTCGGAGCTTCTGCCCTTGATTGGGCTTGGCTACGGGTGTACACCATTGCGTTGCTTCTATACTATCTAAGTAGATTTTTATCTCGTTTATGATGATTTTTTTTTTTTGTCTACACTAAGCAGAAATAAACACACACATGCACAAACCGTGATTATCTCTTTTAAGGATTATTGGTGTGCCCTAAACTGGTTTAGTGCATTTTGATGTTTTGTTTTGTTTTTGTAGGTTTTGAAGAACGTTTAAATGCATTATGACGGCTCATATAACTCCCAAAATGGTAGCCCCTTCAATATACCAACCAGGCCGATATACCAACCTCTCTATATACCCGCCCTTACGAGAGGGAGACTATAGGTACGTGAGAGCAGAAGGTACATGGTACGTAGGTGGTACGGAAGGGGGATTGTCCTGTTAATGGCACCTACCATAGAAGACTTATCCTCGTGCGCATGGGAATCACCCCAACGACACTCGGTCAGCTTTCGTCGGGGATTTACGCCTAACAACAGTTGACAATCGGGAAATGGATGCAAAGCTAAGCCAAGGTGGTGATGAACCCACCGTTGGTCTTGCTCAAGGGCTGGGGTCTTACGACCAGCTCCTTGGTTTAAAGTTATTGCGTGAAGTGTGTGTGATTCATTTTATTTAACAAAAATGAAACAAGCATAAATGACTTTCCCTAATGCAATGCAGGATAAAATGAAAACAATTAAAGAAACAGAAACAGAAACAAAAAATTTAACAGAGATTATGAAAATCCCTACCTCTTCTCTGCCTGGACCGGTTGCTTCTGAAATTTTGCTCTGAAAATCTACAGGCAGGAATTCGTCCCTCTGTGAGACGAATTGCAGAACAGAATTCGTCCCTGCCAGAGATGAATTTGAATTCGTCTCAGGGTCAGACGAATTACAGTAAAGAATTCGTCACAGCCAGAGACGAATAGCAGTCTGCAACAAAAAAATGTACCTGTCAAGCACAAACACAAAAATTTAATCAGTTTCTATGATTTTAAAAACCAGGGAACAGGGTCCCACCGTGATCGCCACTGAAAGCACGAGATTTCGGGCAAAGGAAACACTAATTGCGATGCATCCAAAATCAAATACGCTTAAGTCCTAGAAATGTAAATTGCATGAAATGAAAGAAACGCATTGGAAGAGACACAAGAAAATGGAGAAAACACAGCCCTTTCATTAAACTTTCTTGATCTCTATTACAAATACGCCTCCTCCCTTTTCAGGGGCTAGGAGCGTTAAAAGAATTTGACTACAATCGAGACTTAAGGTTCCTCTTTTCGCGTGCCCACACTTGAAATGGACGGGCCAAGATGATGCCGTCGCTGATGTCGATGAGTCTTTGACCTCTGCTGCTCCTCCCGCGAACAAAGAAACAACGAAGATGTCGTAGCACTCGCTGCACATAAGAAGTGTTTGTTCTCTAAAATCGCCAAAAGATGCATGCAAACATTTATCTGAAACAGTGAGTAAAATGACTCTAAATGACCTAAAAACCTGACAGAGGAAAGAAAACATCACCAGAAGGCCACTGCCACTGAGACAGTCGGCCAATCTACCTCCAACTAGAATTCTTCCCTGGGCAGGACGAATTCTGACTGCAATTCGTCCCTGGGTGGGACGAATTCTTCTGTGTTGGAAAAGCCGACCTGATGCTGCTCCAATGTCGAATCCCGAGACCTGCAAAATGCCTGCAAACAGAGGGGTTATGTAATTGGGGCCATTTTGGGACGACCCAGATGGTCGGATTCTCCCAATTTGGCCTCTATCCTCGGGAATTCGATGTCGCCACCTGCAAGTTAGTAGGACAACAAAGCGACAAAAGGCATGACAAAATCTGATCAGAATGTTATGAAATTGAAGCTATGAGCTAACCAAATAGAATAACATGAGATGCAACCTGAAACAATAATCTAGAATGCTTTTGGAATAAAACTTAGAAAGTGCGGGGGTGCCCAAGTGGGCCTCCCACCGTTGGCACTTGATCTTGGCGCCAATCCACTAGGGATGGGCCCAAAACCTCTTAGGATTGGGATGTCTGCAAATTGGTTGATTCAGGTGTCCATATGTTGGATTTGGGTCAGATTCAAGCTTCCAAAAGCCACCCAACAACCTCCCTTGCAAAAGAGATTGGTGGATGTGAGAAGGTGAATCAAAGGGGATGCAAGTGGGTGTTCAACTCGGCAACACTTCGTTGCTTGAAATCTCCTTCAATATTTCCCTTTTGGGTGAGAAAAGTCCCACCTTTTATAGACCCATGGGGTCTCTTTTGAGAGGGAAGCATAAGCGCCATGTGTTGGTCATAGGTGCCATGTGGCAATCATGTCTTCCCATGAGGGAGGGGAGTCCTCCATGACTTGGGCTTTCATAACTGCCCTTGTGACAGTCCTCTAATGGCCTATCTGTCCACCCACACACGCGTGCGAGGCAGGAGTCATCAACTGACTGTCTTGGGCTGCCACTTGGCGCCATTCTTCTTTTTGCCCGTTAAACTTGGAATTCTTCCTTGGGTGAGACGATTTCAGAATTCGTCCCTGGGTGAGACGAATCCCAGTTAGTATCCGTCCCTGGGTGAGACGAATACCGAGCAAAGTGTCTAAATGTACCAAATTGCTTCCTGACCTTACAAAATTGCTATGAAAGTGGTTAGGACCACTGTTTGACCTCTGAGGGCTGCCCTGGGGGCTGTGTTTGTCAAAGCGATCAGTGTTTGCAGTCACATAATCGGATTGGTGCTGTTTTGGTGTCTACATTTTCTTGTACTTGTAAAAAAAATTTCAATAAGGCTTACTTTTTTTTAATATTATTTGAAAGGTGAAGGTTTTGAGAGGGTGCCACAATCTGAAACAACCACTCTCGAATGAGGCTAAAAAGAAACAAAAGATCCCAATATGAAAAACCAACTAGCAAGGACCACCGATCAGGATGAACATAAACCAACCAACTTAAAATACATGATACAGTTAAAAAACTAGGTCATCAACTCAAAGTCATGAGAACAAAAACCACAAAAAGAAAAACACCCAAATATCCTTAGGGTATCACCTGGTATTTATTACAAATATTCTTCCCAGAGGAAGCATACTCGAGCAAGTGGTCTAATAGTGGATTCACATCCTAAAATATTTCCACTCCTACTTTGAGAGTGTCTAGGATAGACATCTACTTGTCTTCAATTACTTGTATTCAATCAGAGGTTTCATTTTTAAAGTTTAAATTTAGGATGTTCTCGAGACCCTGTGGTAGGCTCCTAGGAACTCAACTCAGCTTAAAAATAAGAAACAAGCCGCCAAGTAAGACAAAAGAAAACTATTGGGCTTATTGCCACTTGAGCCATGAGGGAATATAGAATCCTCTTGAACAACATGGGAAAATCCAACATAGAAGGTGCCAACACAAACAACCATGAAGGACACCCGATAAAACCACCAAGGTCCAAAAGACTTACTTTTATTATATTATTATCTTTGTTGGTAGTTTATGTAAAGTAAAATGGTAAAGTAATAGCATTTTTGGTAATTTTCATAGTAGTATAAAAGTGTAAAGTGGTAGGTAAAAATAGAGATGATATAAAGTGCACATGGAAAACAATAGATAGCGATAAAGAGCATAGAGATAAAAACGTGTAGTAGCAGACCTGAAAACCACTTCAAACATCGACTATGATTTGAGGAAAAAATCGAGTTGGAAATTCTTCCTTTGTATTCAAACTCAAGAATTTTGCCACTTGCGATAGAGTAGGAGGGGGTTTGAACCTACGAGTGAAGTTGGATCCATGGTGTTAAAATTGGAGAGTTTTATCATTGTAAGGTGGCCTAAAAAATAAAATTGTGATTCAATTAGCCAAAAGCAAATAAGAATTCATAAATAGCAAACCCTATGAGCTACAAAGTATTGTGGGTGGATTTTTTTCCGCTTAGAGTAGACAATGATTCACTTTTTGTTACAATATTGAGATATTTATATATGGTAGAAGAGTTGCATGTTCATATAGAGTGTATTAATGCTTCAAATGTATACCACAAATAAGACATATTTTATTTCCAAAAAAATATTGAAGGAAAAGGAACATTAAAAGAAAAAAGACATAGAAGGGAGTGTGAGTTAGGAGCAAGTAAATACTAAGAGGAAATCCAACCTAGGAGCTAGCCTAATAGCTAGTGTGGAAGGAAAATCATATTTGGAAAGCCTAATGGGATGTCAAGATACCCTAGATAGAAGTATGGATGCTAAAGTTGAAGAATAAATATATGACAAGTTTGATGTAAGTAGGAGATATTAAACTAGAATTGACTATGAAGGATGTGATAATGGTTCTCAAAAGTAGAGGGTTAATATACAAGTTCCATAGATATTGGATAAATTTTTGGATATTTAGTTTTGGATCAAGTGGAACTACGAATTGAATTCAAATTATTATGACTTTTCTTCCTAAACATTTTTCTCATTAAGTTTTCTAGTTAAAAAATTAGGGATAAAATATTAAGTACCGACCCATGGCTTAAAGAGAGATACCCTTCATTTGTTACCATGGAATGAAATTTATTCTAGTGAGACAAAAACTATTAAGATGATTTTAGTTTGAGTTAGTCATCTTGGACTTTCATATCAACTTATCAATAAAGATGTCTTGAAAATATTGGAAATACCATAAAAGAATTTATAATGGAAGGACTGACTATTAAGGACCAAAAGCATGCTATATACATGCTAAAACCCTTGCCACAATTTATTAAGATTAAATCTAATTCAAGAGAATAGGATCAAGAAGTGGATAATGAAAGTATTGTTAAGAAGAACCCACACTTGAAATATTCTATGGGGAACTTAAATCTTTCTTTCATGATTTTTTTATGAAGTTCAAAATGTAATATAATAACCAAATTTCAAACTCAAAAACCCACTTAGAGTAGAGGATGATTCACTTTTTGTTACAATCTTGAGATCTTTATATATGGTAGAAGAGTTGGATGTTCATATAGAGTGTATTAATGCTTCAAATATATACCACAAATAAGACATATTTTGTTTCTAAAAAAATATTGAAGGAAAAGGAACATTAAGAGAATGAAGACATAGAAGGGAGTGTGAGTTAGGAGTGAGTAAATACCAAGAGGAAATCCAACCTAGAAGCTAGCCGACTAGATAGTGTGGAAGGAAAGTCAAATTTAAAAATACTAAGGGGAATTCAAGATGCCCTAGCTAGAAGTATGGATGCTAAGTTGAAGAATAAATATATGATGAGTTTGATGTAAGTAGGAGATATTACACTAGAATTGACTATGAAGGATGTGATGATTGAGAATGATGTGATGGTTCTCAAAAGTATAGGGTTAATATAAAAGTTCCATAGATATTGGATAAATTTTTGGATATTTAGTTTTGGATCAAGTGGAACTACGAATTGAATTCAAATTACTCTGACTTTTCTTCCTAAACATTTTTCTCATTAAGTTTTCTAATTCAAAAATTAGGGATAAAATATTTAGTGCTGACCCATGGATTAAAGAGAAATACCCTTCATTTAATACCATGGAATGAAATTTATTCTAGTGAGAAAAAAACTATTAAGATGCTTTAAGTTTTAGTTAGGCTTCTTGGACTTTCATATCAGCTTATCAATAAATATGTTTTGAAATTTTTTGGAAACATCGTAAGAGAAATTATAACGGAAGGACTAACTATTAAGGACCAAAAGCATGCTATAAATACATGAATTTTTATTGTTATGGATATTTTAAAACCCTTGCCACAATACATTAAGATTAAATCTAATTCAAGAGAATAGGATCAAGAAGTGGAAAATGAAACTATTGTTAAGAAGAATCTACACTTGAAAAATTTTATGGGGAACTTAAATCTTTATTTAATGATATTTTTATGAATTTCAAAATGTAATCTAATAACCAAATTTCAAACGCACAAACTCACTTAGAGTAGAGGATGATTCACTTTTTATTACAATCTTGAGATATTTATATATGGTAGAATATTTGCACGTTCATATAGAGTGTATTAATGCTTCAAATGTATACCACAAATAAAACATATTTTGTTTACAAAAAACATTGAAGGAAAGGAACATTAAGAGAATGAAGACATAGAAGGGAGTGTGAGTTAGGAGTGAGTAAATATCAAGAGGAAATACAACCTAGAAGCTAGCCGACTAGCTAGTGTGGAAGGAAAATCAAATTTGAAAATCCTAAGGGGAAGTCAAGATGCCCTAGATGGAAGTATGGATGCTAAAGTTAAAGAATAAATATATGATAAGTTTGATGTAAGTAGGAGATATTACACTAGAATTGACTATGAAGGATGTGATGATTGAGAATGATGTGATGGTTCTCAAAATTATAGGGCTAATATACAAGTTCCATAAATATTGGCTAAATTTATATATATATAGTTTTGGATCAAGTGGAAGTGCGAATTGAATTCAAATTACTCTATGACTTTTCTTCCTAAACATTTTTTCTCGTTAGGTTTTCTAATTCAAAAATTAGGGATAAAATATTAAGTACCAACCCATGGCTTAAAGAGATACCCTCCATTTAAGACAACGAAATGAAATTTATTCTAGTGAGACAAAAACTATTAAGATAATTTTAGTTTGAGTTAGGCTTCTTGGACTTTCATATCAGCTTATCAATAAAGATGTATTGAAAAATATTAGAAATACCATAAGAGAATTTAAAATGGAAGGACTAACTATTAAGGACCAAAATCATGTTAAATAAACATGAATTTGTGTTGTTATGGATATTTTAAAACCCTTGGCACAATCCATTAAAATTAAATCTAATTTAGGAGAATAGTATCAAGAAGTGGATTATGAAAGTATTGTTAAGAAGAATCCACACTTGAAATATTTTATGGGGAACTTAAATCTTTCTTTCATGATTATTTTATGAAGTTCAAAATGTAATCTAATAACCAAATTTCAAATGCACAAACCCACTTATATGAAAAATATTAATATTATTATTATAATATATAGCATAAAAATGATCGTGATAGGAGCTGAGGAAGACCATGATGTGGTATGCAAATATGAGCAGTGCTAAGGAGATAGAATTTATTCTAGATCCAATTTCGGTGGCTTTTGGTATGAAGAATGTGGTCGGGAGTTGTTGGAATATCTTTGTTCCTGGTGTGACAATTGGCTGATATTCATACATCATTGGCCCTCAATCGTTTCCTTGTACCTCTTTGTTTATTGGGTTGCAATAGAAGGGGGAGTATACATTTTTTTTGTCCTGCCTCTATGGATAGCAGAGCTGCTACCACTATTCTCCATGTGCTAGGTTTAGGGGAGTCCCTTATTTTTGTTTTTTTCCAAATCATTATTGATATGGGGGTTGGATGGTGGTTTATGCAGTGGTCTATGCGATGATTTATACTATGGTTTTTACGGTGGGTTGTTTGCCCTAATTTTTTAGTGTGCTTTGGCTGGTAGTGTTTTTGGGTTTTGTCCCTAGTGGAATATTTATTCTTTTGCTTTTGGAAGGGACTTGAACCCATAGGCATTGGGGGTTCTTAGTTTCTAGTTGCCTTTGGGGTATTTTTACATAGGCATCTATGGAGGCTCGTTTGGTGTCATTTATGTGATAGGTACCCTAGACCTAATCTATTGATTTGGTTGAAGATCCATTATCAGATTTTGGGATAGTGGTTTATGCTCATTTTTTAGGGCAGTTGTTTTTTGGACCTCGTATATTCATGAGATTGCCCTACTCTAGAGCTTTGGACATTTGGTTTTTTTGGGGTTAAATTCTTTATGCTCAAGGATGGTTTTCAACGTTTATTTTCAGGTAGTATATTCCAAGAGAGGTGGTTTCTATGGCTCTGGTTTACCCGGTTTCAAGCTTTATTTTTGTGGTGGCCAGTTAAGCTTGGTGCTCTGGTTTTTGTCTCTCATTTTTTGAGAGGTTTCCATATTATATAACTAGTTCAAGTGGGAGCTTTTAATTTTTAAATCTCTATCACTTGGTTCTTCAATAGTCAGTCTGTCAGCTCATGGATTCCCAAGAAGATTCTTATTTCTTTATTCGGTTCATGGGTTCCTATGTGATTTCTTATTTCTCAATCAAGTTCAAGTGAGAGTTTTTTAAATTGCAAATATTTACCGCTTGGTTTTTGCGCAATTGGTTTCATCGGCTCATGGGTTGTTGAGTGGCTTAATTTTTCTCTATTTGGCTTGTGGGTTCCTGAGTGGTTTCATTATTCTCTGTCTGGATCATGCAGGTGATTTTTAAATTTTAAATATTTACCGCTTGGTTCTGTGGCTATTGGTGAAAGCACAAGATTTCGGACGAAGGAAACACTAATTGCGATGCAACCAAAATCAAATGCGCTTAAGTCCTAGAAATGTAAAATGCATGAAACGAAAGAGACGCATTAAAATGAGATACAAGCAAATGGAGAAAACACAGCCCTTTCATTAAAATTTCTTGATCTCTGTTACAAATACACCTCCTCCATTTTTAGGGGCTAGGAGCGTTAAAATAATTTGATTACAATCACTTAATGTTCCTCTTTTCGCGTGCCCACGATTGAAATGGACGGGCCAAAACACTGTCGTCGTTGATGTTGATGAGTCTTTGACCTCTGCTGCTCCTCCTGCGAACAAAGAAACAATGAAGATGTCAGTAGCACCTGCTACAAATGAAAAGTGTTTGTTCTCTAAAATCACCAAAAGATGCATGTAAACATTTGTCTGAAACAGTGGGTAAAGTAAGTCCAAATGGCCTGAAAACTTGATAGAAGACAGAAAATATTACCAAGAGGCCACTGCCACTGAGACAGTCGGAAAATTTGCCTTAAACTGGAATTCGTCCCTAGGCAGGACGAATTCTGACTGCAAATCGTCCCTGGGTGGGACGAATTCTTTTGTGTTGAAAAAGCCGACCTGCTGCTGCTCCAATGTCGAATCCTGGGACCTGCAAAACACCTGCAGACAGAGGGGTTATGTAATTGGGGCCATTTTGGGATGACCCAGATGGTCGGATTCTCCCAATTTGGCCTCTACCCTCGGGAATTTGATCTTGCCACCTGCAAGTTAGTGAAAAAACAAAGCGACACAAAACATACTAGAATCTGATCAAAAGTTATGAACTTGCAGCTATGAGTTAACCAAACATGATAACACAAAATGCAACCCAAAAAAGTAATCTAGAATGCTTTAAAACTTAGAAAGTGTGGGGGTGCCCAAGTGGGCCTCCCACCGTTGGCACTTGCCAATCCACTAGGGATGGGCCCAAAACCTCTTAGGATTGGGGGGTCGGCGAATTGGTTGGTTCAGGTGTCCATGTGTTGGATTTGGGTCAGGTTCAAACTTCCAAAAGCCACCCAACAACCTCCCTTGCAAAAGAGATTTGTGGATGCGAGAAGGTGAACCAAAAGGGATGCAAGTGGGTCTTCAACTCGGCATCACTTCATTGCTTGAAATCTCCTTCAACCTTTGTTTTTTGGGTGAGAAAAGTCCCACCTTTTATAGACCCATGGGGTCTCTTTTGAGAGGGAAGCATAGGTGCCATGTGTTGGTCATAGGTGCCATGTGGCAGTCATGTCTTCCCATGAGGGAGGGGAGTCCTCCATGACTTGGGCTTTCATAACTGCCCTTGTGACAGTCCTCTAACAGCCTATATGTCTACCCACACATGCGTGCGAGGCAGGAGTCATCAACTGACTGTCCTAGGCTGCCACTTGGCGCCATTCTTCTTTTTGCCCGTTAAACTTGGAATTCGTCCCACCCAGGGATGAATTCAGAATTCATCCCTGGGTGAGACGGATTCCAATTTGAATTCGTCCCAGGGTGGGACGAATTTGGAGTAGGTTGTTCGAAGGTGCCAAATTGCCTTCTGACCTTCCAAAATTGTTGTAAAAGTGGTTAGGACCACTGTTTGACCTCTGAGGGCTGCCCTGGGGGCTGTGTTTGTCAAAGCGATCAGTGTTTGCAGTCACATAATCAGATTGGTGTTGTTTTGGTGTCTACAGATGCCCCTTTTTGGGAAGCGCTGTGGGTGACGCAGTGTCGAGCAAAAATAGATAACCAAAGCACTAATGATTAGGGTTTCTTGGTAACCTAACCAACTTTTGATGCCCCAAGCATGGAAATGGCATGCATTCTTGAATCCTTGCTTTTGACGAGCTAAGGAATTTGATTTCAAGTATTAACCTGTTTTGGTGAGGTGTGACTTGAACTTAGACATTGATCAGTCATGAATAGGCAAAGGGCGTTTTATCCTCAGGGGGAACCTTGTGTTCATGATTCACGAAATGCCAAGTGTTTGATTTATTTGATTGTTGCTTGTTTACTGCCCTAAGCAGGAGCATGATTGTCTTTGTCAATGATTCTTTGAATGCATGTCGTTTTCCTTAATTGGGTGTGTGATTGTTTAGTGGTGACTAAGTGTGACTACCCCCTCATGTGACGAATCGATGATGGAATGACCTTTGTGAGAGAAGCAACGAGTCTCTTGACCCAAGATGACTTGTGCAGGGGTGCCTTTAGAGGGTTTACCGTTAAGCGTGTGTAATTTTTCCAACATTTGGACCTATTTTTTGTGGGTGTTAACCCTTTTGGTGATGCCTGAATGGGGTGAAATCATCAAAAACCTATATTCCCGTGGAGCGGTCCGGCTATGATAGCCTTCTTAGGGAGTAGGATAGTGACAATGTAAACCCCGACATCAATTTTGCTATGCCAAGAGGTTAAGTGCAAGAGCACTTGTGTCTGGCAATGTTTATTACTGTTTTTGTTGTTTTGATTTTCTTGTGACGTCGTTTGGGGATGAAATTGTCGAAAATCCGTCTTCCCGTGGAGCGGTCCGGCTATGGTAGCCTTCTTAGAGAGTAGGATAGTGACAATGTAAACCCCGACATCAATTTTTCTATGCTAAGAGGTTAAGTGCAAGAGCACTTGTGTCTGGCAATGTTTATTGCTTTTTGTTTGTGTTGCATTTTTTTTTTGTTGTTTTTGAATGGGTTTTGACCCTTTTTTTTTTTTTTTTTTGACGTCGTAATGGGGTGAAAGTGTCGACAATCCATCTTCCCGTGGAGCGGTCCAGCTATGATAGCCTTCTTGGGGAAGTAGTAGAGTGACAATTTGAACCCCAACATCGATTTTCTATGCCAAGAGGTTAAGTGCGAGAGCACTTGTGTCCGGTAATGCTTATTGCTTTGTTTTTATGTTGCATTTTTTGTTGTTTTTGTTGTTTTTTTTTTTTGTGACACCATTTGGGGATTAAATTTTCGAAAATCCGTCTCCCGTGGAGCGGTCCGGCTATGGTAGCCTTCTTAGGGAGTAGGATAGTGATAATTTGTGACCCTGATGTCGATTTTCCATGCCAAGAGTTTAAGTGCAAGAGCACTTGTGTCTGGCAATGTTTATTGCTTTTTGTGTTGTTTTGATTTTCTTGTTGTTTTTGAGTGGGCTTTGACCCTTTTGTGACGTCGTTTGGGGATGAAATTGTCGAAAATCCATCTTCCCGTGGAGCGGTCCGGCTATGGTAGCCTTCTTAGGGAGTAGGATAGCGACAATGTAGACTCTGACATCAGTTTTTCTATGCCAAGAGGTTAAGTGCGAGAGCACTTGTGTCTGGCAATGTTTATTGCTTTTTGTTTTTGTGTTGCATTTATTTGTTGTTTTTGTTGTTTTGATTTATATGTGATATGCAGATATGAAATGGATGAATGGGGTTTGTGATGTTTGGCTATGGCACCAAGGACTGTTTAGCACTCTGTTATTTTGTTTTTAGGCGATTGCTGTGATGATGACTTTGTATGTATACATGTGGTTTTTCTTTTTTGTATTTTTTTGATGGTATTGTAAGGATGAAAAGTAGCGCAGTTGATTTAGAAATGTAGCTAAGGTTTTCTGAGACTTAGATGGTTTTAACTCACTAGCCATGACTGTACTTTATCTTACAAGACTTTTGAACAAGGTATGAATCGAACTTGTTTTTGACCGAGCTATTTCACATCCCTGTGTGTGCAATTAAGTTCATTTATGTGGTATTTGTCAGGATACCACTAGTGCCAGATGGGATTTCAACCGAACCTGTACTGAGGATCACCTAATTAACTCCACTAATTCCTTTGTTGTATTTAGTTAGATTAATCTGTGGTGTTATCCAGGATGCCATAAGCTAGCTCATCCACATGCAAACATTGATCTGTACGCAAGTTAATGTGACAGATATATCGTCATGTGAGAAGTTTACTGCCAGTTACTGATAGGATTTCAACCAAACCGGTATTGAGGCTTGCCTCATGACCTGTTAGAATATTGAGAGTTCCAGGGATTCAAGTTCACTCCCTTCTTTTCTTCAATTGTATTGGGATACTTGCTCGTTTGTAGTGATAAGATCACCGTTTATTTTGATTTGTTTTTCTTTTGAGCAAGGCATTGGGGATATGGAGTGACAAAAATCACTATTGCTTGTGCCTTTTGATGTGTGCACTGTAGGATGTCAAATTTTGGAGTTTTGACATTTTGCAAATTTTTTTATGTTTTGCAATTATTGAGAACTTTAGGGATTCTTAGGGAATTGGGTAGGGAGGATGCTTGTCCTTTTGCCAACTCTCAACATTCTTGGGGTCATTCGCACAGGGGGATGAGCAAGATAACCGTTTCTCTTGTGGTGACCTGGATTACTTTGCAGGTTTCATCTTTTGTTCACACAACTTGGGAATTGTTTTATGTGTCTTGATATGTGTTGGGATGTTACGTAACAAGGTTTATTTCAAGTATGACTCTATCTTCGTAAAATATTTCTGACTTGATACATTACATGGCTAAAGAGGAAAATGATGACTGAATCACTGAAACTCTTGGTACATTTACAGACCACCTGATCGTAGTGCGGTAAAAGTTATGCATGGTGTTTTTGTTGTTTTTGTAAAATGGAACAATGCGGAACAAGATGGACTAGTAGAGCAATTGCAGCCTATGGTGCCTTTGACCTATACAACCATGAATATACAATGTGTGGATGCAATGCTTAATGTAGCTACATATTTTTGTATTTTTGATGGATTGATTTTGTGAATGTGAATATGCGGTGCTAGACGAACTCTCTATTGATGAATTTGATTATGCCTAGAAATGAGATGCAAATTTTTGTTGTTTTTGATTGTTTTTTATTTTTGACCAAGTGGTTGTGGACATCATTGGAGACTTTTGGGGTGACCAAGTGATTGCGATAATCCTTGGAGATTTTTGGGTTGACCAAGTGATTGCGATAATCCTTGGAGCTTTTTGGGTGACCAAGAAATTGTGATAATCCTTGGAGCTTTTTGGGTGACCAAGTGATTGCGATAATCCTTGGAGCTTTTTGGGTGACCAAGTGATTGTGATAATCCTTGGAGCTTTTTGGGTGACCAAGTGATTGCGATAATCCTTGGAGCTTTTTGGGTGACCAAGTGATTGCGATAATCCTTGGAGCTTTTTGGTGTGACCAAGTGATTGCGATAATCCTTGGAGCTTTTTGGGTTGACCAAGTGATTGCGATAATACTTGGAGCTTTTTTTTTTGGGTGACCAAGTGATTGCGATAATCTTTGGAGCTTTTTGGGTTGACCAAGTGATTGCGATAATCCTTGGAGCTTTTTGGATTCTTGACCAAGTGATTGTGATAATCCTTGGAGATTTTGGGTTGACCAAGTGATTGCGATAATCCTTGGAGCTTTTTGGGTGACCAAGTGATTGCGATAATCCTTGGAGATTTTGGGTTGACCAAGTGATTGCGATAATCCTTGGAGATTTTGGGATGACCAAGTGATTGTGATAATCCTTGGAGCTTTTGGGGTGACCAAGTGATTGCGATAATCCTTGGAGCTTTTTGGGTGACCAAGTGATTGCGATAATCCTTGGAGCTTTTTGGGGTGACCAAGTGATTGCGATAATCCTTGGAGCTTTTTGGGTGACCAAGTGATTGCGATAATCCTTGGAGCTTTTTGGGTGACCAAGTGATTGCGATAATCCTTGGAGCTTTTGGGGTGACCAAGTGATTGCGATAATCCTTGGAGCTTTTTGGGTGACCAAGTGATTGCGATAATCCTTGGAGATTTTTGGGTGACCAAGTGATTGCAATAATCCTTGGAGATTTTTGTGTGACCAAGTGATTGTGATAATCCTTGGAGCTTTTTGGGTGACCAAGTGATTGTGATAATCCTTGGAGCTTTTGGGGTGACCAAGTGATTGTGATAATCCTTGGAGATTTTTGGGTGACCAAGTGATTGCGATAATCCTTGGAGATTTTTGGGTGACCAAGTGATTGCGATAATCCTTGGAGATTTTTTGGGGTGACCAAGTGATTGCGATAATCCTTGGAGCTTTTTGGGGTGACCAAGTGATTGCGATAATCCTTGGAGCTTTTTGGGTGACCAAGTGATTGCGATAATCCTTGGAGATTTTTGGGTGACCAAGTGATTGCGATAATCCTTGGAGCTTTTGGGGTGACCAAGTGATTGCGATAATCCTTGGAGATTTTTGGGTGACCAAGTGATTGCGATAATCCTTGGAGCTTTTTGGGTGACCAAGTGATTGCGATAATCCTTGGAGATTTTTGGGATGACCAAGTGATTGCGATAATCCTTGGAGCTTTTTGGGTGACCAAGTGATTGCGATAATCCTTGGAGCTTTTGGGGTGACCAAGTGATTGCGATAATCCTTGGAGATTTTTGGGTGACCAAGTGATTGCGATAATCCTTGGAGCATTTTGGGTTTGAATTATGGTTCTTTAGGGGATAGAGGTACCCCCAGCTTGATGGTCTTTGCACTCCGGATCTGGCTCTAGAGGTATGGGCATGAATGGATCGGCCCTATGCACGGAGATGAGGACAGGGTCCGCCCGCGGCACTGATGTTTCTATGATGTCTCTTTGTGGAAGTTGCTCTTTGTGTGCCCAACGTGGTGGATGTAATTCTTGGTCCCACTATGTGAGTTAACGCGCCACTCATGCCCTAGTATTATGTTTATCTGTTGACATGATTCCTCAAATTTTATGGGATGCCGATGCTGTCTTATGTGATTGTTGTGGGTTATCTATGTTTCATCTTCACTTTCAACTAGTGAGTACAGCTCATCAAAATCTGGAGATTCTGAGACATGGAGGACTGCATCATCAGGTAGCCCTATGGTTAAAGGTTGATCCTCTTTGAAAGGAGCTTCATGTAAGTTGGGCCTTGGGATCTCCAAAATCTTGGTCTCTACCGACTCTAAGTGCTCAAGCACTTTGCATGTATCGGTGGATTGGAACTCCTCCTCTTTGGTTGGTTCTTATGGAGGAACTTGGGGCCTATGGAGGGGTGGCCTGATGGCACCCCCCATGCCTTGGTAGGGATTTTCATCCCGCTCTTCTTCTTGCTTTGATTCCTTAGAGGCTTCTTGATGACTTTCTAAGGGTGGCCCATGAACCTGAGTGGGTTCCTGAGGAAGGCGCCCATCATTGGTTATAGTAGCGGCCTCCCGCTCATGTCTAGGAGGCGTCAGGGGTGGTTCTTCAAGAATCAAGAGTGTAGCCTCCTGATCCTGTCTAGAAGGTGTTGGGGGTAGCGTTTGACGAGGTCGCGATGACCTGTCTTGCCGCCATGGGTTATGCCCCTCAAAATGTTTTGTCTTATGCGTGTGAGGGGTTGGAGTCTTCTCCGATAGTTTATAGCACAACTCATCCATTTCGCATTGCATGCGCTCTCTATCCAAGCGGTGTCGATACTCCATCTCCTGATGACTTTGTTTAAGCTACGTAATTCAAGCTTGGCGGGCGGCATGTCTGGCGACTGTCGGGTTAATTTGGTCTACCCTATTTTTCTTAGGAGGTTCGAATGTTTCTCCTATGTGTTTGCCTCGATCTTGATGATCTAAAATTTCAATGGGTAACTTCCCTCTATAGAGGTAGGCGGCATGTACTTGAGGCTCTAGTCTTGATGGATGACTATTATATCTAGCAGGTGTGGAAACACAAGGCTCCCGCACTATTTGTTGTCCTCGAGGAATGCGATGGCTTTCCTCATACTCCATTTCATGTTGGCTCTCCTGCATAGTGTGTTGGAACAACTCATCCTTTTGGCACTGAAGGTGATCTTTATTTAGAAGATACCATTTCTCTGACTGTTGTCGTTCTAGCTCAAGTTGCGTGCGTCGCATCCGACATGCAATGTGCTCGACAGATTCTAAGATAGTTGGTCTTCTCGCCTCATGTCTAGAAGGCCTTGATGCCTCTTTAGATATTTTCGATCGTAGTGATCCAATATCTCTATAGGTGACCTCCCTTTTTTGGGGGTAGCGGCATTCCCTCGAGGCTTTGGCATCAGTGAGTGGTCCTGATAGATAGCAGGTGTGGAGGCGTGTTGCTCCCACGATGTGTATTGTTTTTGAGGAAGGTAAGGGTTTTCCTCATGCTCTCTTTCATAAGTTAGAAAGGGATGGATGGAGCTAGCTCGCCCTACCTGAAGAGCCTTGTGCTCTGGATTTGTCCTTGTAGTCCTGACAACTAGAGGGGGTGAAGGAGGGATAGTGTAATCATGTGGTTCCTCATGTCGAACCCTATGTTAACCTAGCGCTTCATCGCGCGATGACCACTCATAGAGAGCATCTAATGGAGCTCTCCTATGACTGTACCCCTCATGGAAGGGTGTGTGCTGAATGCTATGCTGAATAGGAGTGCTCCTCGAACAGGTGTCCCTGTAGTCCCTTTCCTTTAAGGTGTGGAGGGAACTGCCTTGTGTGTTAGGTCGCCAAGGTGGTATGACCAAATCCTTGGGATTGTAATGGAGATGACTCATGCCTCCTTGGACATTCCCCACAGCCTCCACCCGTGATTGGGCTTGGCTACGGGTGAGCACCATGATGATGTCTTTCTAAAAATCCTAAAAATTGAAATGAGTCAGATGGGGCCCAAAATTGGCGTGTGCATCCATATTATAGTAGATAAGACAAAAATGAAGTTTCAAGTCCTAGTTATGAATACATTAGGATATATTGACATCCGAACAACTCAAAAAGTGCAAAAAAATGCGTGCCCAATTTTAAAACCTAATTTTGGGGCACTAGATGATGGAATTTGGCCCCGAAAATTGAATTTTCTGGGAAAATAGAATTACTGGGAATTTTATTTGTTTAAAATTATCCCAACTAACTCCCTGTAAAATTTCATGTCAATCGGAGCTACGGTTGAGAAGTTTGGCCCCGACAAGATGCACTAAAATTTAGGGAAAAATATAAGATTTCCCATATTTTTTTGGATGCTCCTGCATCACTTATGGGCACATTTGGGGTGATTTTGGGTTGACCAAAGGGTTTATGGACACATTTGGGGCATTTTGGAGTGACCAAGCGATTACGGGAATCCTTGGAGCTTTTTGGAACAAGTGACAAAATGCGTAAGTTTTTATCTTTTTGTTTATGATTTTTTTTTTTGTTACACTAAGCAGAAATGAACACACACATGCGCAAACCATGATTATATCTTTTAAGGGTTTAAATAGTGTGTCCTAAACTGGTTTAGTGCATTTTTATGTTTTGTTTTGTTTTTGTAGGTTTTGAAGAATGTTTAAATGCATTATGACGGCTCATATAACTCCCAAAACAGTCACCCTTTCAATATACCAACCAGACCGATATACCAACCTCTCTATATACCCGCCCTTACGAGAGGGAGACTATAGGTACGTGAGAGTAGAATGTACGTGGTACATAGGTGGTACAGAAGGGGGATTGTCCTGTTAATGGCACCTACCATAGAAAATTTATCCTTGCGCGCATGGGAATCACCCCAGCGACACTCGGTCAGCTTTCATCAGGATTTACGCCTAACAACAGTTGACAATCGGGAAATGGATGCAAAGCTAAGCCAAGGTGGTGATGAACCCACCGTTGGTCTTGCTCAAGGGCTGGGGTCTTACGACCAACTCCTTGGTTTAAAATTATTACATGAAGTGTGTGGGATTCATTTTATTTAACGAAAATGAAACAAGCATAAATGAATTTCCCTAGGCAATGCAGGATAAAATGAAAACAGTTAAAGAAAAAAAAATAGAAATAGAAATTTTAACAGAGATTATAAAAATCTCTACCTCTTCTCTACTTGATCCAGTTGCTTCTGAATTTCTGCTCCAAAAATCCGCAGGCAGGAATTCGTCCCTCTGGGAGACGAATTATAGAACAGAATTCGTCCCTCCCAGAGACGAATTTGAATTCGTCTTAGGGTCAAACAAATTGCAGAACAGAATTCGTACCTTCCAGAGACGAATTCCCACCGTGATCGCCACTGAAAGCACGAGATTCTGGGCGAAGGAAACACTAATTGTGATGCAACCAAAATCAAATGCGCTTAAGTCCTAGAAATGTAAAATGCATGAAATGAAAGAGACGCATTAAAACGAGATACAAGCGAATGGAGAAAACATAGCCCTTTCATTAAACTTTCTTGATCTCTGTTACAAATACGCCTCCTCCCTTTTCAGGGGCTAGGAGCGTTAAAATAATTTGATTACAATCACTTAATGTTCCTCTTTCCGCGTGCCCACGATTGAAATGGACGGGCCAAAATGCTGCCGTCGCTGATGTTGATGAGTCTTTGACCTCTGCTGCTCCTCCTACGAACAAAGAAACAACGAAGATGTTAGTAGCACCTGCTGTAAATGAAAAGTGTTTGTTCTCTAAAATCGCCAAAAGATGCATGTAAACATTTGTCTGAAACAATGGGTAAAGTAAGTCCAAATGGCCTGAAAACTTGACAGAAGACAGAAAATATTACCAGGAGGCCACTGCCACTGAGACAGTCAGCCAATCTGCCTTAAAATGGAATTTTTCCCTGGGCAAGACGAATTCTGACTGCAATTCGTCCCTGGGTGGGACAAATTCTTTTGTGTTGAAAAAGCTGACCTGCTGCTGCTCCAATGTCGAATCCTGGGACTTGCAAAACACCTACTGATAGAGGGGTTATGTAATTGGGGCCATTTTGGATGACCCAGATGGTCGGATTCTCCCAATTTGGCCTCTACCCTTGGGAATTTGATCTCGCCACCTGCAAGTTAGTGAAACAACAAAGCGACACAAAACATACTAGAATCTGATCAAAAGTTATGAACTTGCAGCTATGAGTTAACCAAACATGATAACACAAAATGCAACCTGAAAAAGTAATCTAGAATGCTCTAAAAATTAGAAAGTGTGGGGGTGCCCAAGTGGGCCTCCCACCGTTGGCACTTGATTTCGGCGCCAATCCACTAGGGATGGGCCCAAAATCTCTTAGGATTGGGGGGTCGGTGAATTGGTTGGTTCAGGTGTCCATGTGTTGGATTTGGGTCAGGTTCAATCTTCCAAAAGCCACCCAACAACCTCCCTTGCAAAAGAGATTGGTGGATGCAAGAAGGTGAACCAAAAGGGATGCAAGTGGGTCTTCAACTCGACAGCACTTCGTTGCTTGAAATTTCCTTCAACCTTTTTTTTTTGGGTGAGAAAAGTCCCACCTTTTATAAACCCATGGGGTCTCTTTTGAGAGGGAAGCATAGGTGCCATGTGTTGGTCATAGGTGCCATGTGGCAGTCATGTCTTCCCATGAGGGAGGGGAGTCCTCCATGACTTGGGATTTCATAACTGCCCTTGTGATAGTCCTCTAACAACCTATCTGTCCACCCACACACGCGTGCAAGGCAGGAGTCATCAACTGACTGTCCTAGGCTGCCACTTGGTGCCATTCTTCTTTTTTCTCGTTAAACTTGGAATTCGTCCCACCCAGGGACGAATTCAGAATTCATCCCTAGGTGAGACGGATTCCAATTTGAATTCGTCCCAGTGTGGGACGAATTTGGAGTAGGTTGTCCAAAGGTGCCAAATTGCCTTCTAACCTTCCAAAATTGTTGTAAAAGTGGTTAGGACCACTGTTTGACCTCTGAGGGCTGCCTTGGGGGCTGTGTTTGTCAAAGTGATTAGTGTTTGCAGTCACATAATCGGATTGGTGCTGTTTTGGTGTCTACAATTAGTTTCACTAGATCATGGATCCTTTTGATCCTCTGCCTACTAGTTGTTTTCCTCATTTTGAAGTTGATGTATTCTATGGGTTGTATGTATGGTGTAGTGCCCCTTTATATGCGATTGTAATCCTTTGTATTGTTCCTGTTGTTTAGCGGGTTGTTGCTTCTCTAGGATTGTGCTCCTTTGAGAGTTGTTGTAACATGTTTTAGGAGTTTTCACTTTAGATTCCTTTGGATTATTTCACTTTAGATTCCTCTTATGAAATTATTAGGAGTTTTCATGTTATATTTTTAAACCATTTGTATCGTAATGCTCATATGAATATCTCTTTGTTTCTTTTTTATTCTTTAAACAAGTCTTCTCTTAATGTGTAAATTAATCGAGGTCAGATCCCCATTCATCAAGGCCTAGCTCTTCTCATGTTTGAATAGGATGCTATGGAACATGATTTGGTGGCTAATGAAATCCTCAATAATTTTGATGTTTTCCCTAATCTTGTTCTGGATGCATCTAAGGTGGTTTCGAAAGATGTCTCTGAGGGTATTGAGGAAATTTACTCTTTTACCTTTGGATCGGGGTCTGATAAGGTATCAAGGAATATTTAGGTTCTTACAAAAGGGGTGCGTGGCAAGGCCTCTATTGATCATTATCGGGCTCCTATTTCGTGCTCCTCTATTAGGTTTGATCTATATTCCAAAGTGGTGGTTGAGGAGCCAATGATGTTGACGTAACGCCCATATGTGTTGTGGTGAGTAGTGGCACACATAAGTCAAGGCATTTACATAACAAATTTTATGAGGAAGATGGATCTTCCCATATCTCTCCCTCTCCTAACTTTGATGTTCTCTCACGTGATTGCCATAGGGAGTAGCTGGTTGATGAAGTTTATATCTTGATGGTTTTAGAGGAGAATGATTATATCTTGGTGGTTTCAAAGGAGAAAAAGTGAGTCCTTCATAATCTGAAACTCATTGATATTAACCATAGAAAAATATAGAGCTCGCTAAATTTGATGCTAGATTTCTTTGAAGATATTGCTCGTCTGGATGTTTTAGTTGCTCAAGATATGAACATGATGGGATAGAGCTATCTCAGTTCTCCTCTCCTTTTGCTTTCTTGGGTTAGTTTGGTGCAATTATTTTTTGTTCTACCCCTAGGTGTTTGCAGGGATTTTGTTGTATTGTTTATCATCTGTTTGACATCCTGATTGTAAATGTTGTGGGATTCCTTTATAACCCTCTCCATTTTAATAGTACCAAAAAATATATAGCATAAAAAAAATTGCTAGTGATTATTACTTTTATATATGAATTAATTATAATTTAAGCTATATATATTATAGCTAAGAGAAAAAGAAAATGGTTTATTGATTATTATTTTTAAATAAATAATTAATTGATAATCAACTTATAAATTATTGAAAAATATGATTATTATTATTAACTTAAATAAAATAAAATAATATTATTAATTAAATATAATATACTCTTTAAATTTTTATAAATTTCTTTACATAAATTAAATTTAACTTATATTAAAAATTTAAAAATTTACATTTAAATAATGTAGACGTATAATCACAAATTAAGAAAAAATGACTTTTTGTAGATAAAAATATTAGATAAGTTTAATATATTTTTTAGATTTGGTTATTGTGATAAACCCTTACCACCAACACATAGGTTGAGCAGTCTCCTTTTAATGATGACCCCTCATAAAATGGAGAGCTATGCATATCAATGATAACTATAAAGAGTTGTAAAAATAAAATATTTTTAATATACATGATTTTGTACTTTTTTTTATTCTACACTTCATATTTACTAGAAATGAGGTTTTAATTCCTTTAAAATATATTTTAGAACATTTTATAAAATTTTAAAGTTTATTTAGCTAACTTTTATAGATCAACCATAATTTATTATTGGATTAAAACAATGTCAATAATATTTTGACCATATTAAAACAGCCTTGAATAGACACTAGTGTCTAACTAGCATATTCCTTTAATAAAAGTATTTGAATCTGATAATTAAAACCCAAAATCTTTTTTTAATTGAAGTTAGTATGAAAACCTAAAAACTAACCAGTAAAATATCATTCCAAATTTTTTATTTTTTAAATATCTTAATAAAAACATAAAAGTTTTTTTTTTTTTATTATTAAAATTAGCATAAGCTCACACAATATCACACAAAGAAAGCCCACAACCTTAATCATATAATTTTAAATTTTATGTATAAATAATATTTAGTATTAATTAAAAATATATTGGTAGTTTGGATATCCAAAACTAAAACGTTATTACTTTTTAAAGTAATATAAGGTTAAGATGACAAATTTGATCCAAAGATCTCTGACACCAAACTTCGAGCCTAGCGCAAACCCACACAGTCAATGTCACAATTAGTAAAGAAAATGTCAATCGCAGATTTATACCGATTCTTGTCTGAGTAAATTAGTAAATGAAATAACTCCGCTAATTGGATTGATAGAGCAACAAACTAAACTCATGGAGTGCTGTAAATAACCGATTCTTGTCTGAGTAAATTAGTAAATGGTGAAAGCACGAGATTCCGGGCAAAGGAAACACTAATTGCAATGCAACCAAAATCAAATGCGCTTAAGTCCTAGAAACGTAAAGTGCATGAAATGGAAAAGAAACGCATTGGAAGAGACACAAGCAAATGGAGAAAACACAGCCCTTTCATTAATATCCCTTGATCTCTGTTACAATGACGTCTCCTCCCTTTTCGGGGGCTAGGAGCGTTAAAAGAATTCGATTACAATCACTCAATGTTCCTCTTTCCGCGTGCCCACGATTGCAATGGGCGGGCCAAGATGATGCCGTCGCCGATGTCGATGAGTTCTTCACCTCCGCCGCTTCTCCCGCGAACAAAGAAACAACCAAGATGTCGTAGCACTCGCCGCAAGTGAAAAGTGTTCGTTCTTCTAAAATCATCAAAAGATGCATGCAAACATTTATCTAAAACAAGAAACAAAATGATTCTAAACAGCCCGAAAACTTGCCGTAAGACAGTAAAATGTTACCAACAGGCCATTGCCACCGAGACAACCGGCCAATCTGCTTTCAATCGGAATTCGTCCCCGGGTGGGACGATTTCGATCGCAAATCGTCCCCGGGTGGGACGAATTCTTCCGTGTTGAAGAAGCCGAACTCGACACGCTCCAATGTCGACTCCCGAGGCCTCGCAAAACACCCGCAAACAAGGGGGTTATGTAATTGGGGCCATTTTGGGACGACCCGGATGGTCGGATTCTCCCAATTTGGCCTCTACCCTCAGGAATTTGATCTCGCCACCTGCAAGTCTGTGAAACAACAAAGCGACACAAAACATACTAGAATCTGATCAAAAGTTACGAAATTGCAGCTATGAGTTAACCAAACATGATAACACAAAATGCAACCTAAAAAAAAGTAATCTAGAATGCTCTAAAACTTAGAAAGTGCGGGGGTGCCCAAGTGGGCCTCCCACCGTTGGCACTTGATTCCGGCGCCAATCCACTAGGGATGGGCCCAAAACCTCTTAGGATTGGGGGGTCGGCGAATTGGTTGGTTCAGTTGTCCATGTGTTGGATTTGGGTCCGATTCAAGCTTCCAAAAGCCACCCAACAACCTCCCTTGCAAAAGAGATTGGTGGATGTGGGAAGGTGAACCAAAAGGGATGCAAGTGGGTCTTCAACTCTGGCAAAGCACTTCGTTGCTTGAAAACTCCTTCAACCTCGTATATCTTGGGTGAGAAAAGTCCCACCTTTTATAGACCCATGGGGTCTCTTTTGGGAGGGAAGCACAAATGCCATGTGTTGGTCATAGGCGCCATGTGGCGCCTTGTCTTCCCATGAGGGAGGGGAGTCCTCCGTTGACTTGGGCTTTGATAAATGCCTTTTGTGACAGCCTTCTAACGGCCCCTCTGTCCACCTACACACGCGTGCGAGGCAGAGTCATCAACCGATCGTTCGGGCTGCCACTTGGCGCCATTTGTCTTTTTGCCCGTTAAGCTTAGAATTCGTCCCACCCAGGGACGGATTCAGAATTCGTCCCGGGGTGGGACGGATTCTATTTTGAATTCGTCCCCGGGTGAGACGAATACCGGGCAAAGTGTCCAAGTGTGCCAAATTGCTTCTTGACCTTACAAAATTGCTATGAAAGTGGTTAAGACCACCGTTTAACCTCCGAGGGCTGCCCCGGGGGCTGTGTTTGTCAAAGCGATCACTGTTTGCAGTCACATAATCGGATTGGTGCTGTTTTGGTGTCTACAGATGCCCCTTTTTGGGAAGCGCTGCGGGTGACGCAGAGGTCGAGCAAAAATAGATAACCAAAGCACTAATGATTAGGGTTTCTTGGTAACCTAACCAAATTTTGATGCCCCAAGTATGGAAAGGGCATGCATTCTTGAATCCTTGCTTTTGACGAGCTAAGGAATTTGATTTCAAGTATTAACCTGTTTTGTTGAGGTGTGACTTGAACTTAGACATTGATCAGCATGAACAGTGCAAAGGGCATTTTTATCCTCGAGGGGAACCTTGTGTTCATGATTCACGAAATGCCAAGTGTTTGATTGATTTGATTGTTGCTTGTTTATCGCCCCAAGCAGGAGCGTGATTGTCTTTGTCAATGATTCTTTGAATGCATGTCATTTTCCTTAATTGGGTGTGTGATTGTTGGTTGGTGACTAAGTGTGACTACCCCCTCAAGCGACGAATCGATGAGGGAATGACCTTCGTGAGAGAAGCGACGAGTCGCTTGACCCAAGATGACTTGTGCAAGGGTGCCTTTAAAGGGTTTACCGTTAAGCGTGTGCAATTTTTCCAACATTTGGACCTATTTTTGGTGGGTGTTAACCCTTTTGGTGATGCCGTAATGAGGTGAAATCATCGAAAACCTAACTTCCCGTGGAGCGGTCCGGCTATGTTAGCCTTCTTGGGGAAGTAGGAGAGAGATAATTTGAACCTCGCCATCGATTTTCTTTGCCCAGAGGTTAAGTGCAAGAGCACTTATGTCCGGCAATGTTTTTTGCTGTTTGTTTTTGTTGAATTTTGTACTGTTTTTGAGTGGGCTTTGACCCTTTTGTGATGTCGTTTGGGGATGAAATTGTCTAAAATCCGTCTTCCCGTGGAGCGGTCCGGCTATGGTAGCCTTCTTAGGGAGTATGATAGTGACAATTTGTGACTCCAATGTCGATTTTGTATGCCCTTGTTGTCAGGTGCAGTAGCAATCCTGTCGGGCAATTTTATTGTCTGTTTTTAGTGCATTTTTAGTCATTTTTTGATTTTTTTTTAAGTGTTGGCCTGAATTCGTCCCTGGTGGGCTTCTCGCCCTGGGTGGGACGAATTCTAGCTGGAGAATTCGTCCCCGGGTGGGACGAGCGCTAATCGCAGCGCTCGTCCCACTCAAGGACGAATTCCAAGGCAAAAGGCCTATTTAATGGCCAAAACTTGATTTTGGGCTCATTTGTGTCATTTTTTTCTTGCGATTTTGGAGCTCTGGGAGGAGGAGGTAATTCCGCGAAGCGAAGCACTGCTGGAATTCTCTCTGCTATCATGAGTGCACACACTGGTTCGAGCGGCGGAGCCGAAGCGAAACCCGTAAGTGTTCCTAGAGTTTATTTTGCTTTTATTTAATGCATTGTTTTTGTGTTGACGCTTTTCAAAACTTTAAGATTTTTTGTGATGTTTTTGTTTAACGGTTAAGTTTAGATACCCTAGAACTTAAAATTTGATCTGTTATTTTTTTTTTTTTGCTTTGCAGGTTGTTAGGAGCTGGTACCGTGTACCCACTGCATTTACCGAGGCGCGGTTGGCATTGACCGATGATGACCGGGAATGGCTTGATGCCCTTGGGCTCAAGCTGTGGCTCGACCGGAGCCCGTGGTTTCGGATCGGGCCTATCCCGACGGCCCCGATCAAGCTTTGGGATCCGTGGACCAATACTTTCCATCTCCCGACAGGGGAGATGACTGTGACTCTTGAGGACGTCTATCGTTTGCTTCGGATTCCGATAGATGGTCTGCCTATTAGGACATCGCCGTTTGATCAGCGGACTGCTATACTTACGAGATGTTTTGGGCATGGGGGGCAGCTGGGTGTAGCAAACCCAGTGGAGACAGCCGAGGTGGATTGCCAGGCTGGCGGGATTTTGGTTAGCTGGTGGCAGGAGAGGGGGGTGTTAGGAGTGAGGCACGCATTCTTGATGGGCCTCATTTCTAACATTCTTCTCCCTGATTCGTCAGGCACGAGGTTCCCGTGGAACCCGCTGGATTTGGTGTGGCAGCTGGCGAGTGCCCGATAGAGGCACCGTTGATTCCGAGATGGGGACAGACTTTGTTGGCACAACTCTACGGGGAGTCGTACGGGGTCCGCTCGTCGACAGCGAAAGGGTGTCAGTTGCAGCTTTCTGTTGTAGTGCTGGGGTTGGCAAAACATAGCTGTTGAGAGGCCTACCGGGTTACCGTGGACGACTCGGGTGGCGATGGAGGATGAGGAGATTGGTTATGCAGTTTTGTGGCGGCGGTCTACGGAGCAGGGGCAGAGTCGGCGATGGGAAGGTGCCGTTGAGCACTACACTGATGCCTTTTCTCGGCTCACTCCAGGGGAGGTGTTTTGGCATCCCTATCGGGACTGTCCAGCCTGGCCTGAGGCTGGAGAGTGGCTCCGACGGGTACGCAGGGAGCGGTGGTTGACTGGGCGGCACGGGACGGAGCATGAGTTCTTTCCGTACCGCCGGGTTACACGACAGTTTGGGGTGCGCCAGGGGTTGCCTGGTGAGCCCGTGGTCTATCGGCGACGGGGAGATGAGAGAGGATTAGAGCCACCGGTCATTGCTCCATTGGGCGAGGAGTCCGACGTAGTGATTGAGGTCCCGGATGTGGATGACATCGGGACTACCACTGAGTATGACTCATGGTGGGTACTCGCGGCACTGGAGAGGAGAGGGGCCACTGGAAGGTGTGGAGGCGGCAGTGGAGGATGCCGAGGCAGCAGGGGGTGATTGGGGGGTCCATGGATGATGCGGACATGGTGGATGTGGGAGATGAGGATGTGGGCTTGGGTGTTCCGGAGCAGCCGGACATGCAGGATGTGGAGGAGCAATGGGAGCCTGAGCAGGCTACTGTCCCCGCGAGTCCTATGCGTCCGACAGATACAGAGGAGGTGGGGTCAGATGTAGGCGTTGAGATTGCGCGACTGACAGAGCTGCTACGGATGCGGGATCTGGAGTTGGGGGATGCGAGGCGGGAGCTGGGGGATGCGCGGTAGGAGAGGGATCTTTTGCGGGCTCAGTTGGCAGAGCGGGATAGAGTTTTGGCGTAGCACGATGATGCATTGTCTATCTATCATCGACGAGAGGCAGAGTGGTGTCTGTACCGGATAGACTTGGAGAGGGAGGTCATCCGCCTTGGTGGGCGGCTACCTGAGCCTTCGGTCGGTGGATCTTCACGACGGACAAGGGATAGTCTGACTGAGCAGTCAGCATCATCTCGTCGCAGGCGGTTAGATGAGGGGGGTGGTAGCAGGCATGATGCGGGGGCTAGTAGTAGCCGCCCTGCAGGGTCCCGTAGGACCCACACCACAGGGGGTAGTTCCCGTCGCACCGATCCTACGTGATCATGGTGGTCGACGCCTTAGGTTGGGTTTTTGGATATGATTGCGGGGTCTGAGGACCGGTTTTGTAGCCTACGGGCATCTTTTTGACGATATATATATATATATATACCGGTTTTATTTTTGGTTTTGTACATGTGATGATGTGATTTTTGTTATGCATGTTTATTTATTTTGATGAATGCAGATGTTATGATGAATGTAAATGTTTTTGATGTCTATGTGATATGCGAGGTGAAATGGATGAATGACATTTGTGATGATTGCACTATAGGCTGTTTAAGAAGCTCTTTATTTACATGGTTTTTTTTTTTTTTTTGTATTTTCTGATGGTATCATAAGGATGATAAGTAGCGCAGATGGTTTTGGAATGAATGTAAGGTTTTCTGAGATTCACTCGCTTTTAACTCACCATCCATGACTCTACTTTATCTTACAAGACTTTTTGACCAAGGTATGAATCGGACTTGTTTTTGACCCAGCTTATTTCATATCCCCGTGTGTGCAATTGAGTTCATTTAGTGGTATTTGTTAGGATACCGCCAGCTCCGTATGGGCTTTCAACCGAACTCGTACTGAGGATCACCTAATTAGCTCCACGAATTCCTTTGTTATATGTACTAAGATTAATCTGCGATGTAATCCAGGATGCCATAAGCTAGCTCATCCACATGCAAATATTGATCTTGTACGCAAGTTAATGTGACAGATATATCGTCATGCGGGAGGTTTACTTCGGTTACCCATTGGCTATCAACCAAATTGGTACCGAAGCTTGCCTTATGACCTATAGAATGCTGAGAGTTCCAGGGATTCAAGGTCAACTCCCTTCTTTTCTTCAATTGTATTGGGATACTTGCTCATTGTAGTGATGAGATCACTGTTCATTTTGATTTGTTTTTCTTTCGAGCAAGGGATTGGGGTTATGGAGTGACCAAAATCACCGTTGTTTGTGCCTTTTGATGTGTGCACTGTAGTTTGTCAAATTTTGGAGTTTTGACATTTTGCAAATTTTTTGTGTTTTGCAACTCGTTGAGAACTTTAGGGATTCTTAGGGAATTGGGTAGGGAGGATGCTTGTCCTTTTGCCAACTCTCAAGCATTCTAGGGGTCATTCGCACAGGGGGATGAGCAAGATAACCGTTTCGCTTGTGGTGACCTAGATTATTTTGCGGGGTTTCGTCTTTCGTTCACACAATTTGGGAATTTTAGTGTTTTGATTTGTGTTGGGATGTTACGTAACAAGGTGTATTTCAAGTATGACTCTACCTTCGTAAAATCTGCTCGACTTGATACACTACATGGCTAAAGAGGAAAATGATGACCGAATCACCGAAACTCTTGGTACATTCCTGCACCACCGACTCGTAGTGTGGTAAAAGTTATGCTTGGTGTTTTTGTTGTTTTTGTAACATGAGACAATGCGGAACAAGATGGACTATCGTAGCTATTGCAGCTTATGGTGCCTTTGACCCCGTATGACTACAAATATGCAATGTATGGATGCAATGCTTAATGCAGGCTATGTATTTTTGTAATTTTGATGGATTGTTTTTGGTGAAGGTGAAGATGAGGTGCGAGAATATGAATTTTTTGATGAATTTGAGTATGCCTAGAATTGAGATGCAAATATTTGTTGTTTTTGATGATTTTTGTTGTTTTGTTTTTTTTGATGATTGCGATAATCGTTGGAGATTTTTGGGTTTGACCAAGCGATTGCGATAATCCTTGGAGCTTTTGGGGTGACCAAGAGATTGCTATAATCCTTGGAGCTTTTTGGATTGACCAAGAGATTGCGATAATCCTTGGAGCTTTTTGGTGACCAAGAGATTGCGATAATCCTTGGAGCTTTTTGGGTGACCAAGAGATTGCGATAATCCTTGGAGCTTTTTGGGTTGACCAAGAGATTGCGATAATCCTTGGAGCTTTTTGTATTGACCAAGAGATTGCGATAATCCTTGGAGCTTTTTGGGTGACCAAGAGATTGCGATAATCCTTGGAGCTTTTTGGGTGACCAAGAGATTGCGATAATCCTTGGAGCTTTTTGGGTGACCAAGAGATTGCGATAATCCTTGGAGCTTTTTGGGTTGACCAAGAGATTGCGATAATCCTTGGAGCTTTTTGGGTGACCAAGAGATTGCGATAATCCTTGGAGCTTTTTGGGTGACCAAGAGATTGCGATAATCCTTGGAGCTTTTTGGGTTGACCAAGAGATTGCGATAATCCTTGGAGTTTTTTTTTTTTTTTTTGGGATATGGCTTTCTTAGATATGAAATGGTCGCAAATGACTGATATTCAAGGGTTCTGTTTCCTTGATACCGTCAAGAGAAGCTAGCCGGTACGTCCCGGGTCCTATTTTACTATCAATGACATAAGGACCTAACCAATTTGCCACGAATTTGTCCCTCATATGGGACGACAAATTAGAGTTTTGTTGGTTTTCCTTCATAACCAAATCACCAACCCGAAAGTCTCTTAGGTGAACTTTCATGTTGTAAGCTTTCTTAAGCCGCTCTTGATAGATACGTAAGTGCTCGAGAGCATTAACGCGTCGTTCGTCAAGCAACGTAAGTTGGTCTAATCGGGCCTCGCCGCGTAGTGTTATCATCGATGAACTCCTGCATTGATATGCGTAGGGAAGGAATTTCCAACTCGAGAGGCATTACTGCCTCTGAGCCATACACCAGTGAAAACGGAGTTGCCCCAGTGGGCGTCCGAATGCTAGTGCGATAAGCCCAAAGGGCAAGTGGGATTTGTATGTGCCAATCCTTATGACTGTCTCGCGACGGTATTTTTAAGGATGGCGACTAGCGTTTTGTTTGACGCCTCGTGTTGCCCCTTTTGCTTGGGGTAATAGGGTGTTGAAAAGTCGTGCTGAATTTTGTACTTTGTGGTTAAAGCACGCACGTCTTTGTTCTTGAATGATGGCCCATTATCCGAGATTATTTTGGATGGAATACCAAAACGACATATGATGTAATGCAAAATGAACTTCGCAATGCGGGGTCCTGTCGTAGAGGTTAACGGAATTGCTTCCACCCATTTGGTAAAATATTCTGTGGCCGTTATGATAAACGTGTGACGGCCCCGACGATGCAGGGGGAGATCTTTCCGATTAGATCGAGGCCCCACTACGAAAATGGCCAAGCAGACCGGACCGTCTCGTAGGGCCCGGGAAGGTGCGTGCATTAAATTGGCATGATGTTGACATTTCACGCACCTCTTGACATACGCGCAACAATCTCACTCTAAAGATGGCCAATAATAGCCCATGCAAAGAATGCGCTAAAGTTCAGAACCATACCACTGAAGTGGCCGCCACATGTACCGTCGTGCGCTTGGGCGATCGCCCAAGTGGAATCTTGCTGGTCCAAACATCGAAGAAGAATTCCGTCATAGTTGCGACGATACAAAATGTCTCCTATCAAGACATATTTTGCCGCTTTCTGTTTGAATGTTCGTTTTGCGGCGTGCGTCAATCCAAAGGGAAGATTACTTAACTTGAGGTAGTCTCTTATGAACAACCAATCCCTTTTGAAGTTCTTCCCTAACAAATGCTGATTGGGATAGAACTTGTAAGAATAGCGTTGTGTTGCTATTAATGGGAGTGGGGGAAAACAAAGACCCCCAGTTGGCACGTTTCAAACAGTCTCGGATTCGAAAGAACTTATCCGAAGATGGTTCGATCTCGGATCATGTGGACTCCCCGGCGTCAAGTCCGAGCTTGCGCGCTCCATCGCGGGTTGCGATAAGGTTTTGACCTGAATGGTTGTTATATCACCGGAAAGGTCTTGCGGGATTAGTGACCCCAAGGAGGCCATTGTGTCCGCAAAATGATTCGATGATCGAGGGAGTGCCTCGATGTCATACCACTCAAGTTTTGCCAAGAATTTGTCCACGAGGGCTTTATAGGCCTTTAGAACTCGGGCATTTGCATTGATATACCCCTTTGACTTGATTGACGATTAACAGCGAATCGCCAAAGATGTTCAATCTTTTGATGTTCATGGCGATTGCTGTCTGGAAGACCTAGGAGCAAGGCTTCATATTCTCGCATTGTTGTTGGTGCACTCGGAAGTTTAATTTAAATGACAGGGGCATTGGAGCGCCCCGCGGTGTGAAGAATACAATTCCCGCGCCACCCCCTTGCTCGCATTTAGAACCATCAAAAAATAAGGTTATGTCGGCCCGAGACTCAAGCTCATCGAATCCGGCGATTCTCGAGACATGGAAGACCCCATCATCGGGTAGTTCTATGACCGGAGGCTGATCGTCTTCAAGAGGAGCCTCTCGCTAGTTGATCGGCTATGACTTGTCCTTTTATAGATTTTTGCCCAATAAACTCAATGTCAAATTCCGTCAACAACATGATCCATTTCGCCGTGCGACTACTATGATAAGTACGACTCATCATGTATCGCAATGGATTCTCCTTAGACACAACATACGTAGTGTTGCTCAAGCATGTAGTGGCGTAGCCTCTTGGTAGAAAACACCACTGCCACGTAGAGTTTCTCAACGTATGCATAGTTAAGTTCGTAACTGACCAAGGTGCGGCTAAGATAGTACGTAGCCTATTATTTGTGAAGTTCATTCTTCTGGGCTAGCATGGCTCCTAGTGCCACCTCGCAGCCGAGATGTATAAGTAGAACGGCACACCCGGTCTAGGTGGTGCCAACACCGGCGACGAAGCCAAGTATTGTTTGATTTCGTCAAAGGCCGATCGGCACTCGTCATCCCAATGAAATGTGACCCCCTTGTGCAATAATTTGTTCATGGGTCGGCATTTGTCGGATAATTGCGCTATGAAGCGTTTAATCGACGTGACCTTTCCTTGCGGACTTCGAGCCGCTTGATAGTGGTTGGGGGAGCCATTTCAAGGATTGCCTTGACTTTGTTTGGGTCCACTTCGATGCCTCTCTTTGAGACTATAAAACCCAAGAGTTTTCCAGATGTGACGCCGAACACGCACTTCTTGGGATTCAGTCTGACCTTATGCTCTATGAGGCGATCGAGAATCTTGCTTAAGTCACCGAGATGATCTGAGCGCAAGAGAGACTTGGCTAACAAATCATCCATGTAATCTTCCAAAGTTTTGTGCATGTAATCGTGGAAGATATACGTCATAGCACGTTGGTATGTAGCGCCAGTGTTTTTAAGGCCAAAAGGCATGACCTTATAGCAAAATGTCCCCCAAGGCGTTGTGAATGCCGTTTTGAGTTGGTCTTCAGGATTGATACGAATTTGATTGTATCCCGAGAAACCGTCCATTAGGGAGAGCATTTCGTGACCTCGTTGTAGCGTCTACCAATGCGTCGATGCTTGGCAAGGGGAAATCATCCTTAGGACTCGCTTTGTTTAGGTCTCGAAAGTCGGTGCATATGCGAATCCTCCCGTCGGGCTTCTTGACGGGAACCATGTTGGACAACCATGGCGGATAATCCACGCAGATGACAAATTGTGCATCCAACAGCTTTTGCAATTCGTCTTTGACCATCAAGGCCACCGTTGGGTGCATCTTTCTTAGTTTTTGCTTTACAGTGCTTGATTTTCGGATCAAGCGTTAAATTGTGCATGACTAGTCGTGGGTCTAGCCCTGGCATATCTTTGTACGACCATGCAAAAACTTCCTTCTTCTCTTTGAGAAGGGCAATATATTCGGCTTGCTCTTCGGGGGAAAGACTTACCCCCAACCTGATAATCTATGGATTCTTTGAATCTGTGCCGATGTCTACGTCAGTCGTCTCCTCGACTGACATGTGAGATCCGTCCTCCAACTGATGTGGAGTTGGGATTAAATGGATATCATCAGCTGAGTTAAGATCTGCGTTTGGAACCTCGGGTTCCTCTTCAGCTTGAAAAATATCCTGAGTTGTCCTTGGGGTAAAATGAAGCATTTCACCGAAAGGCCAGTACTCTGATGGTGACAATGGTGAATTGACGCGATCCTAGTCGATGGCATCCATGTCTAGATGCAATGACCGTGATGGATCGGTCGGATTGTGGATGGGTGCGGTCAAATCAATGGAGATCATGTGGATGGAATGAATTTGGTCTCCGTAACCGCGGGTGTGATGACTTGATTCTTTTAGATGTTCCCTATACTCTGGATCTGGCTCTACGGGAATGGGCACGAATGGATCCTCTCTAGGTGCAAATTCATCTCTATGTGTGAAAAGGAAGGCGGGGTCTTCCCTCGACACTGCTGTCATGATGGGATCTCGAGGTGGACGATGCTCATCTTGAATTTGGAGCCATAGGTCTAACACTTGGTCCCACCTCGCTGGGTCTACGTGCCATTCATGTCCTAAAAGATACCCATCTCGTCCCATTAGATCTTCATGAGTTAGAGCGCGGTGATTTTGTCGCGCATGTCCGAGATAGATCATCTCGGCCTCATCTTCTCGAATCACTTTCATAGATCCAAAATTGTTCATTCTCTTCAAAGATCTCGTTGCTTGCGACGTTGAGGACTCTTCCCGTTCCAGTGAATTAATCTGGTCCCATTGCGGTTGTTCCACTCTTAGTGGAGGGACCTGATTCTCTTGAGACTGTGTTATTTCGTCTGGAACCTCTAAGGGGAACAGTTTCAAAAAGATGTCTGGCAGTCGTTGATGTTCTCTTTGAGGATTAATCTCTGAACTTTCGCCTCTCTCTAGCAAAGAAGAGGGATTACTGTTGCTGCCAGGGGTGTTTGTTGACCATGGGAGGTAGTCTCCCAATGTGTATTCTGTATTCGGATTGGCATAAGGACCCAATGCCAATCCCCCCTTGTTGCCTATTTCTAGGCCTTGCATATTTTCAACCAAGATGTCTAATGGCAGGGGATGGTTGAACCCTACCCCCGACTTGTCATATGGCATCTGATATCTTGGTTGGCAAAGGATCCGCATCCCTTGCTCATATCTGCCGAGCTCGTATCCATGCCAATTGCATTGGCCGAGATATTTTAGGGCAAATTCTGGGTTTGACAGATAATTGATGTTTTCAACAAAAGGCTCTTCGTCTGCTTCCTTTTGTTGGCATGGTTCAAGACCATGATCAAAGCCCCCATACACAAAATTTGTCTCGGTTCGGTGGGTAGCCTAGAGGGACGATTGTTCCAATGGGAAGGCGAGGTCTTCCCATGTCTTGTACCGACTCCAGTGTGGGGGTTGCCACAACATTTTGCACTAAGTATTCCCCCAGTGCCTGTATCGGCCATTTCAACAGATGATTGTTGATGATTGGGTGGGAGGAAACGGTAGTCCTTCCCGAGTCCATTCCATGTTTGGTGGTTCAGAATCTTGGTTTTCGTTGCGTTGGGTGCTTCCTCTCGTTGTTATTGTTGAAATTGTGGGCAACCTTTCTTCTAAGGGCTTAACCTCTTCCATGATTTGTTTTCCCTTGTCCTTCTGTTGGGCCATGATAGGTGGCATTGATGATGAAGGAGCCGATGATGAAGTCTCACCTGGCTGGGATTTTGCCTTGTTGGCCACCAGTGGTGCCTGCGGTATTGGACCTTGTTTAGATGGATTTAATTGGAAATCCAAATGCGTTGAAGGGAGGGTCGATTGAGGTATGAATTGTACCGCATTGCAATACTTGAAGGGCTCTAAGTCCATTGGGACTACATGTATTTCTCCTTCATAAGCATACTTCAAGCACTCGTGGGCGATCGAAGGGACACATTTCATATCCCCGATCCAAGGCCGCCCTAGCAAGATATTATAAGCCATTTCACCTTCCAAAGACATGGCACAGTGTAGGTATTGAATTTTGTCCTACTTGGACTGGCAGAACGACTGTGTCGACTGTCGAGGATATTGCATCATCAAAAGCTCGTAGTGTGTACGTGGAGGCTATGATGTGAGAGGCTGGCAACTTCAAATGCTTTAAGGCTGCAAGTGGTTATGATGTTACCGGACGAGCCAGCATCTATCAAGGACTCTCTTGTACGGAATCCCGTTGACCCGCGCGATAACGTGCAGGGGTGGATCTCGCCATGTCATTTGATATCGTTTTGACCTCATCTTCTCCGAATGTGATGACCGGCTCCGTACATTGTTTCACATGTCCCACGAAGGCGTTGAAAGAATTTGCCTCGTGGGGTTGTAATTCAATGGCTTTTAAAATGTCCATAAGAGCTTCTCTATGGGGAGCTGATTGTTGAATAAGCTCGTAGATGGACAGCCTAGCCGACGTGGTCCGCAAACTCTGCGTGAGTTTGGTTCGTATCGTGACCTCAAGTCTAGGCGGAGGTAACTGCGTTGGGCGTTGTTGAGGATGCGATGTTGCCGGAACTTCCCTCGTAGCTACCTCAGGGGCAGCTGCCGGGTACCTTCTGTTCCTTGTTACTATGCTAATCATTCCCACAAATCCCTCTGTGGGAAGATCTTGTCGCACCTCGTTAATCTGGAGTGGTTTTGTTTGTGCCTCGTGGGCTGGCAAGGGGTCCTTGAATACCCCCATTTGTTGGTTGTTTGGTGCGATGGGGTTGTCCACAACCAATGTTCCGTTGTCGATCAAATCCTCGGACTAGGTCTTTGAATTTCCAAGCACCCATTCAAGTCATGTCCTCTCGCGCCTATGGAATCTACAATACAATTCCTCTCCGTACCCCCTAGGCTTGGGAATGTTAGGGTCTATAATTTGGATTTCCGGTAGAGTGACTAAATTTTCCGCCGACAAGCGGTCAAATAAGGAGTCCCTAGACTCCGCATATGGGGTGAAATTTTGCCTAGGGCGACGCGGGTAATTCTGCTCCCGTCTTCTATTATCTCTTTCATAAGCGGGAGGCACTCGCTCGGTAGTTAGCCTTTTGAGGCTGCGTTTCTTGCACAGTCACGGGAACATTTATCGCAACTTGGTTGATCGCAGCGTGTTGTGGTTGCGTTGTCCCAGCTTTAGTGGTTTTATTCCACTCTTTCTTCTTAGGCTTGGCAATTGCGCCTTCGCCTATCTTAATCTCTTCTATGACTCGGCTTGCGCCAAAGCTTCTTCTAAGCCGTCGTATTGTCGCAAGTAATAATAGACCAGAGATTGATTTTAAGCAACTTTTTGCGAACATCCTGCGTGAGATCAGACATAGGAGGACGGTAGGGTAACCTAGAAAGCAAAGCTCTCCATCGATTCCCGTACGCTGCCATTGTTTCCTCTTCAAATTGCTTGAGGCTCGCTAAATCACTTAGTGATGCCTTCTTCCTTGTGTTGAAGGCAAAGCGTTCAAGAAACGCGTCTACTAATTGATCTAAATTGCTTATGCGGTGTTTGGGCGGTTGTGTGAACCAATCCGAGGTAGGGCCTACGAATGTGGTTATGAATGTTCTAAGCAACAATGCGTCATTATCTTGGATGCCGAAGCATTGGCTTAGAAATCGTGTAACGTGTTCCCGTGCGTCCTCTTCACCTTTAAAAACTGCCAATTGAGGCAACTTGAAGTGTTCGGGGTAAAGAGGTGTAGGCACTGAGGGATGCACTGGATTACTGTGGAGTAGACGTAATGTGGGTTTTTGATGCCCAGCAGCTTTTGTCTCCACAGACTCCAAACGCTCCAATAGCGCTTGGTATGCATCGGAAGATTTTATTTCTTCCTCTCTTGTTCGCTCTTGTTGCAAGTTACGGTAAACCGGAGGCCTATGGAGGGGTGGCCGAATGGCATCCTTCCTGCCTTGATGGGGAGTTTCAACATATTCCTCTTCTCGGTTCATACTCCTCGTAAAATTCTTGAGGAGTCTCCGGGCGAAACCTATGACCCCGATCAAGCTCTTGCTGAAGGTACCCATCATTGTTTTGGGGAGTTGCCTCCCTCTCGAATCTATGAGGTCTTGGAGGCATAGCTTGACGAGGTCGTGGAGACCTGTCCTGCACCAACGGATTACGCCTCTCATACTGTTCAGCTCTTTGGATGCGAGGGGTTGGCCCCCTCTTAGGTATTTCATAGCGTAACTCATCCGCTTCGCGTTGCATGCGTTCTCTATCCAAGCGGTGTCGGTACTCTATTTCCTGATAACTTGGTTTAAGCCGCATGGTTTGGGCTTGACGGGTGGTATATCTGGCGATAGCTGGGTCAATTTGGTCTACCCTATTTTTCTCAGGAGGTTCGAATGTTTCTCCTATGTGTTTACCTCGAGTTTGCTGGTCTAAGGTTTCAATGGGTCGCTTCCCTCTGTCGAGGTAAGCGGTATGTGCTCGAGGTTCTGGCCTCAAGGGGTGATCATGATATCCTCCTGGTGCGGAAATGCAAGGTTCCCACATTGTTTGTTGCCCTCGAGGAATGCGATGGCTTTCCTCGTACTCCCTTTCACGGGTGTAAAGGGGGTGGGCGGAGTTAGGTCGCCCTATGTAAGGAGCCCTGCGCTCCGGATTTGGTCTCTCTCGTTTGATGATAGGTAAAGAAGGGACGCCATATCCACGTTGCCCCTCCAAATGGACGGTGTGCCCGTCTAACGCTTCATCGCGCGGTGGCCACTCATGCCTAACTTCAAGAGGTGATTCTCTATTTATGTCAAGGTCTACATGTAAGGCATCTTCCCGAAAGGGGCTGCTTTGAATAGGCATACCCCACCGAGGATTCTCAATTGGATTCTTTTGTAGGTTAGACCTATAAGGCGGTATGACCAAATCCTCAGGACTCGAAGTGAAGGCGACTTGTGCCTCGCTTTTTGTGTACCTTTCGGAGCTTCGCCCTTGATTGGGCTTGATCGCGGGTGTACACCATTGCGGTGCTTCTATGCTATCTAAATAAGTTTTTATCTCGTTTATGACTTTGTTTGTCTACACTAAGCAGAATTAAGCACACACATTCACAAAACCGTGATTATCTCTTTTAAGGATTAAATGGTGTGTCCTAAACTGGTTTAGTGCATTTTGATGTTTTGTTTTGTTTTTGTAGGTTTTGAAGATCGTTTAAATGCATTATGACGGCTCATATAACTCCCAAAATGGTCGCCCCTTCAATATACCAACCAGGCCGATATACCAACCTCTCTATATACCCGCCCTTACGAGAGGGAGACTATAGGTACGTGAGAGCAGAAGGTACGTGGTACGTAGGTAGTACGGAAGGGGGATTGTCCTGTTAATGGCACCTACCATAGAAAACTTATCCTCGTGCGCATGGGAATCACCCCAGCGACACTCGGTCTGCTTTCATCAGGATTTACGCCTAACAATAGTTGACAATCGGGAAATGGATGCAAAGCTAAGCCAAGGTGGTGATGAACCCACCGTTGGTCTTGCTCAAGGGCTAGGGTCTTACGACCAGCTCCTTGGTTTAAAATTGTTGCGTGGAGTGTGTGAGATTCATTTTATTTAGCAAAAATTGAAACAAGCATGAATGATTTTCCCTAAGTAATGCAGGATAAAAATGAAAATAGTCAAAGAAACAGAAACAAAAACAAAAATTTTAACAGAGATTATAAAAATCCCTACCTCTTCTCTGCCTGCTCCAGTTGCTTCTAAATTTTTCTCTGAAAATCCGTAGGCAGGAATTCGTCCCTCCTGGGAGACGAATTGCGTAACATAATTCATCCCTCCCGGAGACGAATTTGAATTTGTCTCAGGGTTAGACAAATTGCGCTTAAGAATTCGTAACAGTTAGAGACGAATAGTAGTCTGCAACAAAAAAAATGTACCTGTCAAGCACAAACACAAAACTTTGATCAGTTTTCTGTGATTTTAAAAATATGGGACAGGTCCCACCGTGATCGCCACTGAAAGCACGAGATTTCGGGCAAAGGAAACACTAATTGCGATGCAACCAAAATCAAATGCGCTTAAGTCCTAGAAACGTAAAGTGCATGAAATGGAAAAGAAACGCATTGGAAGAGACACAAGCAAATGGAGAAAACACAGACCCTTTCATTAATATCCCTTGATCTCTGTTACAATGACGTCTCCTCCCTTTTTGGGGGCTAGGAGCGTTAAAAGAATTCGATTACAATCACTCAATGTTCCTCTTTCCGCGTGCCCACGATTGCAATGGGCGGGCCAAGATGATGTCGCCACTAATGTCGATGAGTTCTTCACCTCCGCCGCTTCTCCTGCGAACAAAGAAACAACCAAGATGTCAGTAGCACCTGCTGCAAGTGAAAAGTGTTCGTTCTTCTAAAATCATCAAAAGATGCATGCAAACATTTATCTAAAACAGTAAACAAAATGATTCTAAACAGCCTAAAAACTTGCCAGAAGACAAAAAATGTTACCAAAAGGCCATTGCCACTGAGACAGTCGGCCAATCTGCTTTCAACTGGAAATCGTCCCTGGGTAGGACGATTTTTGACTGTAAATCGTCCCTGGGTGGGACGATTTCTTCTGTGTTGGGGAAGCCGAACTGACACGCTCCAATGTCGACTCCCGAGGTCTCCAAAACACCTACAAACAAGGGGGTTATGTAATTGGGGCCATTTTGGGACGACCCAGATGGTCGGATTCTCCCAATTTGGCCTCTACCCTCGGGAATTTGATCTCGCCACCTGCAAGTTAGTGAAACAACAAAGCGACACAAAACATACTAGAATCTGATCAAAAGTTACGAAATTGCAGCTATGAGTTAACCAAACATGATAACACAAAATGCAACCTGAAAAAGTAATCTAGAATGCTCTAAAACTTAGAAAGTGCGGGGGTGCCCAAGTGGGCCTCCCACCGTTGGCACTTGATTCTGGCGCCAATCCACTAGGGATGGGCCCAAAACCTCTTAGGATTGGGGGGTCGGCGAATTGGTTGGTTCAGGTGTCCATGTGTTGGATTTGGGTCCGATTCAAGCTTCCAAAAGCCACCCAACAACCTCCCTTGCAAAAGAGATTGGTGGATGTGGGAAGGTGAACCAAAAGGGATGCAAGTGGGTCTTCAACTCGGCAAGCACTTCGTTGCTTGAAAACTCCTTCAACCTCGTATATTTTGGGTGAGAAAAGTCCCACCTTTTATAGACCCATGGGGTCTCTTTGGGAGGGAAGCACAAATGCCATGTGTTGGTCATAGGCGCCATGTGGCGCTCTTGTCTTCCCATGAGGGAGGGGAGTCCTCCATTGACTTGGGCTTTGATAAATGCCTTTTGTGACAGTCTTCTAACGGCCCCTCTGTCCACCTACACACGCGTGCGAGGCAGGAGTCATCAACTGACTGTTCTGGGCTGCCACTTGGCGCCATTTGTCTTTTTGCCCGTTAAGCTTAGAATTCGTCCCACCCAGGGACGGATTCAAAATTCGTCCTGGGGTGGGACGGATTCTATTTTGAATTCGTCCCCGGGTGAGACGAATACTGGGCAAAGTGTCCAAGTGTGCCAAATTGCTCCTTGACCTTACAAAATTGCTATGAAAGTGGTTAAGACCACTGTTTAACCTCTGAGGGATGCCCTGGGGGCTGTGTTTGTCAAAGCGATCAGTGTTTGCAGTCACATAATCGGATTGGTGTTGTTTTGGTGTCTACAAATGAAATAACTCCGGGTAATTGGATTGATAGAGCAACAACCCAAACTAATGGAGTGCTGCAACTAACAGAATGACGTTAATTAGACATTGGTTATGGCGAAAATAATTGACTATAACTAACAAAATGACATTAATTAGACATTGGTTATGGCGGAATTACATGTGTGCACGCCTATAAATTGATAGGCATCGACGGCCTCTTGGCACATTGCTTTGCATCCCACTACCAAAAATAATAAAAAAAATACAAGGAGCAACATGAAATCACAAAACGTTAGTTGTTTTATCTTTTCCCTGGTTCTACATGTTGCCATCTTCAGTTTAGCATTGGCATAGGGTAAATCGTTTATTTATTTATTCTTCTGAACGTACGTAATTAGATGTCAACTTGTTAGTTTTTAAAATTGTTTTAACCGGGGATGTTTGAAGTTGCAGGGCAGTGTAGACTGTCAGAAATAAGTACGACATGGAAGAAAGGTGCAAGTGTATCAACATCCACAATACAAGGGCAAAAAAAGGAACCATATGAATTTACGGTCAGGAACCTTTGCTCAAAGTGTAGTGCGGAGCATCTTATTTTGTTCCTGTCTGGCGCGAATGAGAATTTGAATATAAAACCAATTGCGGCAGGTCAAACGGTGCATTTCATACATCGCTCCTTAAAACAACCTGGTCAGGTCATACCTGTCGCTATAGACTTTAGTAACTGCAAATGATCCGAGTGCGGGACCTCGAAGCCCCCATATATATATATATATATATATATATATATATATATATATATATATATATATATTATTTTCTTACACATGCCTATTGGTTTCCGTTGTGGGTACATTTTGAATTTGGAAAGCTACTTATAACTCTTCCTTCCATAAACTTGACGAGCAATATTTATATATAATATTTCATTGTATTTATAATATATTTTTTTTAATTTAGTTTAATTAAATTATATTTAATATGTTTTTTATTATAAATAAATAAATAAAAATATTTATATTTATTTATGAAACATATTTTTCAATCAATTATGCTTCCACATTCAACATACTAACTCCACATCATTTTGATTAAGAGATGCCTTATTTTTTTTTATGAAAGTCATGAAAATGAAAACCCTAATGGGAAGTCACCATGCCCTAACTGCCCAAGTTGAAGATAAGTTGAAAAATAAATATATGGGAAGTTTGATGTATGTAGGAGATGTTACTTGAGAATTCACCATGTAGGATGTGATTATTGAGAATGATGTAATGGTTCTAAAACTTAGAGGGCTAATCTATATGTTCCATAGATCTTGGTAAGTTTTTTTGGAGATTCATTATTGGAAGTATTGAATTCAAATTATTCTGACTTTTCTTCCTAAAGGCTTTTTTCCTCGTTATCTTTTCTAATTCAAAAATTAGGGACAACATATTAAGTAGTGGCTATGGCTTAAAGAGAGATGCCCTTCGTTTAAAACCGTGGAGGAAAAATTGTTTTAGTGAGACAAAAATATTAAAAAACTTTTGGTTTGAATTAGGTTTTTTGGATTTCCATATCAGCTTCTCAATAAAGATGTTTTGAAAAATATTGGAAATACCATAGGAGAATTCATCAAGGAATGACTAAATTTTAAGAAGAAAAAGCATTCTATATATACCAGAATTTGTGTTGCTATGGATATTTTAAAACCCTTTGCACAATCCATTAAAATTAAATTTAAATCAAGAGAATGGGATTAAAAAGTGGATTATGAAAATATTGTATTTAGTTGCTACAAGTGGCCAATGGTGAACCAAGGGAGGTGGACAATAATCATCTAAAAAATAAATATCGATGTTTAAAATATTTAAATAGTCTATTATTGAATATGGTATCAATATTTTGTGGTTTTGCAAAATAATATAATATTTTTATTATTTCCAATGTGAGTGTCCATCACTTATATGAAGAATTATACTATGATGTAAAAAATTTCATATTATTTATAATTTTTTGAAAATAATTTATTTAATTTTGATAAACAGAAAAATATAGGAATATCAAGGAAATATGTATAAAAGGAAAAAAAAAATTATTAAAAAATATATTATATTTTTATATAAGTTTGTAGAATAATTTCAACCATATATATATATATATATATATATTATTTTGTTGGAGAGGGAAATAGATACATTTTAAATCTATAAGGCTACCCATATAACTCTTGCCTCATATCGGTAATATTTTATTCCAAGTGGAGGGGCAATATTTATATATAATATTTTCTTGTACTTGTAAATTTTTTTTCAATAAGGCTTACTTTTTTTTAATATTATTTGAAAGGTGAAGGTTTTGAGAGGGTACCACAATCTGAAACAACCACTCTCGAATGAGGCTAAAAAGAAACCAAAGATCCCAATATGAAAAACCAACTAGCAAGGACCACCAATCAGGATTAACATAAACCAACCAACTTAAAATACATGATACAGTTAAAAAACTAGGTCATCAACTCAAAGTCATGAGAACAAAAACCACAAAAAGAAAAACACCCAAATATCCTTAGGGTATCACCTAGTATTTATTACAAATATTCTTCCCAGAGGAAGCATACTCGAGCAAGTGGTCTAATAGTGGATTCACATCCTCAAATATTTCCACTCCTACTTTGAGAGTGTCTAGGATAGACATCTACTTGTCTTCAATTACTTGTATTCAATCAGAGGTTTCATTTTTAAAGTTTAAATTTAGGATGTTCTCGAGACCCTGTGGTAGGTTCCTAGGCACTCAACTCAGCTTAAAAATAAGAAACAAGCTGCCAAGTAAGACAAAAAAAACTATTGGGCTTATTGCCACTTGAGCCATGAGGGAATATAGAATCCTCTTGAACAACATGGAAAAATCCAACATAGAAGGTGCCAACACAAACAACCATAAAGGACACCCGATAAAACCACGAAGGTCCAAAAGACTTACTTTTATTATATTATTATCTTTGTTGGTAGTTTAAGTAAAGTAAAATGGTAAAGTAATAGTATTTTTGGTACTTTTCATAGTAGTATAAAAGTGTAAAGTGGTAGGTAAAAATAGAGATGATATAAAGTGCACATGGAAAACAATAGATAGCGATAAAGAGCATAGAGATAAAAACGTGTAGTAGCAGACCTGAAAACCACTTCAAACATCGACTATGATTTGAGGAAAAAATTGAGTTGGAAATTCTTCCTTTGTATTCAAACTCAAGAATTTTGCCACTTGCGATAGAGTAGGAGGGGGTTTGAACCTACGAGTGAAGTTGGATCCATGGTGTTAAAATTGGAGAGTTTTATCATTGTGAGGTGGCCTAAAAAGTAAAATTGTGATTCAATTAGCCAAAAGCAAATAAGAATTCATAAATAGCAAACCCTATGAGCTACAAAGTATTGTGGGTGGATTTTTTTCCGCTTAGAGTAGACAATGATTCACTTTTTGTTACAATATTGAGATTTTTATATATGGTAGAAGAGTTGCATGTTCATATAGAGTGTATTAATGCTTCAAATGTATACCACAAATAAGACATATTTAATTTCCAAAAAAATATTGAAGGAAAAGGAACATTAAAAGAAAAAAGACATAGAAGGGAGTGTGAGTTAGGAGCGAGTAAATACTAAGAGGAAATCCAACCTAGGAGCTAGCCTAATAGCTAGTGTGGAAGGAAAATCATATTTGGAAAGCCTAATGGGATGTCAAGATACCCTAGATAGAAGTATGGATGCTAAAGTTGAAGAATAAATATATGACAAGTTTGATGTAAGTAGGAGATATTAAACTAGAATTGACTATGAAGGATGTGATAATGGTTCTCAAAAGTAGAGGGTTAATATACAATTTTCATAGATATTGGATAAATTTTTGGATATTTAGTTTTGGATCAAGTGGAACTACGAATTGAATTGAAATTATTATGACTTTTCTTCCTAAACATTTTTCTCATTAAGTTTTCTAGTTAAAAAATTAGGGATAAAATATTAAGTACCGACCCATGGCTTAAAGAGAGATACCCTTCATTTATTACCATGGAATGAAATTTATTCTAGTGAGACAAAAACTATTAAGATGATTTTAGTTTGAGTTAGTCATCTTGGACTTTCATATCAACTTATCAATAAAGATGTCTTGAAAATATTGGAAATACCATAAGAGAATTTATAATGGAAGGACTGACTATTAAGGACCAAAAGCATGCTATATACATGAATTTGTGTTGTTATGGATATTCTAAAACCCTTGCCACAATTTATTAAGATTAAATCTAATTCAGGAGAATAGGATCAAGAAGTGGATAATGAAAGTATTGTTAAGAAGAACCCACACTTGAAATATTCTATGGGGAACTTAAATCTTTCTTTCATGAATTTTTTATGAAGTTCAAAATGTAATATAATAACCAAATTTCAAACTCAAAAACCCACTTAGAGTAGAGGATGATTCACTTTTTGTTACAATCTTGAGATCTTTATATATGGTAGAAGAGTTGGATGTTCATATAGAGTGTATTAATGCTTCAAATACATACCACAAATAAGACATATTTTGTTTCTAAAAAAATATTGAAGGAAAAGGAACATTAAAAGAATGAAGACATAGAAGGGAGTGTGAGTTAGGAGTGAGTAAATACCAAGAGTAAATCCAACCTAGAAGCTAGCCGACTAGCTAGTGTGGAAGGAAAGTCAAATTTAAAAATACTAAGGGGAATTCAAGATGCCCTAGCTAGAAGTATGGATGCTAAGTTGAAGAATAAATATATGATGAGTTTGATGTAAGTAGGAGATATTACACTAGAATTGACTATGAAGGATGTGATGATTGAGAATGATGTGATGGTTCTCAAAAGTATAGGGTTAATATACAAGTTCCATAGATATTGGCTAAATTTTTGGATATTTAGTTTTGGATCAAGTGGAACTACGAATTGAATTCAAATTACTCTGACTTTTCTTCCTAAACATTTTTCTCATTAAGTTTTCTAATTCAAAAATTAGGGATAAAATATTTAGTGCTGACCCATGGATTAAAGAGAAATACCCTTCATTTAATACCATGGAATGAAATTTATTCTAGTGAGAAAAAAACTATTAATATGCTTTAAGTTTGAGTTAGGCTTCTTGGACTTTCATATCAGCTTATCAATAAAGATGTTTTGAAATTTTTTGGAAATATCTTAAGAGAGATTATAATGGAAGGACTAACTATTAAGGACCAAAAGCATGCTATAAATACATGAATTTTTGTTGTTATGGATATTTTAAAACCCTTGCCACAATACATTAAGATTAAATCTAATTCAAGAGAATAGGATCAAGAAGTGGAAAATGAAAGTATTGTTAAGAAGAATCTACCCTTGAAAATTTTTATGGGGAACTTAAATCTTTATTTAATGATTTTTTTAAGAATTTCAAAATGTAATCTAATAACCAAATTTCAAACGCACAAACTCACTTAGAGTAGAGGATGATTCACTTTTTATTACAATCTTGAGATATTTATATATGGTAGACTATTTGCACGTTCATATAGAGTGTATTAATGCTTCAAATGTATACCACAAATAAAACATATTTTGTTTACAAAAAACATTGAAGGAAAGGAACATTAAGAGAATGAAGACATAGAAGGGAGTGTGAGTTAGGAGTGAGTAAATATCAAGAGGAAACACAACCTAGAAGCTAGCCGACTAGTTAGTGTGGAAGGAAAATCAAATTTGAAAATCCTAAGGGGAAGTCAAGATGCCCTAGCTGGAAGTATGGATGCTAAAGTTGAAGAATGAATATATGATAAGTTTGATGTAAGTAGGAGATATTACACTAGAATTGACTATGAAGGATGTGATGATTGAGAATGATGTGATGGTTCTCAAAATTATAGGGCTAATATACAAGTTCCATAAATATTGGCTAAATTTTTGGATATATAGTTTTGGATCAAGTGGAAGTGCGAATTGAATTCAAATTACTCTATGACTTTTCTTCCTAAACATTTTTTCTCGTTAGGTTTTCTAATTCTAAAATTAGGGATAAAATATTAAGTACCAACCCATGGCTTAAAGAGAGATACCCTCCATTTAAGACAACGGAATGAAATTTATTCTAGTGAGACAAAAACTATTAAGATAATTTTAGTTTGAGTTAGGCTTCTTGGACTTTCATATCAGCTTATCAATAAAGATGTATTGAAAAATATTAGAAATACCATAAGAGAATTTAAAATGGAAGGACTAACTATTAAGGACCAAAATCATGCTAGATAAACATGAATTTGTGTTGTTATGGATATTTTAAAACCCTTGGCACAATCCATTAAGATTAAATCTAATTTAGGAGAATAGTATCAAGAAGTGGATTATGAAAGTATTGTTAAGAAGAATCCACACTTGAAATATTTTATGGGGAACTTAAATCTTTCTTTCATGATTATTTTATGAAGTTCAAAATGTAATCTAATAACCAAATTTCAAATGCACAAACCCACTTATATGAAAAATATTAATATTATTATTATAATATATAGCATAAAAATGATTGTGATAGGAGCCGAGGAAGACCATGATGTGGTATGCAAAGATGAGCAGTGCTAAGGAGCTAGAATTTCTTCTAGATCCAATTTCGGTGGTTTTTGGTATGAAGAATGTGGTCCGGAGTTGTTGTTGGAATATCTTTGTTCCTGGTGTGACAATTGGCTGATATTCATACATCATTGGCCCTCAATCGTTTCCTTGTACCTCTTTGTTTATTGGGTTGGAATAGAAGGGGGAGTATACATTTTTTTTGTCCTGCCTCTATGGATAGCAGAGCTGCTACCACTATTCTCCATGTGCTAGGTTTAGGGGAGTCCATTATTTTTGTTTTTTTCCAAATCATTATTGATATGGGGGTTGGATGGTGGTTTATGCAGTGGTCTATGCGATGATTTATACTATGGTTTTTACGGTGGGTTGTTTGCCCTAATTTTTTTAGTGTGCTTTGGTTGGTAGTGTTGTTGGGTTTTGTCCCTAGTGGAATATTTATTCTTTTGCTTTTGGAAGGGACTTGAACCCATAGGCATTGGGGGTTCTTGGTTTCTAGTTGCCTTTGGGGTATTTTCACATAGGCATCTATGGAGGCTCGTTTGGTGTCATTTATGTGATAGGTACCCTAGACCTAATCTATTGATTTGGTTGAAGATCCATTATCAGATTTTGGGATAGTGGTTTATGCTCAGTTTTTAGGGAGGTTGTTTTTTGGACCTCGTATATTCATGAGATTGCCCTACTCTAGAGCTTTGGACTTTTGGTTTTTTTGGGGTTAAATTCTTGATGCTCAAGGATGGTTTTCAACGTTGATTTTTAGGTAGTATATTCCAAGAGAGGTGGTTTCTATGGCTCTGGTTTACCCGGTTTCAAGATTTATTTTTTTGGTGGCCAGTTAAGCTTGGTCCTCTTGTTTTTGTCTCTCATTTTTTGAGAGGTTTCCATATTATATAACTAGTTCAAGTGGGAGCTTTTAATTTTTAAATCTCTATCACTTGGTTCTTCAGTAGTCGGTTTGTCAGCTCATGGATTCCCAAGAAGATTGTTATTTCTTTATTCGGTTCGTGGGTTCCTATGTGATTTCTTATTTCTCAATCAAGTTCAAGTGGGAGTTTTTTAAATTGCAAATATTTACCGCTTGGTTTATGAGAAGTTGGTTTCATCGGCTCATGGGTTGTTGAGTGGCTTAATTTTTCTCTATTTGGCTTCTGGGTTCCTGAGTGGTTTCATTATTCTCTGTCTGGATCATGCAGGTGATTTTTAAATTTTAAACATTTACCGCTTGGATGATTTGTTAGCCAAGTCTCTTTTGCGCTCAAATCATATCGCTGACTTAAGCAAGATCCTCGATCACCTCATGGAGCATAAAGTTAGAATAAACCCCAAGAAGTGCGTCTTTGGCGTCACATCTGGAAAACTCCTGGGTTTCATAGTCTTAAAGCGAGGAATCGAGGTGGACCCAAAGAAAGTCAAGGCAATCCTTGAAATGGCTCCCCCAACCACTATCAAGTAGCTCAGAAGTCTGCAAGAAAAGGTTGCGTCGATTAAACGCTTCATAGCGCAATTATCTGACAAATTCCGACCCATGAACAAATTATTGCACAAGGGGGTTACATTTCATTGGGATGACGAGTGCCAATCAACCTTTGACGAAATCAAACAATACCTGGCTTCGCCACCAGTATTGGCACCACCTAGACCAAGAGTGTCATTCTACTTATACATCTCAGCTACTGAGGTGGCACTAGGCGCCATGCTAGCCTAGAAGAATGAACTTCACAAGGAACAAGCTACTTATTATCTTAGCCGCACCCTGGTCAGTTACGAACTTAACTATGCATACATTGAGAAACTCTGCTTGGCAGTGGTGTTTGCTACCAAAAAGCTACACCACTACATGTTGAGCAACACTACGTATGTTGTGTCTAAGGAGAATCCATTGCGTTACATGATGAGTCATACTTATCATAGTAGTCACACAACGAAATGGATCATGTTGTTGACGGAATTTGACATAGAGTTTATTGGACAAAAATCTATCAAAGGACAAGTCATAGCCGATCAACTAGCAGAGGCTCCTCTTGAAGACGATCAGCCTCTGGCCATAGAACTACCCGATGATGGGATCTTCCATGTTTCAGAATCGCCAGATTTTGATGAGCCTGAGTCAAAGGCCGACATAACCCTATTCTTCGATGGTTCTAAATGTGAGCAAGGTGGTGGCATAGGAATTGTATTCTTCACACTACAGGGTGCTCCAATGCCCCTGTCATTTAAATTAAACTTCCAATGCACCAATAATAATGCAGAATATGAAGCCTTGCTCCTAGGTCTTCAAACAACAATCGCCATGAACATCAAATGACTGAACATCTTTGGTGATTCGCTATTAATAGTCAATCAAGTCAAAGGGGTATATCAATGCAAATGCCCAGTTTTGAAGGCCTATAAAGCCCTTATGGAAAAATTCCTGGAAAAACTTGAGTGGTATGACATCGAGGCACTCCCTCGATCATCGAATCATTTTGCGGACACAATGGCCTCCTTGGGGTCACTAATCCCGCAAGACCTTTCCGGTGATATGACAACCATTCAAGTCAAAACCTTATCGCAATCCGACTTGACGCCAGGAATCCACATGATCCAGATTGAACCATCCTCGGATAAGTTCTTTCGAATCCGAGATCGTCTGAAATGTGCCAACTGGGGGTCCTTGTTTTCCCCCACTCCCACTAATAACAACACAACGCTATTCTTACAAGTTCTATCCCATTCAGCATTTGTTAGGGAAGAACTTCAAAAGGCATTTGCTGTTCATACTATCGAGGTTCCTGATCAATAAGACTGGTATTTACCCATTAGAGACTACCTCAAGTTAGGTAATCTTCCCCTTGGATTGACGCATGCCGCAAAATGAACATTCAAGCAGAAAGCAGAAAAGTATGTCTTGATAGGAGACATTCTGTATTGTCGCAGCTATGAAGGAATCCTTCTTCATTGCTTGGACCAAGAAGAGTCCACTTGGGCGATCGCCCAAGCGCACGATGGTACATGTGGTGGCCACTTTAGTGGTATGGCCATCACAAAGCGCATTCTTCGCATGGGCTATTATTGGCCATCTTTAGAGCAAGATTGCTGTGCATATGTCAAGAAGTGCGTGAAGTGTCAACATCATGCCAATTTGATGCACATACCTTCCTAGGCCTTGCAGACAGTCCAGTCTGCTTGGCCATTTTTGCAATGGGGCTTAGATCTAATTGGAAAGATCTCCCCTGCATCGTCAGGCCGTCACACGTTTATCATAACGGCCACAAAGTATTTTACCAAGTGGGTGGAAGAAATTCCGCTAACCTCTATGATAGGACCCCGCATTGTGGAGTTCATTTTGCATAACATCATATGTCGTTTTGGTATTCCATCCAAAATAATCTCGGATAATGGGCCATCATTCAAGAACAAATATGTGCGTGCTTTGACCACAAAGTACAAAATTCAGCATAGTTTTTTGACACCCTATTATCCACAGGCAAATGGGCAAGCAGAGGCGTCAAACAAAATGCTAGTTGCCATCCTTAAAAAGATGGTCCCAGACAGTCATAAGGATTGGCACATCCAAATCCCACTTGCCCTTTGGGCTTATCGCACTAGCATTTAGATGCCAACTGGGGCAACTCTGTTTTCTCTCGTGTATGGGTCAGAGGCAGTAATGCCTCTCGAGTTAGAAATTCCTTCCCTCCGCATATCAATGCAGGAGTTCATCGATGATGACTCTGCGTGGCAGGCCCAGTTAGACCAACTTACGTTGCTTGACGAACGACGCGTTAATGCTCTCGAGCACTTACGTATCTATCAAGAGTGGCTTAAGAAATATTACAACATGAAAGTTCACCTAAGGGACTTTCAGGTTGGTGATTTGGTTTTGAAGGAAAACCAACAAAACTGTAATTTGCCGTCCCACCTGAGGAACAAGTTCACGACAAATTGGTTAGGTCCATATGTCATTGATAGCAAAATAGGACCCGGGACGTACCGGCTAGCTTCTCTTGACGGTATCAAGGAAACAGAACCCTTGAACATCAGTCATTTATGACCATTTCATATATAAGAGAGCCATATCCCAAAAATGCTCCAAAGATTCCAAAAATCGCTTGGTCAATCACAAAAATGCTCCAAGGATTATCGTAATCGCTTGGTCACCCCAAAAGATCCAAGGATTATCGCAATCACTTGGTCATCCCAAAATGCTCCAAGGATTATCGCAATCACTTGGTCACCCCAAAAATGCTCCAAGGATTATCGCACTTGGTCACCCCAAAAGCTCCAAGGATTATCGCAATCACTTGGTCATCCCAAAATGCTCCAAGGATTATCGCAATCGCTTGGTCACCCCAAAATCTCCAAGGATTATCGCAATCACTTGGTCACCCAAAAAGCTCCAAGGATTATCGCAATCACTTGGTTACCCCAAAAAGCTCCAAGGATTATCGCAATCACTTGGTCACCCAAAAATGCTCCAAGGATTATCACAATCGCTTGGTCATCCCAAAAGCTCCAAGGATTATCGCAATCACTTGGTCATCCCAAAAAGCTCCAAGGATTATCGCAATCACTTGGTCACCCTAAAAATCTCCAAGGATTATAGCAATCACTTGGTCACCCAAAAATGCTCCAAGGATCCCTAAAATCGCTTGGTCAAACCCAAAATCCCCAAGGATTATCGTAATCACTTGGTCATCCCAAAATGCTCCAAGGATTATCGCAATCACTTGGTCACCTCAAAAAGCTCCAAGTATTATCGCAATCACTTGGTCACCCCAAAAGCTCCAAGGATTATCGCAATCACTTGGTCAAACCCCAAAAGCTCCAAGGATTATCACAATCACTTGGTCACCCCAAATGCTCCAAGTATTATCGCAATCACTTGGTCACCCCAAAAAGCTCCAAGGATTATCGCAATCACTTGGTCATCCCAAATGCTCCAAGGATTATCGCAATCACTTGGTCAAACCCCAAAAGCTCCAAGGATTATTGCAATCACTTGGTCACCCCAAAAATGCCCCAAAGGATTCAAGAAATCCCTTGGTCACCATCAAGAAAATTCAAAAACAACAAAAATCATCAAAAACAACAAAAATTTGCATCTCATTTCTAGGCATACTCAAATTCATCAATAGAGAGTTCTTCTCGCACTTCATCTTCATATTCACAAAAATCAATCCATCAAAAATACAAAAATATGTAGCTGCATCAAGCATTGCATCCATACATCGCATACTTGTGGTCGTACAGGTCAAAGGCACCATAGGTTGTAATTATTTTTCTAGTCCATCCTGTTCCACTTTACAAAACAACAAAAACACCATGCATCGTTTTTACCACACTAGAGTCAGTGGTATTTTAATGTATCAAGAGTTTTCGTGATTCAGTCATCATTTTGCTCCTTAGCTACGTAATGTACCGAGCTAGACAAATTTTACGAAGGTAGAGTTACACTTGAAATACACCTTGTTACGTAACATCCCAACACAAATTAAAACACATAAAACAATTCCTAAGTTATGTGAACGAAAGATGAAACCTGTAGGGTAATCCAAGTCACCATAAGCGAAATGGTTATCGTTCTCATCCCCGACGAATGACCCCAAGAATTCTGAGATTTGGCAAAAGGACAAGCATCCTCCCTACCCAATTCCCTAAGAATCCCTAGTTCTCAATAGTTGCAAAACATCAAAAATTTGCAAAGCATCAAAAATCAAATATTTGACATCCTACAGTGCACACATCAAACGGCACAAACGATAGTGATTTTCGTCACTCCATATCCCCAATCCCTTCCTCAAAAGAAAAACAAATCAAAATAAACAGTGATCTTATCACTACAAACGAGCAAGTATCCCAATACAATTGAAGGGAGTGAACTTGAATCCATGGAACTCTCAGCATTCTAATAGGTCATGAGGTAAGCCTCAGTACCGGTTTGATTGATAGCCTATCGGTAACTGGCGATAAACTTCTCACATGATGATATATCTGTCACATTAACTTGTGTACAGATCAATGTTTGCATGTGGATGAGCTAGCTTATGGCATCCTGGATAACATCGCAGATTAATCTAACTAAATACAACAAAGGAGTTAGTGGAACTAATTAGGTGATCCTCAGTACAGGTTTGGTTGAAAGCCCATCTGGCACTGGCGGTATCCTGACAAATACCACATAAATGAACTCAATTTCACACACAGGGATGCGGAATAGCTTGGTCAAAAACAAGTCCGATTCATACCTTGTTCAAAAGTCTTGTAAGATAGAGTATAGTCATGGCTAGGGAGTTAAAACTATTTGAGTCTCAGAAAAAACTTAGCTACATTTCTAAACCAACTGCGCTGTTTTTCATCCTTACAATACCATCAGAAAATATAAAAAGAGAAAAACCACATGTATACATATAGAGTCATACATCATAGCAATCGCCTAAAAAAAAAATAAAGAGCATCTTAAACAGTCTATGGTGTCATAACCAACCATCACAAAATTCTATTCATCCATTTTTGCATATCACATAAAAAATCAAAAACATTTGCATTCATCATAACATAAGCATTCATCAAAATAATAAACACGCATTCATCCATAGTCATTAAGCCATCATGAATAAGCATCAGATCATCACATGTACATAACCAAAATAAAATAGGTATATATATATATCATCAAAAATATGCCCGCAAGCTACAAAACTGGTCCTCAGACCCCGCAATCATATAACAAAACCCACCCCAAGGCATCGACCACCATGATCATGTAGGATTGGTGCGACGGGAACTACCCCCCGTGGTGTGGGTCCTATGGGACCCTGTAGGGTGGCTACTACTAGCCCCTGCATCATGCCTGCTATCGCCTCCCTCATCCAATCGCCTGTGATGAGATGATGCTGACTGCTCAGTCGTACTATCCCTCGTCTGACATGAATATCCACTCCCCGAGGGCTCAGGTAGCCACCCACCAATGCGGATGACCTCCCTCTCCAAGTCTAGCCGGTGTCGACACCACTCTGCCTCCCATCGATGGTAGTAAGATACCGCGTCATCACGCTATGCCAAAACCCTATCCCGCTTGGCTAGCTGAGCCCGTAGGAGATCCCTCTCCTGTAGCTCGTCCCCCAGCTCCAGATATCGCATCCGTAGTAGCTCTGTCAGTCGTGCATTTTCAACACGTATCTCAGACTCCATCCCCTCTATATTAGCCTAAAATATAGGACCCTCCAGAATAGTAGCCTGTTCTGGCTGCCACTGCTCCTCCATGTCTTGCATGTCTGGCTGATCCGAAGCTCCCAAATCTACATCCTCATCCCCCACCTCAACCATGTCCGCATCATCCACTAGAACTCCCCAATCATCCCCTGCTGCCTCAGCACCATCCACTGCCGCCTCCGTGCCTCCTAATGGCCCCTCTCCTCTCCATCGTCGCAGCACCCACCACGAGTCATACTCAGTGGTAGTACCGACATCATCTACGTCTGGGACGTCAATCACAGCATCTGACTCCTCCCCAATGGCACGGTGACCGGTCGATCTAGACCCTTCTCATCTCCCCGACGTCGATAGACCACGGGCTCACCAGGAAACCCCTGGTGCACCCCAAACTGTCGTGTAACCCGACTATATGAGAAAAACTCATGCTTGGTCCCGTGTTGCCTAATAAACCACCACTCCCTGTGTATCCGTCGAAGCCACTCCCCAGCATCCGGCCAGGCTAGACAGTCCCGATACGAGTGCCAAACCACCTCCCCTGGAGTGAGCCAAGAAAATGCACCAATATAGTGCTCTACGGCACCTGCCCATCGCTGACTCTGCCCCTGCTTTGCAAGCCACCACCACAGAACTACGTAACCTATCTCCCTGTCCTCCATTGCTGCCCGAGTTGTCCATGGTAACCCGGTCGGCCTCTCAACTGCTATGTGCTACCAACCCTAGCACTGCAGTAGGTAACTGCAGCTGACCCCCTTTTGTTGCCAATAGCAGACACCATAAAGCTCCCCATAGAGCTGTGCCAACAGTGTCTGCCCCATCTCAAAATCAATGATGCCTCTATCGGGCACTCCACCAACTGCCACACCAAATCCAGCAGGTTCCACAGGAACCTCGCGCCTAACGAGTCAGGTAGAAGCATGTTAGAAATGAGGCCCATCAAGAATGCGTGCCTCACTCCTAACACCCCCCTCTCCTGCCACCAGCCAACCAAAATCCTGCCAGCCTGGCAGTCCACCTCGGCTGTCTCCACTGGGTTTGCTACACCCAGCCGCTCCCCATACCCAAAGCATCTCATAAGTAAAGCAGTCCGCTGATCAAATGATGATGTCCTAATAGGCAGTCCATCTATCGGAATTCAAAGCAACCAATAGACATCCTCCAGAGTCATAGTCATCTCCCCTGTTGGAAGATGAAAGGTATTGGTCCGCGAATCCCAAATTTTGATCAGGGCCATCAGATAGGCTTGATCCGGGACCACAGGCTCCAGTCGAGCCACCTGCTTGAGCCCAAGGGCATCAAGCCATTCCCAATCATCATCAGTCAGTGCCCCTCGCGCCTTAGTAAAAGCAGCAGGTACACGGTACCGGCTCCTAACAACCTGCAAAATAAAACAATTCAACAAAAAAATTAAAAATCATGGAAAAGAACTGTACAGCAATAACAAGCACAAAAATTCAAATAAAAAACAAATTTTCAGTTCCAAGGTTTCTAATATTAACTGATTAATTCAAAAACAACATAAAAAAAAAAAAAAAAAATTAAAAACACAAAAAAATACGTCTAGGGTTTTACGTTCTTAGTTGCCTTCAATCCAGTTTAAGGGTTTAAGGTTTAAAACAAATTTTGAAAACATCATCACAAAAATAATTAAATAAAACAAGTGCAATTTTAAACAAAAATAAACTCTAGGCAGCACTTACAGGTTTCGCTTCGGCTCCGCCGCTCGAACCAGTGTGTGCACTCATGATGGCAGAGAGAATTTTAGCAGCGCTTCGCTTCGCAGAATTACCTCCTTCCAGAGCTCCAAAATGGCAAGAAAAATTTGACACAAATGAGCCCAAATTCAAGTTTTGGCCCTTAAATAGGCCTTTTGAGCTGGAATTCATCCTTGACTGGGACGAGCGCTCTGGTTAGTGCTCGTCCCACCCAGGGATGAATTCTACAGCTGGAATTTGTCCCACCCAGGGACAAATTCAGGCCAGAACTTCAAAAACATCAAAAAATGATCAAAAATGCACTAAAACAGACAATAAATTTTCCCGATAGGAGTGCTGCTGCACCTGACATCCAGGGCATACCAAATAGACATTGGAGTCACAAATTATCATTATCCTACTCCCTAATAATGCTACCATAGCCGGACCGCTCCACGGGAAGACAAATTTTTGATAATTTAATCCCCAAATGGTGTCACAAAAAACAACAAAAACAATAAAAAATGCAACACGAACCAACAACAATAAGCATTTCCGGACACAAGTGCTCTTGCACTTAACCTCTGGGCAAAGAAATTTGACTTTGGGGTTCAAATTCTCACTCTCCTCCTTCCCCAAGAAGGCTACCATAGCCGGACCGCTCCACGAGAAGATGGGTTTTCGATAATTTCACCCTATTACGGCATCACCAAAAGGGTTAACACCCACCAAAAATAGGTCCAAATGTTGGAAAAATTGCAAATGCTTAATGGTAAACCCTCTAAAGGCCCCCTTGCACAAGTCATCTTGGGTCAAGCAACTCATCGCTTTTCTCACGAAGGTCATTCCCTCATTGATTCGTTGCTTGAGGGGGTAGTCACACTTAGTCACCAATCAACAATCACACACCCAATTAAGGAAAACGACATGCATTCAAAGAATCATTGACAAAGACAATTACGCTCCTACTTGGGGCAGTAAACAAGCAACAATCAAATTGATCAAACGCTTGGCATTCGTGAATCATGAACACAAGGTTCCCCTGAGGACAAAAGGTTGTGCCCTTTGCCTAATCATGACTGATCAATGTCCAAGCTCAAGTCACACCTCACCAAAATAGGTTAATACTTGAAATCAAATTCCTTAGCTCGTCAGAAGCAAGGATTCAAGAATGCATGCCCTTTCCATGCTTGGGGCATCAAAAGTTGGTTAGTTTACCAAGAAACCCTAATCATTGGTGCTTTGGTTATCTATTTTTGCTCGGCGCTGCGCTATGCATAGCGCATCCCAAAAAGGGGCATCTGTAGACACCAAAACAGCACCAATCCAATTATGTGACTACAAACACTGATCGCTTTGACAAACACAGCCCCCAGGGCAGCCCTCAGAGGTCAAACAGTGGTCCTAACCACTTTCATAGTAATTTTGTAAGGTCAAAAGGCAATTTGGTACATTTGGACACTTTGCTCAGTATTCGTCTCACCCAGGGACAAATTCTAACTGGGATTCGTCTCACCCAGGGATGAATTCTGAAATCGTCTCTGGTCAGGATGAATTCCAAGTTTAATGGGCAAAAAGAAGAATGGCACCGAGTGGCAGCCAAAGACAGTCAGTTGATGACTCCGGCCTCACCCGCATGCGTGGGTGGGCAAATAGGCCGTTAGAGGACTGTCATAAGGGCATTTATGAAAGCCCAAGTCATGGAGGACTCCCCTCCCTCATGGGAAGACATGACTGCCACATGGCACCTATGACCAACACATGGCGCTTATGCTTCCCTCTCAAAAGAGACCCCATTGGTCTATAAAAGGTTGGAATTTTTTCACCCAAAAGGACAGATTGGAGGCGATTTCAAGCAACGAAGTGCTGTCCAATTGATTACCCACTTGCATCTTTTTGATTCACCTTCTCACATCCACTAATATCTTTCGCAAGGGAGGTTATTGGGTGGCTTTTGGAAGTGTGGATTCAACCCAAATCCAACATTTGACCACCTTACACCACCAATTTGTAGACACCCCAATCCTAAGAGGTTTTGGGCCCATCCCTAGTGGATTGGCACCGAAATCAAGTGCCAACGGTGGGAGGCCCACTTGGGCACCCCCACACCTTCTAAGTTTTATTCTAAAGCATTCTATATTATTGGTTCATATTGCATCTTATGTTATTCTGTATGGTTAACTCATAGCTTCAATTTCATAACATTTGGACCAGATTTTATCATGCCTTTTGTCTCTTTGTTGTCCTACTAACTTGCAGGTGGCGATATCGAGTTCCTAAGGATAGAGGCCAAATTGGGAGAATCCGACCATCTAGGTCGTCCCAAAATGGCCCCAATTACATAACACCTCTATTTGCAGGTGTTTTGGAGGTCTCGGGAGTCGACATTGGAGCAATGTCACTTCGGCTTTTTCAACAAAGTATAATTTGTCCCACCCAGGGACGAATAGCAGTCATAATTCATCCTGCCCAGGGACGAATTCTAGGTGAAGGCAGATTGGCCGAATCTTTCAATGACAGTGGCCCTCTGGTAATGTATTCTGACCTCTGTTAAATTTACAGGTGACTTAGACCCATTTTATTCACTGTATTTGACAATATTTTGCATGCATCTTTTGGCAATTTCAAAGAACAAACTTTCCTTTTGTCACAGGTACTACTGACATCTTTGTTGTTTCTTTGTTCGCAGGAAGAGCAGCAGAGGTTAAGGACTCATCAACATCAGCGGCGGCATCGTCTTGGCCCGCCCATCTCAAGTGTGGGCATGCGGAAAGAGGAACATTAAGTCTTGATTGTAATCAAATTCTTTTAACGCTCCTAGCCCCTGAAAAGGGAAGATGCGTCTTTGTAACAGAGATCAAGAGAGTTTAATGAAAGGGTTGTGTTTTCTCCATTTGCTTGTATCTCATTTCAATGCGTCTCTTTCATTTCATGCATTCTACATTTCTAGGACTTAAGCGTATTTGATTTTGAATGCATCGCAATTAGTGTTTCCTTCGCCCGAAATCTCGTGCTTTCAGTGGTATGCAAATATGAGCAGTGCTA